>CM050175.1:50378331-50638331 GCA_027410445.1 Discoglossus pictus
ACAACTTTTTTTTCACAACTTTGAAATTAAGCTTCAAATCATCTTTCCCTCACTAATTTAAGATTAGGGACCTTAAAATTAACCTTTTTCCTTTAAGTTTCTGACTGCTACATAGATTTCAAACCAGGGGCTCTAAGAAATGTAACACTAGTTTATAACATTATTCTTCTTTATCTAAAGTTAATTTATTCTCCTAATATTGAAGCTAATTTTCAGATTTATATTCTATCAGTGTAAAAGAAAGAATATAACTTGGATTTGGATCATTTAGGTACATTTTTCACTATCTCAATTCTGTCAAAGCTTCAATGCCACTTTGTGTTTTTTTCTATATAGAATTACAAACTTACCTACCTTAAAATGGAGAAACTAAGCTTCAAAGTATCTTTCTTTGCATTGGGCACAGATTCTAGAAGGTAAAGGAACAGTTTTAAGAAGGTTTTAAATTTTTTTTAAAATGTTGATATTTTGAGAAAATCGACACTGCCGGGGTCTAATTTCTTGGATGACTCAAAACAACTTTTTTTCACAACTTTGAAATTAAGCTTCAAATCATCTTTCCCTCACTAATTTAAGATTAGGGACCTTAAAATTAACCTTTTTCCTTTAAGTTTCTGACTGCTACATAGATTTCAAACCGGGGCTCTAAGAAATGTAACACTAGTTTATAACATTATTCTTCTTTATCTAAAGTTAATTTATTCTCCTAATATTGAAGCTAATTTTCAGATTTATATTCTATCAGTGTAAAAGAAAGAATATAACTTGGATTTGGATCATTTAGGTACATTTTTCACTATCTCAATTCTGTCAAAGCTTCAATGCCACTTTGTGTTTTTTTCTATATAGAATTACAAACTTACCTACCTTAAAATGGAGAAACTAAGCTTCAAAGTATCTTTCTTTGCATTGGGCACAGATTCTAGAAGGTAAAGGAACAGTTTTAAGAAGGTTTTAACATTTTTTAAAATGTTGATATTTTGAGAAAATCGACACTGCCGGGGTCTAATTTCTTGGATGACTCAAAACAACTTTTTTTCACAACTTTGAAATTAAGCTTCAAATCATCTTTCCCTCACTAATTTAAGATTAGGGACCTTAAAATTAACCTTTTTCCTTTAAGTTTCTGACTGCTACATAGATTTCAAACCAGGGCTCTAAGAAATGTAACACTAGTTTATAACATTATTCTTCTTTATCTAAAGTTAATTTATTCTCCTAATATTGAAGCTAATTTTCAGATTTATATTCTATCAGTGTAAAAGAAAGAATATAACTTGGATTTGGATCATTTAGGTACATTTTTCACTATCTCAATTCTGTCAAAAACTTCAATGCCACTTTGTGCTTTTTTCTATATAGAATTACAAACTTACCTACCTTAAAATGGAGAAACTAAGCTTCAAAGTATCTTTCTTTGCATTGGGCACAGATTCTAGAAGGTAAAGGAACAGTTTTAAGAAGGTTTTAACATTTTTTCAAAATGTTGATATTTTGAGAAAATCGACACTGCCGGGGTCTAATTTCTTGGATGACTCAAAACAACTTTTTTTTCACAACTTTGAAATTAAGCTTCAAATCATCTTTCCCTCACTAATTTAAGATTAGGGACCTTAAAATTAACCTTTTTCCTTTAAGTTTCTGACTGCTACATAGATTTCAAACCGGGGCTCTAAGAAATGTAACACTAGTTTATAACATTATTCTTCTTTATCTAAAGTTAATTTATTCTCCTAATATTGAAGCTAATTTTCAGATTTATATTCTATCAGTGTAAAAGAAAGAATATAACTTGGATTTGGATCATTTAGGTACATTTTTCACTATCTCAATTCTGTCAAAGCTTCAATGCCACTTTGTGTTTTTTTCTATATAGAATTACAAACTTACCTACCTTAAAATGGAGAAACTAAGCTTCAAAGTATCTTTCTTTGCATTGGGCACAGATTCTAGAAGGTAAAGGAACAGTTTTAAGAAGGTTTTAACATTTTTTAAAAATGTTGATATTTTGAGAAAATCGACACTGCCGGGGTCTAATTTCTTGGATGACTCAAAACAACTTTTTTTCACAACTTTGAAATTAAGCTTCAAATCATCTTTCCCTCACTAATTTAAGATTAGGGACCTTAAAATTAACCTTTTTCCTTTAAGTTTCTGACTGCTACATAGATTTCAAACCGGGGCTCTAAGAAATGTAACACTAGTTTATAACATTATTCTTCTTTATCTAAAGTTAATTTATTCTCCTAATATTGAAGCAAATTTTCAGATTTATATTCTATCAGTGTAAAAGAAAGAATATAACTTGGATTTGGATCATTTAGGTACATTTTTCACTATCTCAATTCTGTCAAAGCTTCAATGCCACTTTGTGTTTTTTTCTATATAGAATTACAAACTTACCTACCTTAAAATGGAGAAACTAAGCTTCAAAGTATCTTTCTTTGCATTGGGCACAGATTCTAGAAGGTAAAGGAACAGTTTTAAGAAGGTTTTAACATTTTTTTAAAATGTTGATATTTTGAGAAAATCGACACTGCCGGAGTCTAATTTCTTGGATGACTCAAAACAACTTTTTTTTCACAACTTTGAAATTAAGCTTCAAATCATCTTTCCCTCACTAATTTAAGATTAGGGACCTTAAAATTAACCTTTTTCCTTTAAGTTTCTGACTGCTACATAGATTTCAAACCGGGGCTCTAAGAAATGTAACACTAGTTTATAACATTATTCTTCTTTATCTAAAGTTAATTTATTCTCCTAATATTGAAGCTAATTTTCAGATTTATATTCTATCAGTGTAAAAGAAAGAATATAACTTGGATTTGGATCATTTAGGTACATTTTTCACTATCTCAATTCTGTCAAAGCTTCAATGCCACTTTGTGTTTTTTTCTATATAGAATTACAAACTTACCTACCTTAAAATGGAGAAACTAAGCTTCAAAGTATCTTTCTTTGCATTGGGCACAGATTCTAGAAGGTAAAGGAACAGTTTTAAGAAGGTTTTAAAAAAATTTTTAAATGTTGATATTTTGAGAAAATCGACACTGCCGGGGTCTAATTTCTTGGATGACTCAAAACAACTTTTTTTTCACAACTTTGAAATTAAGCTTCAAATCATCTTTCTCTCACTAATTTAAGATTAGGGACCTTAAAATTAACCTTTTTCCTTTAAGTTTCTGACTGCTACATAGATTTCAAACTGGGGCTCTAAGAAATGTAACACTAGTTTATAACATTATTCTTCTTTATCTAAAGTTAATTTATTCTCCTAATATTGAAGCTAATTTTCAGATTTATATTCTATCAGTGTAAAAGAAAGAATATAACTTGGATTTGGATCATTTAGGTACATTTTTCACTATCTCAATTCTGTCAAAACTTCAATGCCACTTTGTGCTTTTTTCTATATAGAATTACAAACTTACCTACCTTAAAATGGAGAAACTAAGCTTCAAAGTATCTTTCTTTGCATTGGGCACAGATTCTAGAAGGTAAAGGAACAGTTTTAAGAAGGTTTTAACATTTTTTTAAAATGTTGATATTTTGAGAAAATCGACACTGCCGGGGTCTAATTTCTTGGATGACACAAAACAACTTTTTTTCACAACTTTGAAATTAAGCTTCAAATCATCTTTCCCTCACTAATTTAAGATTAGGGACCTTAAAATTAACCTTTTTCCTTTAAGTTTCTGACTGCTACATAGATTTCAAACCGGGGCTCTAAGAAATGTAACACTAGTTTATAACATTATTCTTCTTTATCTAAAGTTAATTTATTCTCCTAATATTGAAGCTAATTTTCAGATTTATATTCTATCAGTGTAAAAGAAAGAATATAACTTGGATTTGGATCATTTAGGTACATTTTTCACTATCTCAAATCTGTCAAAGCTTCAATGCCACTTTGTGTTTTTTTCTATATAGAATTACAAACTTACCTACCTTAAAATGGAGAAACTAAGCTTCAAAGTATCTTTCTTTGCATTGGGCACAGATTCTAGAAGGTAAAGGAACAGTTTTAAGAAGGTTTTAACATTTTTTAAAAATGTTAATATTTTGAGAAAATCGACACTGCCGGGGTCTAATTTCTTGGATGACTCAAAACAACTTTTTTTCACAACTTTGAAATTAAGCTTCAAATCATCTTTCCCTCACTAATTTAAGATTAGGGACCTTAAAATTAACCTTTTTCCTTTAAGTTTCTGACTGCTACATAGATTTCAAACCGGGGCTCTAAGAAATGTAACACTAGTTTATAACATTATTCTTCTTTATCTAAAGTTAATTTATTCTCCTAATATTGAAGCTAATTTTCAGATTTATATTCTATCAGTGTAAAAGAAAGAATATAACTTGGATTTGGATCATTTAGGTACATTTTTCACTATCTCAATTCTGTCAAAGCTTCAATGCCACTTTGTGTTTTTTTCTATATAGAATTACAAACTTACCTACCTTAAAATGGAGAAACTAAGCTTCAAAGTATCTTTCTTTGCATTGGGCACAGATTCTAGAAGGTAAAGGAACAGTTTTAAGAAGGTTTTAGAACATTTAAATTTTTTTGTTATTTTGAGAAAATCGACACTGCCGGGGTCTAATTTCTTGGATGACTCAAAACAACTTTTTTTTCACAACTTTGAAATTAAGCTTCAAATCATCTTTATCTTTTACTAATTTAAGATTAGGGACCTTAAAATTAACCTTTTTCCTTTAAGTTTCTGACTGCTACATAGATTTCAAACCGGGGCTCTAAGAAATGTAACACTAGTTTATAACATTATTCTTCTTTATCTAAAGTTAATTTATTCTCCTAATATTGAAGCTAATTTTCAGATTTATATTCTATCAGTGTAAAAGAAAGAATATAACTTGGATTTGGATCATTTAGGTACATTTTTCACTATCTCAATTCTGTCAAAACTTCAATGCCACTTTGTGCTTTTTTCTATATAGAATTACAAACTTACCTACCTTAAAATGGAGAAACTAAGCTTCAAAGTATCTTTCTTTGCATTGGGCACAGATTCTAGAAGGTAAAGGAACAGTTTTAAGAAGGTTTTAACATTTTTTTAAAATGTTGATATTTTGAGAAAATCGACACTGCCGGGGTCTAATTTCTTGGATGACACAAAACAACTTTTTTTCACAACTTTGAAATTAAGCTTCAAATCATCTTTCTCTCACTAATTTAAGATTAGGGACCTTAAAATTAACCTTTTTCCTTTAAGTTTCTGACTACTACATAGATTTCAAACCGGGGCTCTAAGAAATGTAACACTAGTTTATAACATTATTCTTCTTTATCTAAAGTTAATTTATTCTCCTAATATTGAAGCTAATTTTCAGATTTATATTCTATCAGTGTAAAAGAAAGAATATAACTTGGATTTGGATCATTTAGGTACATTTTTCACTATCTCAATTCTGTCAAAGCTTCAATGCCACTTTGTGTTTTTTTCTATATAGAATTACAAACTTACCTACCTTAAAATGGAGAAACTAAGCTTCAAAGTATCTTTCTTTGCATTGGGCACAGATTCTAGAAGGTAAAGGAACAGTTTTAAGAAGGTTTTAACATTTTTTAAAAATGTTAATATTTTGAGAAAATCGACACTGCCGGGGTCTAATTTCTTGGATGACTCAAAACAACTTTTTTTCACAACTTTGAAATTAAGCTTCAAATCATCTTTCCCTCACTAATTTAAGATTAGGGACCTTAAAATTAACCTTTTTCCTTTAAGTTTCTGACTGCTACATAGATTTCAAACCGGGGCTCTAAGAAATGTAACACTAGTTTATAACATTATTCTTCTTTATCTAAAGTTAATTTATTCTCCTAATATTGAAGCTAATTTTCAGATTTATATTCTATCAGTGTAAAAGAAAGAATATAACTTGGATTTGGATCATTTAGGTACATTTTTCACTATCTCAATTCTGTCAAAGCTTCAATGCCACTTTGTGTTTTTTCTATATAGAATTACAAACTTACCTACCTTAAAATGGAGAAACTAAGCTTCAAAGTATCTTTCTTTGCATTGGGCACAGATTCTAGAAGGTAAAGGAACAGTTTTAAGAAGGTTTTAAAAAAAATTTTAAATGTTGATATTTTGAGAAAATCGACACTGCCGGGGTCTAATTTCTTGGATGACTCAAAACAACTTTTTTTTCACAACTTTGAAATTAAGCTTCAAATCATCTTTATCTTTTACTAATTTAAGATTAGGGACCTTAAAATTAACCTTTTTCCTTTAAGTTTCTGACTGCTACATAGATTTCAAACTGGGGCTCTAAGAAATGTAACACTAGTTTATAACATTATTCTTCTTTATCTAAAGTTAATTTATTCTCCTAATATTGAAGCTAATTTTCAGATTTATATTCTATCAGTGTAAAAGAAAGAATATAACTTGGATTTGGATCATTTAGGTACATTTTTCACTATCTCAATTCTGTCAAAACTTCAATGCCACTTTGTGCTTTTTTCTATATAGAATTACAAACTTACCTACCTTAAAATGGAGAAACTAAGCTTCAAAGTATCTTTCTTTGCATTGGGCACAGATTCTAGAAGGTAAAGGAACAGTTTTAAGAAGGTTTTAACATTTTTTCAAAATGTTGATATTTTGAGAAAATCGACACTGCCGGGGTCTAATTTCTTGGATGACACAAAACAACTTTTTTTCACAACTTTGAAATTAAGCTTCAAATCATCTTTCCCTCACTAATTTAAGATTAGGGACCTTAAAATTAACCTTTTTCCTTTAAGTTTCTGACTGCTATATAGATTTCAAACCAGGGCTCTAAGAAATGTAACACTAGTTTATAACATTATTCTTCTTTATCTAAAGTTAATTTATTCTCCTAATATTGAAGCTAATTTTCAGATTTATATTCTATCAGTGTAAAAGAAAGAATATAACTTGGATTTGGATCATTTAGGTACATTTTTCACTATCTCAATTCTGTCAAAACTTCAATGCCACTTTGTGCTTTTTTCTATATAGAATTACAAACTTACCTACCTTAAAATGGAGAAACTAAGCTTCAAAGTATCTTTCTTTGCATTGGGCACAGATTCTAGAAGGTAAAGGAACAGTTTTAAGAAGGTTTTAACATTTTTTAAAAATGTTGATATTTTGAGAAAATCGACACTGCCGGGGTCTAATTTCTTGGATGACTCAAAACAACTTTTTTTTCACAACTTTAAATTAAGCTTCAAATCATCTTTCCCTCACTAATTTAAGATTAGGGACCTTAAAATTAACCTTTTTCCTTTAAGTTTCTGACTGCTACATAGATTTCAAACCAGGGCTCTAAGAAATGTAACACTAGTTTATAACATTATTCTTCTTTATCTAAAGTTAATTTATTCTCCTAATATTGAAGCTAATTTTCAGATTTATATTCTATCAGTGTAAAAGAAAGAATATAACTTGGATTTGGATCATTTAGGTACATTTTTCACTATCTCAATTCTGTCAAAGCTTCAATGCCACTTTGTGTTTTTTTCTATATAGAATTACAAACTTACCTACCTTAAAATGGAGAAACTAAGCTTCAAAGTATCTTTCTTTGCATTGGGCACAGATTCTAGAAGGTAAAGGAACAGTTTTAAGAAGGTTTTAAAAAAATTTTTAAATGTTGATATTTTGAGAAAATCGACACTGCCGGGGTCTAATTTCTTGGATGACTCAAAACAACTTTTTTTTCACAACTTTGAAATTAAGCTTCAAATCATCTTTTCCTCACTAATTTAAGATTAGGGACCTTAAAATTAACCTTTTTCCTTTAAGTTTCTGACTGCTACATAGATTTCAAACCGGGGCTCTAAGAAATGTAACACTAGTTTATAACATTATTCTTCTTTATCTAAAGTTAATTTATTCTCCTAATATTGAAGCTAATTTTCAGATTTATATTCTATCAGTGTAAAAGAAAGAATATAACTTGGATTTGGATCATTTAGGTACATTTTTCACTATCTCAATTCTGTCAAAGCTTCAATGCCACTTTGTGTTTTTTTCTATATAGAATTACAAACTTACCTACCTTAAAATGGAGAAACTAAGCTTCAAAGTATCTTTCTTTGCATTGGGCACAGATTCTAGAAGGTAAAGGAACAGTTTTAAGAAGGTTTTAACATTTTTTTAAAATGTTGATATTTTGAGAAAATCGACACTGCCGGGGTCTAATTTCTTGGATGACTCAAAACAACTTTTTTTCACAACTTTGAAATTAAGCTTCAAATCATCTTTCCCTCACTAATTTAAGATTAGGGACCTTAAAATTAACCTTTTTCCTTTAAGTTTCTGACTGCTACATAGATTTCAAACCGGGGCTCTAAGAAATGTAACACTAGTTTATAACATTATTCTTCTTTATCTAAAGTTAATTTATTCTCCTAATATTGAAGCTAATTTTCAGATTTATATTCTATCAGTGTAAAAGAAAGAATATAACTTGGATTTGGATCATTTAGGTACATTTTTCACTATCTCAATTCTGTCAAAGCTTCAATGCCACTTTGTGTTTTTTTCTATATAGAATTACAAACTTACCTACCTTAAAATGGAGAAACTAAGCTTCAAAGTATCTTTCTTTGCATTGGGCACAGATTCTAGAAGGTAAAGGAACAGTTTTAAGAAGGTTTTAACATTTTTTCAAAATGTTGATATTTTGAGAAAATCGACACTGCCGGGGTCTAATTTCTTGGATGACTCAAAACAACTTTTTTTTCACAACTTTAAAATTAAGCTTCAAATCATCTTTTCCTCACTAATTTAAGATTAGGGACCTTAAAATTAACCTTTTTCCTTTAAGTTTCTGACTGCTACATAGATTTCAAACCAGGGCTCTAAGAAATGTAACACTAGTTTATAACATTATTCTTCTTTATCTAAAGTTAATTTATTCTCCTAATATTGAAGCTAATTTTCAGATTTATATTCTATCAGTGTAAAAGAAAGAATATAACTTGGATTTGGATCATTTAGGTACATTTTTCACTATCTCAATTCTGTCAAAACTTCAATGCCACTTTGTGCTTTTTTCTATATAGAATTACAAACTTACCTACCTTAAAATGGAGAAACTAAGCTTCAAAGTATCTTTCTTTGCATTGGGCACAGATTCTAGAAGGTAAAGGAACAGTTTTAAGAAGGTTTTAACATTTTTTTAAAATGTTGATATTTTGAGAAAATCGACACTGCCGGAGTCTAATTTCTTGGATGACTCAAAACAACTTTTTTTTCACAACTTTGAAATTAAGCTTCAAATCATCTTTCCCTCACTAATTTAAGATTAGGGACCTTAAAATTAACCTTTTTCCTTTAAGTTTCTGACTGCTACATAGATTTCAAACCGGGGCTCTAAGAAATGTAACACTAGTTTATAACATTATTCTTCTTTATCTAAAGTTAATTTATTCTCCTAATATTGAAGCTAATTTTCAGATTTATATTCTATCAGTGTAAAAGAAAGAATATAACTTGGATTTGGATCATTTAGGTACATTTTTCACTATCTCAATTCTGTCAAAGCTTCAATGCCACTTTGTGTTTTTTTCTATATAGAATTACAAACTTACCTACCTTAAAATGGAGAAACTAAGCTTCAAAGTATCTTTCTTTGCATTGGGCACAGATTCTAGAAGGTAAAGGAACAGTTTTAAGAAGGTTTTAAAAAAATTTTTAAATGTTGATATTTTGAGAAAATCGACACTGCCGGGGTCTAATTTCTTGGATGACTCAAAACAACTTTTTTTTCACAACTTTAAAATTAAGCTTCAAATCATCTTTTCCTCACTAATTTAAGATTAGGGACCTTAAAATTAACCTTTTTCCTTTAAGTTTCTGACTGCTACATAGATTTCAAACCAGGGCTCTAAGAAATGTAACACTAGTTTATAACATTATTCTTCTTTATCTAAAGTTAATTTATTCTCCTAATATTGAAGCTAATTTTCAGATTTATATTCTATCAGTGTAAAAGAAAGAATATAACTTGGATTTGGATCATTTAGGTACATTTTTCACTATCTCAATTCTGTCAAAGCTTCAATGCCACTTTGTGCCTTTTTCTATATAGAATTACAAACTTACCTACCTTAAAATGGAGAAACTAAGCTTCAAAGTATCTTTCTTTGCATTGGGCACAGATTCTAGAAGGTAAAGGAACAGTTTTAAGAAGGTTTTAACATTTTTTTAAAATGTTGATATTTTGAGAAAATCGACACTGCCGGGGTCTAATTTCTTGGATGACTCAAAACAACTTTTTTTCACAACTTTGAAATTAAGCTTCAAATCATCTTTCCCTCACTAATTTAAGATTAGGGACCTTAAAATTAACCTTTTTCCTTTAAGTTTCTGACTGCTACATAGATTTCAAACCGGGGCTCTAAGAAATGTAACACTAGTTTATAACATTATTCTTCTTTATCTAAAGTTAATTTATTCTCCTAATATTGAAGCTAATTTTCAGATTTATATTCTATCAGTGTAAAAGAAAGAATATAACTTGGATTTGGATCATTTAGGTACATTTTTCACTATCTCAATTCTGTCAAAGCTTCAATGCCACTTTGTGTTTTTTTCTATATAGAATTACAAACTTACCTACCTTAAAATGGAGAAACTAAGCTTCAAAGTATCTTTCTTTGCATTGGGCACAGATTCTAGAAGGTAAAGGAACAGTTTTAAGAAGGTTTTAACATTTTTTAAAAATGTTGATATTTTGAGAAAATCGACACTGCCGGGGTCTAATTTCTTGGATGACTCAAAACAACTTTTTTTCACAACTTTGAAATTAAGCTTCAAATCATCTTTTCCTCACTAATTTAAGATTAGGGACCTTAAAATTAACCTTTTTCCTTTAAGTTTCTGACTGCTACATAGATTTCAAACTGGGGCTCTAAGAAATGTAACACTAGTTTATAACATTATTCTTCTTTATCTAAAGTTAATTTATTCTCCTAATATTGAAGCTAATTTTCAGATTTATATTCTATCAGTGTAAAAGAAAGAATATAACTTGGATTTGGATCATTTAGGTACATTTTTCACTATCTCAATTCTGTCAAAACTTCAATGCCACTTTGTGCTTTTTTCTATATAGAATTACAAACTTACCTACCTTAAAATGGAGAAACTAAGCTTCAAAGTATCTTTCTTTGCATTGGGCACAGATTCTAGAAGGTAAAGGAACAGTTTTAAGAAGGTTTTAACATTTTTTTAAAATGTTGATATTTTGAGAAAATCGACACTGCCGGGGTCTAATTTCTTGGATGACTCAAAACAACTTTTTTTCACAACTTTGAAATTAAGCTTCAAATCATCTTTCCCTCACTAATTTAAGATTAGGGACCTTAAAATTAACCTTTTTCCTTTAAGTTTCTGACTGCTACATAGATTTCAAACCGGGGCTCTAAGAAATGTAACACTAGTTTATAACATTATTCTTCTTTATCTAAAGTTAATTTATTCTCCTAATATTGAAGCAAATTTTCAGATTTATATTCTATCAGTGTAAAAGAAAGAATATAACTTGGATTTGGATCATTTAGGTACATTTTTCACTATCTCAATTCTGTCAAAGCTTCAATGCCACTTTGTGTTTTTTTCTATATAGAATTACAAACTTACCTACCTTAAAATGGAGAAACTAAGCTTCAAAGTATCTTTCTTTGCATTGGGCACAGATTCTAGAAGGTAAAGGAACAGTTTTAAGAAGGTTTTAAAAAATTTTAAAAATGTTGATATTTTGAGAAAATCGACACTGCCGGGGTCTAATTTCTTGGATGACTCAAAACAACTTTTTTTTCACAACTTTAAAATTAAGCTTCAAATCATCTTTCCCTCACTAATTTAAGATTAGGGACCTTAAAATTAACCTTTTTCCTTTAAGTTTCTGACTGCTACATAGATTTCAAACCGGGGCTCTAAGAAATGTAACACTAGTTTATAACATTATTCTTCTTTATCTAAAGTTAATTTATTCTCCTAATATTGAAGCTAATTTTCAGATTTATATTCTATCAGTGTAAAAGAAAGAATATAACTTGGATTTGGATCATTTAGGTACATTTTTCACTATCTCAATTCTGTCAAAACTTCAATGCCACTTTGTGCTTTTTTCTATATAGAATTACAAACTTACCTACCTTAAAATGGAGAAACTAAGCTTCAAAGTATCTTTCTTTGCATTGGGCACAGATTCTAGAAGGTAAAGGAACAGTTTTAAGAAGGTTTTAACATTTTTTAAAAATGTTGATATTTTGAGAAAATCGACACTGCCGGGGTCTAATTTCTTGGATGACTCAAAACAACTTTTTTTTCACAACTTTCAAATTAAGCTTCAAATCATCTTTCCCTCACTAATTTAAGATTAGGGACCTTAAAATTAACCTTTTTCCTTTAAGTTTCTGACTGCTACATAGATTTCAAACCGGGGCTCTAAGAAATGTAACACTAGTTTATAACATTATTCTTCTTTATCTAAAGTTAATTTATTCTCCTAATATTGAAGCTAATTTTCAGATTTATATTCTATCAGTGTAAAAGAAAGAATATAACTTGGATTTGGATCATTTAGGTACATTTTTCACTATCTCAATTCTGTCAAAGCTTCAATGCCACTTTGTGTTTTTTTCTATATAGAATTACAAACTTACCTACCTTAAAATGGAGAAACTAAGCTTCAAAGTATCTTTCTTTGCATTGGGCACAGATTCTAGAAGGTAAAGGAACAGTTTTAAGAAGGTTTTAAAAAAAATTTAAAATGTTGATATTTTGAGAAAATCGACACTGCCGGGGTCTAATTTCTTGGATGACTCAAAACAACTTTTTTTTCACAACTTTAAAATTAAGCTTCAAATCATCTTTCCCTCACTAATTTAAGATTAGGGACCTTAAAATTAACCTTTTTCCTTTAAGTTTCTGACTGCTACATAGATTTCAAACCAGGGCTCTAAGAAATGTAACACTAGTTTATAACATTATTCTTCTTTATCTAAAGTTAATTTATTCTCCTAATATTGAAGCTAATTTTCAGATTTATATTCTATCAGTGTAAAAGAAAGAATATAACTTGGATTTGGATCATTTAGGTACATTTTTCACTATCTCAATTCTGTCAAAACTTCAATGCCACTTTGTGCTTTTTTCTATATAGAATTACAAACTTACCTACCTTAAAATGGAGAAACTAAGCTTCAAAGTATCTTTCTTTGCATTGGGCACAGATTCTAGAAGGTAAAGGAACAGTTTTAAGAAGGTTTTAAAAAATTTTTTAAATGTTGATATTTTGAGAAAATCGACACTGCCGGGGTCTAATTTCTTGGATGACTCAAAACAACTTTTTTTTCACAACTTTAAAATTAAGCTTCAAATCATCTTTTCCTCACTAATTTAAGATTAGGGACCTTAAAATTAACCTTTTTCCTTTAAGTTTCTGACTGCTACATAGATTTCAAATCAGGGCTCTAAGAAATGTAACACTAGTTTATAACATTATTCTTCTTTATCTAAAGTTAATTTATTCTCCTAATATTGAAGCTAATTTTCAGATTTATATTCTATCAGTGTAAAAGAAAGAATATAACTTGGATTTGGATCATTTAGGTACATTTTTCACTATCTCAATTCTGTCAAAGCTTCAATGCCACTTTGTGCTTTTTTCTATATAGAATTACAAACTTACCTACCTTAAAATGGAGAAACTAAGCTTCAAAGTATCTTTCTTTGCATTGGGCACAGATTCTAGAAGGTAAAGGAACAGTTTTAAGAAGGTTTTAACATTTTTTTAAAATGTTGATATTTTGAGAAAATCGACACTGCCGGGGTCTAATTTCTTGGATGACTCAAAACAACTTTTTTTTCACAACTTTGAAATTAAGCTTCAAATCATCTTTCCCTCACTAATTTAAGATTAGGGACCTTAAAATTAACCTTTTTCCTTTAAGTTTCTGACTGCTACATAGATTTCAAACCAGGGCTCTAAGAAATGTAACACTAGTTTATAACATTATTCTTCTTTATCTAAAGTTAATTTATTCTCCTAATATTGAAGCTAATTTTCAGATTTATATTCTATCAGTGTAAAAGAAAGAATATAACTTGGATTTGGATCATTTAGGTACATTTTTCACTATCTCAATTCTGTCAAAACTTCAATGCCACTTTGTGCTTTTTTCTATATAGAATTACAAACTTACCTACCTTAAAATGGAGAAACTAAGCTTCAAAGTATCTTTCTTTGCATTGGGCACAGATTCTAGAAGGTAAAGGAACAGTTTTAAGAAGGTTTTAACATTTTTTTAAAATGTTGATATTTTGAGAAAATCGACACTGCCGGGGTCTAATTTCTTGGATGACTCAAAACAACTTTTTTTCACAACTTTGAAATTAAGCTTCAAATCATCTTTCCCTCACTAATTTAAGATTAGGGACCTTAAAATTAACCTTTTTCCTTTAAGTTTCTGACTGCTACATAGATTTCAAACCGGGGCTCTAAGAAATGTAACACTAGTTTATAACATTATTCTTCTTTATCTAAAGTTAATTTATTCTCCTAATATTGAAGCTAATTTTCAGATTTATATTCTATCAGTGTAAAAGAAAGAATATAACTTGGATTTGGATCATTTAGGTACATTTTTCACTATCTCAATTCTGTCAAAGCTTCAATGCCACTTTGTGTTTTTTTCTATATAGAATTACAAACTTACCTACCTTAAAATGGAGAAACTAAGCTTCAAAGTATCTTTCTTTGCATTGGGCACAGATTCTAGAAGGTAAAGGAACAGTTTTAAGAAGGTTTTAACATTTTTTTAAAATGTTGATATTTTGAGAAAATCGACACTGCCGGAGTCTAATTTCTTGGATGACTCAAAACAACTTTTTTTTCACAACTTTGAAATTAAGCTTCAAATCATCTTTCCCTCACTAATTTAAGATTAGGGACCTTAAAATTAACCTTTTTCCTTTAAGTTTCTGACTGCTACATAGATTTCAAACCGGGGCTCTAAGAAATGTAACACTAGTTTATAACATTATTCTTCTTTATCTAAAGTTAATTTATTCTCCTAATATTGAAGCTAATTTTCAGATTTATATTCTATCAGTGTAAAAGAAAGAATATAACTTGGATTTGGATCATTTAGGTACATTTTTCACTATCTCAATTCTGTCAAAGCTTCAATGACACTTTGTGTTTTTTTCTATATAGAATTACAAACTTACCTACCTTAAAATGGAGAAACTAAGCTTCAAAGTATCTTTCTTTGCATTGGGCACAGATTCTAGAAGGTAAAGGAACAGTTTTAAGAAGGTTTTAAAAAAAATTTAAAATGTTGATATTTTGAGAAAATCGACACTGCCGGGGTCTAATTTCTTGGATGACTCAAAACAACTTTTTTTTCACAACTTTGAAATTAAGCTTCAAATCATCTTTCCCTCACTAATTTAAGATTAGGGACCTTAAAATTAACCTTTTTCCTTTAAGTTTCTGACTGCTACATAGATTTCAAACCAGGGCTCTAAGAAATGTAACACTAGTTTATAACATTATTCTTCTTTATCTAAAGTTAATTTATTCTCCTAATATTGAAGCTAATTTTCAGATTTATATTCTATCAGTGTAAAAGAAAGAATATAACTTGGATTTGGATCATTTAGGTACATTTTTCACTATCTCAATTCTGTCAAAACTTCAATGCCACTTTGTGCTTTTTTCTATATAGAATTACAAACTTACCTACCTTAAAATGGAGAAACTAAGCTTCAAAGTATCTTTCTTTGCATTGGGCACAGATTCTAGAAGGTAAAGGAACAGTTTTAAGAAGGTTTTAACATTTTTTAAAAATGTTGATATTTTGAGAAAATCGACACTGCCGGGGTCTAATTTCTTGGATGACTCAAAACAACTTTTTTTTCACAACTTTCAAATTAAGCTTCAAATCATCTTTCCCTCACTAATTTAAGATTAGGGACCTTAAAATTAACCTTTTTCCTTTAAGTTTCTGACTGCTACATAGATTTCAAACCGGGGCTCTAAGAAATGTAACACTAGTTTATAACATTATTCTTCTTTATCTAAAGTTAATTTATTCTCCTAATATTGAAGCAAATTTTCAGATTTATATTCTATCAGTGTAAAAGAAAGAATATAACTTGGATTTGGATCATTTAGGTACATTTTTCACTATCTCAATTCTGTCAAAGCTTCAATGCCACTTTGTGTTTTTTTCTATATAGAATTACAAACTTACCTACCTTAAAATGGAGAAACTAAGCTTCAAAGTATCTTTCTTTGCATTGGGCACAGATTCTAGAAGGTAAAGGAACAGTTTTAAGAAGGTTTTAAAAAAATTTTTAAATGTTGATATTTTGAGAAAATCGACACTGCCGGGGTCTAATTTCTTGGATGACTCAAAACAACTTTTTTTTCACAACTTTAAAATTAAGCTTCAAATCATCTTTTCCTCACTAATTTAAGATTAGGGACCTTAAAATTAAACTTTTTCCTTTAAGTTTCTGACTGCTACATAGATTTCAAACCAGGGCTCTAAGAAATGTAACACTAGTTTATAACATTATTCTTCTTTATCTAAAGTTAATTTATTCTCCTAATATTGAAGCTAATTTTCAGATTTATATTCTATCAGTGTAAAAGAAAGAATATAACTTGGATTTGGATCATTTAGGTACATTTTTCACTATCTCAATTCTGTCAAAGCTTCAATGCCACTTTGTGTTTTTTTCTATATAGAATTACAAACTTACCTACCTTAAAATGGAGAAACTAAGCTTCAAAGTATCTTTCTTTGCATTGGGCACAGATTCTAGAAGGTAAAGGAACATTTTTAAGAAGGTTTTAAAAAAAATTTAAAATGTTGATATTTTGAGAAAATCGACACTGCCGGGGTCTAATTTCTTGGATGACTCAAAACAACTTTTTTTTCACAACTTTGAAATTAAGCTTCAAATCATCTTTCCCTCACTAATTTAAGATTAGGGACCTTAAAATTAACCTTTTTCCTTTAAGTTTCTGACTGCTACATAGATTTCAAACCAGGGCTCTAAGAAATGTAACACTAGTTTATAACATTATTCTTCTTTATCTAAAGTTAATTTATTCTCCTAATATTGAAGCTAATTTTCAGATTTATATTCTATCAGTGTAAAAGAAAGACTATAACTTGGATTTGGATCATTTAGGTACATTTTTCACTATCTCAATTCTGTCAAAACTTCAATGCCACTTTGTGCTTTTTTCTATATAGAATTACAAACTTACCTACCTTAAAATGGAGAAACTAAGCTTCAAAGTATCTTTCTTTGCATTGGGCACAGATTCTAGAAGGTAAAGGAACAGTTTTAAGAAGGTTTTAAAAAAAATTTTAAATGTTGATATTTTGAGAAAATCGACACTGCCGGGGTCTAATTTCTTGGATGACTCAAAACAACTTTTTTTTCACAACTTTAAAATTAAGCTTCAAATCATCTTTTCCTCACTAATTTAAGATTAGGGACCTTAAAATTAACCTTTTTCCTTTAAGTTTCTGACTGCTACATAGATTTCAAACCAGGGCTCTAAGAAATGTAACACTAGTTTATAACATTATTCTTCTTTATCTAAAGTTAATTTATTCTCCTAATATTGAAGCTAATTTTCAGATTTATATTCTATCAGTGTAAAAGAAAGAATATAACTTGGATTTGGATCATTTAGGTACATTTTTCACTATCTCAATTCTGTCAAAACTTCAATGCCACTTTGTGCTTTTTTCTATATAGAATTACAAACTTACCTACCTTAAAATTGAGAAACTAAGCTTCAAAGTATCTTTCTTTGCATTGGGCACAGATTCTAGAAGGTAAAGGAAAAATTTTAAGAAGGTTTTAACATTTTTTTAAAATGTTGATATTTTGAGAAAATCGACACTGCCGGGGTCTAATTTCTTGGATGACTCAAAACAACTTTTTTTCACAACTTTGAAATTAAGCTTCAAATCATCTTTCCCTCACTAATTTAAGATTAGGGACCTTAAAATTAACCTTTTTCCTTTAAGTTTCTGACTGCTATATAGATTTCAAACCAGGGCTCTAAGAAATGTAACACTAGTTTATAACATTATTCTTCTTTATCTAAAGTTAATTTATTCTCCTAATATTGAAGCTAATTTTCAGATTTATATTCTATCAGTGTAAAAGAAAGAATATAACTTCGATTTGGATCATTTAGGTACATTTTTCACTATCTCAATTCTGTCAAAACTTCAATGCCACTTTGTGCTTTTTTCTATATAGAATTACAAACTTACCTACCTTAAAATGGAGAAACTAAGCTTCAAAGTATCTTTCTTTGCATTGGGCACAGATTCTAGAAGGTAAAGGAACAGTTTTAAGAAGGTTTTAACATTTTTTAAAAATGTTGATATTTTGAGAAAATCGACACTGCCGGGGTCTAATTTCTTGGATGACACAAAACAACTTTTTTTCACAACTTTGAAATTAAGCTTCAAATCATCTTTCCCTCACTAATTTAAGATTAGGGACCTTAAAATTAACCTTTTTCCTTTAAGTTTCTGACTGCTACATAGATTTCAAACCAGGGCTCTAAGAAATGTAACACTAGTTTATAACATTATTCTTCTTTATCTAAAATTAATTTATTCTCCTAATATTGAAGCTAATTTTCAGATTTATATTCTATCAGTGTAAAAGAAAGAATATAACTTGGATTTGGATCATTTAGGTACATTTTTCACTATCTCAATTCTGTCAAAACTTCAATGCCACTTTGTGCTTTTTTCTATATAGAATTACAAACTTACCTACCTTAAAATGGAGAAACTAAGCTTCAAAGTATCTTTCTTTGCATTGGGCACAGATTCTAGAAGGTAAAGGAACAGTTTTAAGAAGGTTTTAACATTTTTTTAAAATGTTGATATTTTGAGAAAATCGACACTGCCGGGGTCTAATTTCTTGGATGACTCAAAACAACTTTTTTTTCACAACTTTCAAATTAAGCTTCAAATCATCTTTCCCTCACTAATTTAAGATTAGGGACCTTAAAATTAACCTTTTTCCTTTAAGTTTCTGACTGCTACATAGATTTCAAACCCGGGCTCTAAGAAATGTAACACTAGTTTATAACATTATTCTTCTTTATCTAAAGTTAATTTATTCTCCTAATATTGAAGCTAATTTTCAGATTTATATTCTATCAGTGTAAAAGAAAGAATATAACTTGGATTTGGATCATTTAGGTACATTTTTCACTATCTCAATTCTGTCAAAGCTTCAATGCCACTTTGTGTTTTTTTCTATATAGAATTACAAACTTACCTACCTTAAAATGGAGAAACTAAGCTTCAAAGTATCTTTCTTTGCATTGGGCACAGATTCTAGAAGGTAAAGGAAAAATTTTAAGAAGGTTTTAAAAAATTTTTTAAATGTTGATATTTTGAGAAAATCGACACTGCCGGGGTCTAATTTCTTGGATGACTCAAAACAACTTTTTTTTCACAACTTTAAAATTAAGCTTCAAATCATCTTTTCCTCACTAATTTAAGATTAGGGACCTTAAAATTAACCTTTTTCCTTTAAGTTTCTGACTGCTACATAGATTTCAAATCAGGGCTCTAAGAAATGTAACACTAGTTTATAACATTATTCTTCTTTATCTAAAGTTAATTTATTCTCCTAATATTGAAGCTAATTTTCAGATTTATATTCTATCAGTGTAAAAGAAAGAATATAACTTGGATTTGGATCATTTAGGTACATTTTTCACTATCTCAATTCTGTCAAAGCTTCAATGCCACTTTGTGTTTTTTTCTATATAGAATTACAAACTTACCTACCTTAAAATGGAGAAACTAAGCTTCAAAGTATCTTTCTTTGCATTGGGCACAGATTCTAGAAGGTAAAGGAACAGTTTTAAGAAGGTTTTAAAAAAAAATTTAAATGTTGATATTTTGAGAAAATCGACACTGCCGGGGTCTAATTTCTTGGATGACTCAAAACAACTTTTTTTTCACAACTTTAAAATTAAGCTTCAAATCATCTTTTCCTCACTAATTTAAGATTAGGGACCTTAAAATTAACCTTTTTCCTTTAAGTTTCTGACTGCTACATAGATTTCAAACCAGGGCTCTAAGAAATGTAACACTAGTTTATAACATTATTCTTCTTTATCTAAAGTTAATTTATTCTCCTAATATTGAAGCTAATTTTCAGATTTATATTCTATCAGTGTAAAAGAAAGAATATAACTTGGATTTGGATCATTTAGGTACATTTTTCACTATCTCAATTCTGTCAAAGCTTCAATGCCACTTTGTGTTTTTTTCTATATAGAATTACAAACTTACCTACCTTAAAATGGAGAAACTAAGCTTCAAAGTATCTTTCTTTGCATTGGGCACAGATTCTAGAAGGTAAAGGAACAGTTTTAAGAAGGTTTTAACATTTTTTAAAAATGTTGATATTTTGAGAAAATCGACACTGCCGGGGTCTAATTTCTTGGATGACACAAAACAACTTTTTTTCACAACTTTGAAATTAAGCTTCAAATCATCTTTCCCTCACTAATTTAAGATTAGGGACCTTAAAATTAACCTTTTTCCTTTAAGTTTCTGACTGCTACATAGATTTCAAACCAGGGCTCTAAGAAATGTAACACTAGTTTATAACATTATTCTTCTTTATCTAAAGTTAATTTATTCTCCTAATATTGAAGCTAATTTTCAGATTTATATTCTATCAGTGTAAAAGAAAGAATATAACTTGGATTTGGATCATTTAGGTACATTTTTCACTATCTCAATTCTGTCAAAACTTCAATGCCACTTTGTGCTTTTTTCTATATAGAATTACAAACTTACCTACCTTAAAATGGAGAAACTAAGCTTCAAAGTATCTTTCTTTGCATTGGGCACAGATTCTAGAAGATAAAGGAACAGTTTTAAGAAGGTTTTAACATTTTTTTAAAATGTTGATATTTTGAGAAAATCGACACTGCCAGGGTCTAATTTCTTGGATGACTCAAAACAACTTTTTTTTCACAACTTTGAAATTAAGCTTCAAATCATCTTTCCCTCACTAATTTAAGATTAGGGACCTTAAAATTAACCTTTTTCCTTTAAGTTTCTGACTGCTACATAGATTTCAAACCGGGGCTCTAAGAAATGTAACACTAGTTTATAACATTATTCTTCTTTATCTAAAGTTAATTTATTCTCCTAATATTGAAGCTAATTTTCAGATTTATATTCTATCAGTGTAAAAGAAAGAATATAACTTGGATTTGGATCATTTAGGTACATTTTTCACTATCTCAATTCTGTCAAAGCTTCAATGCCACTTTATGTTTTTTTCTATATAGAATTACAAACTTACCTACCTTAAAACGGAGAAACTAAGCTTCAAAGTATCTTTCTTTGCATTGGGCACAGATTCTAGAAGGTAAAGGAACAGTTTTAAAAAGGTTTTAACATTTTTTAAAAATGTTGATATTTTGAGAAAATCGACACTGCCGGGGTCTAATTTCTTGGATGACTCAAAACAACTTTTTTTCACAACTTTGAAATTAAGCTTCAAATCATCTTTCCCTCACTAATTTAAGATTAGGGACCTTAAAATTAACCTTTTTCCTTTAAGTTTCTGACTGCTACATAGATTTCAAACCGGGGCTCTAAGAAATGTAACACTAGTTTATAACATTATTCTTCTTTATCTAAAGTTAATTTATTCTCCTAATATTGAAGCTAATTTTCAGATTTATATTCTATCAGTGTAAAAGAAAGAATATAACTTGGATTTGGATCATTTTTCACTATCTCAATTCTGTCAAAGCTTCAATGCCACTTTGTGTTTTTTTCTATATAGAATTACAAACTTACCTACCTTAAAATGGAGAAACTAAGCTTCAAAGTATCTTTCTTTGCATTGGGCACAGATTCTAGAAGGTAAAGGAACAGTTTTAAGAAGGTTTTAACATTTTTTAAAAATGTTGATATTTTGAGAAAATCGACACTGCCGGGGTCTAATTTCTTGGATGACTCAAAACAACTTTTTTTTCACAACTTTCAAATTAAGCTTCAAATCATCTTTCCCTCACTAATTTAAGATTAGGGACATTAAAAATTACCTTTTCCTTTAAGTTTCTGACCGCTACATAGATTTCAAACCGGGGCTCTAAAAAATGTAACACTAGTTAAAAACATTATTCTTCTTTATCTAAAGTTAATTTATTCTCCTAATATTGAAGCTAATGTTCAGATTTATATTCTATCAGTGTAAAAGAAAGAATATAACTTGGATTTGGATAATTTAGGTACATTTTTCACTATCTCAATTCTGTCAAAACGTCAATGCCACTTTGTGTTTTTTTCTATATAGAATTACAAACTTACCTACCTTAAAATGGAGAAACTAAGCTTCAAAGTATCTTTCTTTGCATTGGGCACAGATTCTAGAAGGTAAAGGAACAGTGTATTTCTTGGATGACTCAAAACAACTTTTTTTTCACAACTTTGAAATTAAGCTTCAAATCATCTTTCCCTCACTAATTTAAGATTAGGGACCTTAAAATTAACCTTTTTCCTTTAAGTTTCTGACTGCTACATAGATTTCAAACCGGGGCTCTAAGAAATGTAACACTAGTTTATAACATTATTCTTCTTTATCTAAAGTTAATTTATTCTCCTAATATTGAAGCTAATTTTCAGATTTATATTCTATCAGTGTAAAAGAAAGAATATAACTTGGATTTGGATCATTTAGGTACATTTTTCACTATCTCAATTCTTTCAAAGCTTCAATGCCACTTTGTGTTTTTTTCTATATAGAATTACAAACTTACCTACCTTAAAATGGAGAAACTAAGCTTCAAAGTATCTTTCTTTGCATTGGGCACAGATTCTAGAAGGTAAAGGAACAGTTTTAAGAAGGTTTTAAAAAAAATTTAAAATGTTGATATTTTGAGAAAATCGACACTGCCGGGGTCTAATTTCTTGGATGACTCAAAACAACTTTTTTTTCACAACTTTCAAATTAAGCTTCAAATCATCTTTCCCTCACTAATTTAAGATTAGGGACCTTAAAATTAACCTTTTTCCTTTAAGTTTCTGACTGCTACATAGATTTCAAACCAGGGCTCTAAGAAATGTAACACTAGTTTATAACATTCTTCTTTATCTAAAGTTAATTTATTCTCCTAATATTGAAGCTAATTTTCAGATTTATATTCTATCAGTGTAAAAGAAAGAATATAACTTGGATTTGGATCATTTAGGTACATTTTTCACTATCTCAATTCTGTCAAAACTTCAATGCCACTGTGTGCTTTTTTCTATATAGAATTACAAACTTACCTACCTTAAAATGGAGAAACTAAGCTTCAAAGTATCTTTCTTTGCATTGGGCACAGATTCTAGAAGGTAAAGGAACAGTTTTAAGAAGGTTTTAGAACATTTTAAAAATGTTGATAATTTGAGAAAATCGACACTGCCGGGGTCTAATTTCTTGGATGATTTAAAACAACTTTTTTTTCACAACTTTGAAATTAAGCTTCAAATCATCTTTCTCTCACTAATTTAAGATTAGGGACATTAAAAATAACCTTTTTCCTTTAAGTTTCTGACTGCTACATAGATTTCAAACCGGGGCTCTAAAAAATGTAACACTAGTTAAAAACATTATTCTTCTTTATCTAAAGTTAATTTATTCTCCTAATATTGAAGCTAATGTTCAGATTTATATTCTATCAGTGTAAAAGAAAGAATATAACTTGGATTTGGATAATTTAGGTACATTTTTCACTATCTCAATTCTGTCAAAACTTCAATGCCACTTTGTGTTTTTTTCTATATAGAATTACAAACTTACCTACCTTAAAATGGAGAAACTAAGCTTCAAAGTATCTTTCTTTGCATTAGGCACAGATTCTAGAAGGTAAAGGAACAGTTTTAAGAAGGTTTTAGAACATTTTAAAAATGTTGATATTTTGAGAAAATCGACACTGCCGGGGGCTAATTTCTTGGATGACTCAAAACAACTTTTTTTTCACAACTTTGAAATTAAGCTTCAAATCATCTTTCTCTCACTAATTTAAGATTAGGGACATTAAAAATAACCTTTTCCTTTAAGTTTCTGACTGCTACATAGATTTCAAACCGGGGCTTTAAGAAATGTAACACTAGATTATAACATTATTCTTCTTTATCTAAAGTTAATTTATTCTCCTAATATTGAAGCTAATTTTCAGATTTATATTCTATCAGTGTAAAAGAAAGAATATAACTTGGATTTGGATAATTTAGGTACATTTTTCACTATCTCAATTCTGTCAAAACTTCAATGCCACTTTGTGTTTTTTTCTATATAGAATTACAAACTTACCTACCTTAAAATGGAGAAACTAAGCTTCAAAGTATCTTTCTTTGCATTAGGCACAGATTCTAGAAGGTAAAGGAACAGTTTTAAGAAGGTTTTAGAACATTTTAAAAATGTTGATATTTTGAGAAAATCGACACTGCCGGGGGCTAATTTCTTGGATGACTCAAAACAACTTTTTTTTCACAACTTTGAAATTAAGCTTCAAATCATCTTTCTCTCACTAATTTAAGATTAGGGACATTAAAAATAACCTTTTTCCTTTAAGTTTCTGACCGCTACATAGATTTCAAATTGGGACTTTTTTGATTGCTTTATTATTTTTTTAATGACCTACAAGGCTCGGGTAAAGTAATGCAAATTCATATTAGTGTGTTTTCTTTTTAAACTAGGTAAATAAACAGACTTTTAAATGTGTTTCAGTTCTCTTGTGTTAAAAATAATGAATACCAATAATTCTCTGCTATACTCATTTAATGTTCTGATCTAGTCTATTTGTAAGCCGCATCCCGTCAGAGCACTGGGGTGTGCGGCTACACTCAACTCAAATGGCGCTGTGTGGACAGTGAGGCCATTGCTATGTTCGTCGCGAGCACTCGGCCCCCCCAGGGCCTCATGCATCAAGGCCTCTTCTGTCCGTGCTCCTTAAGAGCCAGATCGGAGGATGGAATAGTTATTTGCCTGCAGTACATTTTTACTCTGTATTTGCTGTGGCGCAGCTGCACACCCCAGTGTTCTAACGGGATGTGGCTTCCAAATAGACTAGATCTTCTATGGACATAGACATAAAGGACCAATGCAGTAATATTGTTCAAATGTATTATTTAGAAGAACTACACTTAAAAATATGCAACATCATTTTTGAATGTAAATTAACAACATAGCCTCTAATGTATTACAATTTAGACATAATTATTTTGCTGTACATTCTACCATTTTGGTTTCAGCAGATCAATTTCCTGAGGTGGGGCAAGACTTTGAATACACAGGAAGTGTCTATACAATGAGATTGTGGCGGTCTCATCTGCCTGCACTCTCAGCAGAATGAAAAGGAAATCTAATTAGCTTACAAGGATACATACATCTGAGAAAGTAATTGGCTCCAGCTGGCAAAACAGAATAAGGATCTGTACAGTGAAGAATAACTAAATATAAAAGGTTGTAATTATTTTGTAAAAGTCATTTTGCTAAGTTTATGAAGTTTAGTTAATCAGAAAAATAAAATGACTTTTAACCTCAGTGATCAATTAAAGGCCCCGATATTAGCAATACATACAAACATTTGTCTTTTTTAGCCTAGCATATTGCCCAATACTTTTAAATATATTCATATACATAAATACTGTATTTGACTGGCATATATACCCATGTAAAAGTTTCCCAAGGCTTCAGCATGCTTAACAGAACAATAAGTCTTTATACCAATTGTCTCATACACACACACACACAGGTGGCACACACTCTGATACACATGCCGATAATATATTGCCTTGAGTAGAAGTTTCCAGGAATTTACAGTATCAGAAGACTGGCTAAATCCTTTCTTTGCACTTAAAGATGATGTATTACAAGATGATCTATGAATGTGTAATGTTGTACAGCAGCTCACAAGCCATTGCATATTTTAGTCCTAAAATTACAGTATATGTTTGGTATTATCATTATTCACCAAATAGAAGCTGTTCATTTTTTTCCTACTGTTTCTTAGGGGCAATATTGAATTTTTAAATTCTTATATAAGTGAATGGATTTATAATGAATTGGGCAGGTAGACTATTTGGAAGTTTTGAAGGTCATATAAAAAAACTGTTAATATGCAAATTAGAAAATATTTAATAGAAATATGAGATGATATTTCCCACTGAATATATTAATTTGATACTGTACATTCATTCTATCATATCTGTATCTACATGAGAACTAATACTTTTTCTTTTGCATATTTTCCACTATTATGTGTTTCTAGTGTTTACTTAGATAAGCAAATACTTCAGTGAAAGAAACCCCATGCCTGCACAGAGTTAGAGAGAATAAGGAGGACCTATTTTAATTATTCATTCCTAATGTTGATATTAGGGAAGGGTTATTATACATTAAAAACATGAGAGAAAGAGAGAGAGAGAGTGAGAGAGAATATATATATACACATATAATAGGTTATAAATACAATTTTATTCTGTCTTTGCACTTTATTATATGTGTTCATTGCATTGTATTGTCACAGCATGGTTATGTGGGTGTCCTTGCCCACAGGTGATTAGTGAAGTAAGAGGTGCACTCATTTTCTTATACTCCTGGGGCACGGGGTCCCGTTGAGCCTTTAAGTGTGGGTGGGCAGGCACCTCTTATTTTATGTGTGTTATTATTTATAATAAACAGAGCTGTTGCATTTTTAACCCAATGAATACATTAATGTGATACTGCACGTTCAATCTACCATATCTGTATGAAGTGAATATTTCAGTAATTAATTATATACATTAGTTTATGTCATGGCTGAAGCATGCCAAGGCACCAGCTGTGTAATACCTAACAAACTTATGCCCTCAGACTTATAAGATAGGCTTATTGTGCCAGGGGAAAGGGGCCCAGTGAGATGGGTTAAAATTGGGGATGTTGTAATTTATGTGTTATTCCTTGTTATGCCTGTTTAACTAGGCCCATACTATGGTACCCACGATTATAGTTGGGTTGTGCGCATGAACATGATGGGAGTGATGGGATGTATGCCTGTGTTGTGCTAGTCCCTTATTAACAAGATTAGGGACATAATTGACCCCTAGGAGTCACATGACACCAGTATCTCTCTCTATGTATCATAAGCCTAAGACTGGTGTCTCCAGGCCTATTGTATGTAATTGCCCCTACCAAGAATACAGCGGTGGAAAGAGAAAACAATGGGTGATTGTCTTAGACTGACAGGCAGGGGGGATAACAGGAGCTAGAAGGATTGGGTGTAACCATGGATGCACATTTAAATTGATTGGTCTGTTGCTAGAATGTGGTATAAATATGTCTGATGGTTTCAGTAATAAAGTTGTTACCTGGTTCACATAATTAATATGTGAATTTCGTTATTGATGCTGGTTCCTGGAGTAAGTTATTTTCAGAATTTAGAAAGATGTGTATGCTATACAAGACCACAGACATCTCTCAGTCTAATCTAAGGACTGAACATTCTTCCTGCTGTACACAGAGGTAAAATGAACTGGGCACACCTGTGGAGAGAGGTTTGGGCAATAGGCTCTTATCATACCCCATACAACATACAGGTTGTGACAGTTTACTTTTAATTTGCAGACATAAAAAAATAAAGTTCTAAAAATTTGTTCACAATGTGGTGACTAATTCTAAGCAGGATTATTTATAGGTTGCTTTTTCAAACATTGCATGGATTAGCAATTCTGCATCATAATTATTTATTCAAAATCACTGCAGATGGTCGCATTTCATTCTCTCATTCAGCAATAAAATCCTGTCTGCATCTTCCTGTTGCACTGCTATCGTTATTACTTTCTCTTTCCACTGCAGTGAGAATCAAGATCCCTAAAAGTACAGCAGCTCTATCAGATAACTAGAAATTCCTGATGGTTTATATTGACTAGTAATGCTTGATTTAAATACTACACATATTATATGCATCAATGGGGAAGAGCAATGAGGTTTACACAATGTTAACACATATGTTTATTTGTTTAATTGGATTCGTACCATTTTGCTTTATAGTCCATTAACTAATTTGCAATCTAAAATGTTTTATCAGTCATGAAACTTTAAAATAGGAGACACATTTTAGGAAATGTGCATTAAACATCCCTACTTCATTTCTATTATTTTGATGTTCTAATTTTATGTGAAAAAAAGATTTGTACATTCGACTGGGTGCTAAAAAAATAGTCAAAAATGGGAGCTTGGACAGGTCTTCAATATATACAGGCATACTTAAAATGTTACCAGAATCTGCAATACTGATTTCACACACATCATTTTTTATTTTTTTTTACACAGTGTGATAACAGTTAAATAATAAACTGTTCAGTATGTATCTCACATATATACGGAGAAAATAGATGTCTGTTAACACATAAGCCTGTGTAAACATAAAAAAATGTCAGGACTGAAACATAAATGCACATCCAATGCGTTTCAAAATAACTTTTTTATATTTGTATAAATGGTCACAACTTAGGGAGTTTAAAAATGCCTAACTAATCTTCTTGCTAGAAATAGTGGATATCATTAGTTTTCTGAAAACTTCTATCATATTCCATATAGTTTTTTGCAGACAAAGTGGTAAGCAGAAATGAAAAAAGAAAAGAAAGAATGTCATCTCAGTTTCCTTGCCTGTTTAGGTTTTCAAAGTTTATAAAAATGATAAAATCATCTACAATCAATATGAAAATCATAATGCATAGCTGCAAGGGGAAGCTATGCAGTTTTGGTAAAATACCCAGTATATATTTTATGAGAATATGTAATCTTTTTAGATCTGGAGTAACCTGTTTGTCTCCACATAAATGTCCAGCATGTATTGTTATATATTTAAAAAATGATTCCATCAAACAAGTCCAGGTACAGGTGGAGCCCAATGGCAGGAAAGTCCTAAAGCATCACAAAAGATATGGGGTCAGAGACAAGAAAATGGACAGAGCACTCCAAGTGGTCAGATACAGGCAGCCCAGGATTAGCAGGAGAGACAGAAAGGGGGTCAGGGCCACCAACTTAACAGCAAAGTCAAGGAATGAATGGATACACCCCTTAGACCATGTACCAAAGGAGATGTGGTATTTGCTAACTGATGGACAGCAGAAAAAGGATCATGTCACAATAGGTTTAGTCCATCTCAGACAATCAAATCAGTATAAGAAAACTGTGAATGAATGCCTTGCATTCACTTTATATGAGTGGAAAATATGTGCAACTACATATAATGTTAAAGACAACAATGTCTTCAGAGTATACTGGGTCAATCCTAAAATAGGGAAATTAATCTAATACAAAATGTGGCTTCACTTTGAGACCACACTTTATATTGGTTAACCATACTTTAATACATTTGAAATAATATACAGTATATGTAATGTATTCAAAACACCCAGATATTATTAATGAATATGCATAAAAGTAAACCCTAACCTGACAACATGGCTCAGAATGGCATTATGTATTGTATGCAGTATGACACACAGCTATTTGCCATTTCTGAAATGAAACAGATCCAGTTCAAAGCATAATAAAAGCTTGAGAGGTATTAGAATTCAAACAAATAAGGTGTCACAACAAAAGAGCAATTAAATAGTAAAAACTGCATTATTGTACCTACAATGTATCACTGTGAAATGTCTGTAAAAGTGCACATTACTTGGACCCCAAACAATTTTAAGGTGCATAATCACAGACTGCTATAATATGGGTTTGCATATTTATAATTTAGAAAATTGCCAGTGTTAGAGTTAGTAAATGGTGGACTACAGAGCAGATATATTTAGGGCTTCCCCAGCAATCTCTCCATATATATGGCAGGTAAGTGCCCACAGAGGTTGATATAAAAACACCAGATAAAACAAATGTTCTGCCCTTACCTAATAAATGAATAGTCTCCCTTTACTGTAGACTGCTAGTATTAACTGTCCTCTAACCTGTAATGGTATCTGGAGCTTAACACCTGCAGTAGCTACACCTGTTAATCTTGCAGTTCATCAAGTCTAATTTGTCCTCTACTCCTTTCAATTAACACTTTCAGTGACAGGAGTCCATGACATTTTCCTTACACAGGAAGCAGACACATTTGTACAATGTAGCTTTGTACCTGTTTAGACAAGGTTTCTCCAATGTTTTTGTTTACATGGAAATTTAATTTTTTTACTGCTATATTTGGTTGTATGTAAAATAGGAAAGAATAAAATAATATGGGTCTAGTCTATTTGAGGTGTGCGGCTGCGCCCCCCAAAAATGTACTGCAGTCAAAGAACTATTCCATCCTCCAACGTGGCGCAAATCAAACGGCTCTGAGTGGACAGCGAGGTCATCTCTATGTTCGGTCGGGCACTGGGCGCTGCAGGGCCTCGGGCGCGCCTCTCGTAGCTCAAGGCCTCTTCTGTTGGCGCGCCTTATGAGCCAGAACGGAGGATGGAATAGTTATCTGCCTGCAGTACATTTTTACACCACCAGGTGCTGTAGTGCAGCCGCACACCCCAGTTTTCTGACGGGATGCGGCTTCCAAATAGACTAGGACCAATAATACAGCTAGCAATTAAATATATAAAAAAACGTTTTTTCTTTCATTTGTACTTTGTACTTAATAAACTCAATGCAAGCAAAGACGGTTTAACTAATAACCAAAACCCTGGATCTGGGTAACATTACATTTACTTCTGTCCCTTTCTTCCTGTACAGGGATACCCCATTATTCTTTTTTTCCCCCTCTGGTACCTCCTTATTCTCCCATTTCCAGATCTGATCCCCTTCTTCCCCAATTTCCACTGATTCCTCTATTTCCTCCTCCCATTATTTCTCTATATTTCATCCCTTTCCCCTAATTTCCCCCTTCCCTACTGATTCCCCCAATGTCTCCCTCTCCCACAGAGTTCTCGCATTTGTCCCCCTATCGCACTGATTCCCTTCAGTTACCCCCTCTCCCACTGATTGCCCGCCATTTTCTACTACCTCTCACACTAATACCCCCATTTCTCTCTTCAACACTGAGGCCCCTAACTTTGACTCACTACCACACTAATTTCCCCCTTTAACAACTCACCTTTTCGGGCCATGGTGGGGCTCCCCTGATCCCCACAAGTAAGAGGCCTTTATGGTCCAAAAATGTACTGTCACAACTATTGGATAAAAAATATTTTTAGATTGACATTTCAGAAAATTTTGTCACAAGTAAATAAAGTGGTTGCTATAATCATTTAATTGGTTTAAAGAGAAAAATAGAAAAAAATACAGATCACTTAAGATTTATTAAACAGTTAAAACCATTTCAAAGATAATATAATGTGTAAATTATGTTTAGTTCATTGAAGCAACATGCTATAATTATTTGCAGTTAAGGGATGGAACATTAGACTGGACACTGGCCAAAGTTCTGCATTTTGAGGAAGCTTCTGTCTTAGTTCCAATGTCATATCTTGAGATTTTTTTTTTTTTTTTTAAACAAAAGAGTTTAATTTTGTTTAAAGGGCAAATAAATATTTTAGGAAGTATTATTTGGTTTGTTGTTGTTGTTATTGTTTAGTCATTCAGTCGTGCCTGAATCTTCATGACTACATGGACCACAGCATGCCAGGTGTATCTCTCAGTCACTGCCCCTCTGAGCTCCATCAAGTTCATGTTCATTGCTTCAGTGACCTCATCTATCCATCTCCGCCTCTGTTGTCCCCTTTTTCTTGTGCCTTAAATCTTTCCCAGCAGCAGAGTATTTTCCAGGGAGTCCTTCCAACTCATAATAAGGCAAAAATATTTGAGCTTCAGCCTCATGATCATACTTTCTAGTGTACAGTTTGTCTTGATTTCCAGAAGTATTGATTTATTGGATCTTCTTGCAGTCCAAGGGACTTTAAGCAGTCTTCTTCAACACCACAATTTAAAGGCGTCAATTCTACGGAGCTCAAATTTCTTTATGGTCCAGCTCTCACATCCGTATGTTACTACTGGGAATACCATAGTTCGTTCTATGCGGACCTTTGTTGATTGAGTTTAATATCTTTCCTTTTTACAATCTTGTCCTAGCTTGCAATAGCTTTCCTCCCCAGAAGCAAACATATTTTAATTGCATAACTACAGTCACCATCTGCAGAGATCTTGGATCCAAGGAAAATAAAATCTGTCACTGCCTCCACTTCTTCCCCGTCTATTCGCCAGGAAGTGAGATTGGCGTTTGCCTTGATCTTCATCTTTTTAATGTTGAGCAGCAGGCCAACTTTTGCACTTTCTTCTTTTACCCTCATTAATAAGTCCTTTAGTTCCTCCACACTTTCAGCCATTAGAGTAGTATCATCGGCGTATCTAAGGTTGTTGATATTCCTTCCAGCAATATTGATTCCGGCTTTGGATGCATCCAGTTCAGCCTTACACATGATATATTCTGCATATAAGTTAAATAAATAAGGTTACAACCTTGTCACACTCCATTTATGATCTTGAACTATTCTGTTGTCCCATGCTTGGTTCTTACTGTGGCTTATTTGTCCACAAAAAGATCCTTCATCTCTTTAAGAACTTTCCACATTTTGTTGTGATCCACACAGTCAAAGGCTTTCGAGTAGTCTTTGAAGCAGAAGTAAATGCTTTTCTGGCCATCAGACATTGGCAATTTGATCTCTTGTGCCTCTTCCTTTGCAGAACCAGGCTTGAACATCTAGTAGTTCCTGGTCCATATGTTGTTGGAGTTGAACCTGTAGAATCATAAGCATTACCTTGCTGGCATGTGAAATGAGTGCAATTGTTCAATAATTGGAGAACTCTTTGACACTGCATTTTTGGGGGGGATTGGGATGTAGACTGACCTTTTCCAGTCTATTGGCCATTGTTGAGTTTCCCAAATGTGTTGGCATAAGACAAGTAACAGCATCATCATGTAGAATTTTGAATAGTTCAATTGGGATTCCATCACCTCCTGCAGCCTTATTATCAGCAAGAAATGCTAGGGCCCATCTCACTTCACTCTCCAAGATGTCTGTCTCCAACTCATTGTACACATTATTGAGGTCATCACTGCTGTTAAGATCCTTCCTGAATAGATCTTCAGTGTATTCCTCTCCCCTCTTCTTTATCTTACATTATTTGATACCAATCTCATAAATAATGAGGTGTTTGAAGGGTTTGCATGATAACCAGCCTTTGTAACCAAAGTGAAATATTGATCATCTAATAATTACCAGGTCAAATTGTTTTTATGATTCCATATAGAATTATAGAAGCAGTGAAGTGAAAATTTAATTTACAGTTAGGGTGGGAGTTAATGATAGGTTTGTATGATGAGAGGATGTGCAGTTGAAAGTTGTATGGAAGGTTCTTGTATGACAGATCTTGAGCTTTTGGATTTTCATTCTATATTTTTGTCACACTTGCCTACTCCAGAAGAAGATGACCCTGAAAAGACCAAGAAAAGACAACAAGAGTAACAACTATGTGTAGCAAAGCCTTACAGAAATGTGGGAGAGCCCTGGAGGATGGGTATGTGGGCCTGATGCTGAACAAAGGCATTTGCCCAGGCCAGCACTGCCTCTTGTCACAAAGGCTCCCTTACATCACAATGTGCAACAGCTGTGAACAGGCTGGGGCAGTCTAGGGAAAGTCAATTACAGCCTTAGCCTTGAGAGGGAAAGCTGCAGCCAGAGCCAAGAGTGGGAAATCTGCAGCTGGGGCAGCGAGTGGGTTGGAGCTGGGCCAGAGAGAGCATTGCAACTCAGAAGGAGAGTTAAAGCACAAAGCCCAGAGAAAGTGTTGCAGAGCCAAAGCTTATAGCTAGCCACTGAGCGAGGACGTAAAGTGTTTTGGAGTTAAAGAGTTGAGGAGTCTACAGCATAGAAGCTGACAGGGCATCTTCTAATGAAGAATCTGAGACTGGAATCCAGAGGATAAAAGCCAGTACATTTCATAGAGTATATTGGACTGTGTTTGTTTTCGGGATTTTGGCATATTCATGGCACTGGCGAAGAGATATAAAATGTTTTGTAAAAAGCATGTAATGGCCTCCTGTGTCCCTCCGTAAGAAATGTAGAGAAAAGTAGGGAAATTTGCCACATATGCCACAAGCTTGCCCTGATATATGATGAAAGTCTCTACCAAGTACCTATCCTGATGACAACAGGTGATGACAGATGAAGAACTAGATACAAAGATTGCTGACTAAAAGACAAAGCCCAGGCAGAAGTCTTGTTGTAATTCTGCACCCAAGAATGGGGACAGGCAAAACTCTTGTCTATTGATATGGATATATGCTCATGCATGTATCTGCTGGCAAGAGTAAAAAGATGCAGAGATCTGAGAAATTCTTATTCTCCAGGTTCTGTGCCTGAAAATCTACACGATGGTCTATTGCTTTGACCAGAGGATCTTGTTTTCCAGAAGCAACCTGCCTGTTTATCGTATGACCAAAGACGGGCCTGGCTAAGTGTAATGAGTAAGACTAGGTTTGTATGAAGTTTTTTCTGAGCACATGTTTTTATTGTGTGCTCATTTTCATACATGATTGATACATGCTCAATTCTTAATTGGCTTACAAGTGTAATGAATATCCCATTGACTTAAAAGAGGGAGGTGTTGTAATGACCATTACTATTTGTAAAACATTATAAAAAGACTGTATGTTGATGTATTCGATGACAACAACAGATATAGTCTATGATGTCTGTGTGTTTTCCCGAGCTAGAATAAATAAATCATGTTCTTCTTGATTCTTTTCAGGGTAAGAGGAATTAAGTGGATATGTTTGGATCTAGTCTATTATAAATCAGTTTCCCGTCAGAACAGTGGGGTTGAGCTCTGTACTGCAGGCAAAGAACTATTCCATTCCCCAACATGGCACGACTCGAACGGGGCTGAGCCAACAGCGAGGCCATCGCTAGGTTCAGCAATCACAGAGGTCAGACGTTTCTTGTAGTCACCAGGTTTAAACACATATCAGGATGGATTTTGTCCCACTCCTCTTTGCAGATCAAGTCATTAAGGTTTTGAGGCTGATGTTTGGTAACTCGAACCTTCAGCTCCCTCCAGATTGTCTATGGAATTAAGGTCTGGAGACTGGCTAGGCTACTCCAGGACCTTAATGTGCTTTTTTTTAGCCACTCCTTTGTTGCCTTGGCTGTGTGTTTTGTGTCATGGTCATGCTGGAATACCCATCCATGGCCCATTTCCAATGCCCTGGCTGAGGGAAGGAGGGGATTCTCCCCCAAGATTTCATGGTACATGGCCCGTCCATCGTCCCTTTGATGCATTTATCCTGTCCCCTTAGCAGAAAAACACCCCAAAGCATAAAGTTTCAACCTCCATGTTTGACGGTGTGGGTGGTGTTTTGGGGATTATAGGCAGCATTCCTCCTCCTTCTTCAAACATGGCGAGTTGAGTTGATGCCAAAGAGCTAGATTTTAGTCTCATCTGACCACAACACTTTCACCCAGTTCTCCTCTGAATCATTCAAGTGTTCATTTGCAGAATTCAGACAGGCCTGTACATGTGCTTTCTTGAGCAGGGAGACCTTGCGGGCGCTGCAGGATGTCAGTCCTTCACGGTGTAGTTTGTTGCCAATTGTTTTCTTGGTGACTATGGTCCCCGCTGCCTTGAGATCATTAATAAGATCCACCTGTGTAGATCTGGGCTGATTCCTCACCATTCATAGGATCATTGAAACTCCACAAGGTGAGATCTTGCATGGAGCACAAGACTGAGGGAGACTGGCAGTTATTTTGTGTTCCTTCCATTTGTGAATAATCGCATCAACTGTTGTCACCTTCTCACCAAGCTGCTTGGTGATGGTCTTGTAGCCCATTCCAGCCTTGTGTAGGTCTATAATATTGTCCCTGACATCCTTGGACAGCTCTTTGGTCTTGACCATGGTGGAGAGTTTGGAATCTGATTGATTGATTGCTTCTGTGGACAGGTGTCTTTTATACAGATAACTAGCTGAGATTAGAAGCACTCCCATTAATAATCTTAGCTCGTTACCTGTTTAAAAGACACCTGGGATCCAGAAATCTTGCTCATTGATAGGGGATCAAATACTAATTTCCCTCACTGGCCTGCAAATCAATTTATAACTTTTTATTTTTGTCTCTCACTGTTAAAATACACTTACCATTAAAATTATAGACTGATCATTTCTTTGTCAGTGGATAAACATTAAAAATCAGCAGGGGACCAAATACTTTTTCCCCCACTGTATATGATCTTCACTGTCTATTGCTTATAGGGGACAGGAATGAGTTATACAGTATTGTCTTGAGTTTTCCAGAACTGCCATCTAACTTCATGAATGGTAGCCCCTCCACCCTCAAGTCCCCAATGTGAAATAAAAGCCTAGTCCATTTGCCCAGACAATAGGTTTCTGGGCCCAAGCTAGTTAATTGCCCTCTGTGGTGTTCACATCCCATTAAAGGTAGCCAGTGAGGTAGCTCATCAGACTCTAAGGCACATAGGGGCAAGCCCCTTAAAGTAATCTCAAACCACATGGATAGTTCAAACGGGGTATTGGTTTCTGACATTTTTGATTGCCCCAGAAATGGCCTAACTTTGATTTGTTAATCTACTAATTAAATATGCATGTGGAAGAGTTAACTGTGTTGCTCTCTTTGTGGACACATAAGCAAGGTGTGTTTTCATTGTGGAGGGAAGGGATGCTCTTTTTTGGAACGCAAAAACAAGGTGCGTTTTCTTCCTGTAGTGAGACTTTTATTATTTTTTAATATTAATCCGTAATCTATGCTGCTGTCTTAAAGAGAAGGGGCTGAGGACCATAGTAACCTTCCTGGTGGTACGATTATTTCAGTATTTATAATGTTAAAGTGGTACATTCTATAATACTGACATAATCATACCACCTTTAGACACCATTACCCCTTCCCCCTTTCCTCCTCCCTTTCCCTCTATCCTCCTTTTCCTCCTCCATTTCCCCCCTCTCACCCCTTATCTGTCCGCCTCCATTTCCCCCCCTATCTGCCCACCTTTCCCCCTTATCCAACTCATTCCCCCTTTTCCTCCTGATCCTCCTCCCTTATTCTCCTGATCCTCCCAACTCATCCTCCTCATCTTCCCCCCTCATCCTCCTTTCCCCCTCACCCTTTTCCATTCCCCCTCATCCTCCTCTTCCCCCTCAGCCTCCCCTCCTCACTCCCCATTCCCTCGCCATTCATCCTACCCTACCCCCTCTTCCTCCTCTTCCCTCCTCATCCTCCTCTTCCCCCCTCCCGATCCTCTTTCCCCCTCATCCTCCTCTTCCCCCCTCATCCCCCACCTCTTCCCTCCCTCCATCCTCCTTCCCCCTCTTCTCTTAGCCTCCGATCAGCTCCTGCTTCTGATCAGAGGTTCACATTGCATCTTATGCCTGTCTTTTGAACCAGCATATACTAATGACGTGACGCGCTTGTGACGTCATTAGCAAATGCTGGTTCCAGGCATACGACTCGCTGCGAGCCTCCGATCAGCAGCAGGAGCTGATCTGAGGCTCAGAAGAAGACATGAGAGGTGAGAGTGGGGAAGGAGGAATGATAAGGGGGAGGAGGAGGAGGAGGAGAAAGATGGGGAGGAGCAGGAGGAAGATGGGGAGGAGCAATGGTGTGCTGAGGGGGCGCAGGCAAACTCGGCAGCACTGGGCCCCCTACACATCCTCCCTGCGGTAACCCCAAGTGTGGCTCAGGGTTACCGATTTAGGAAGAGAAGATTAATCCTGAGTCACACTCGGGATTACCCTAGGAAGGTTAAAGCTGAGGGAAGGGTCAACTCCCTTGGCCTTTTCACGGATCCCTCACACCCTATTTTTTCTGTGATTCCCCTTTATTACCTATTAGGTTCCTCCACCCAGCATTTTTCCGCTCTAATTCCCATCTTCTCCCATTTTTAATCTTTGATCCTTCCCTCCTCCCGTGTTAATGCTCCCACCATCCTAAATTTCCCACACATTTCTCTCTTCCCCATTTTCCCACTCTGATCCCCCCATTTTCTACTTTTCTTATCACTCTTTCCCCATCTCCTCCCCTCTAACCTCTATTTTACCCTCTGATCTGCCTCCTTCCCAATTACTCCACTTCAATTAGCCAGCATATTCCCCTTTATGGTCCCCAATCTCTCCCCCCCCTTATTCCCGCACATTTTATTCCCCCAATCCCCACGCTGATCCTCACCTTCTTCCACCATTCTCTCCTCCTATAACCCTGATTACCCCCTCTGTTGTTTAGTTGTTCAGTAATGTATGACTCTCTGTGACCTTATGGCTTTCACCAGTCTCAACCAGGGTCTGAGTTTCATCAAGCTTTTGCTCATTTACCTCATCTATCCATCTCTGCCTCTGCATCCCTTTTTTCATGTGCCTTTCTAGGATCAGAGTGTTCTCTATTACCCATTCCGATACCACTAAATTTCCCCATTACCCCTCTAATCCCCCTACTTTCCCATTTCCCCCCTTCCTCACTGATTTTGTACCCCACTGACTCTGCCATTGATTCCCATCCACACTGATCCCCCACTTTCCTCTCCCCACACTGATTCCCCTTCCTGCATACTCACTGTGATCCCATTACTACCACATTTCCCTTGCTGAATCCCATTATTATCTTCTGCTGATCCATCTCATCCAACCCAGGTCCCCATGGGCTCACATGGGTGGTGTGGCAAAGAATGAATAGCCAGTTATTTCACGGGGGATTTCCCTTTCCCGCCAATGGAGATGCCAAACAGGATATACATCCATTGCGGATTCCCCTATTTGTGACTTTAGGGACTCGGGGGAGGGTGGACAAGTGAAGGAAGAGTCAGATGAGAGGGTGAATCAGAACCATAGGAGCATAGGCAGCCAAGCGCACTCATTTAAAGTTCTTGGTACAAAGGAGTTATAGAAGTGAAAATAAATGTTTTCCTTCAACAGACATCTTCATTACTTTTTTTAACACTTTAGAATGCAAACATTTTTTTGTAGATGACAGTGTATAGGAGAGAAGTTATATATCACTGGAATTTATAATTATAATGATATTTTTATCTTTGTCTATTCATTTCACATCATAGTACCTAAAAACAGAATAAAAGGTATATAAAAAAAAGTTTCAGAATAAAGGACATGTCTGAGACCTTGACAAATATAACACATAAATCGAATTAACAGTGTTTGGGTATATTAAATTGAAATGAAGGTTGCAGTGTATTGCATGGAGGACATGCTATTGTGTTCTTGGAACTCCCCTCTGTATTTAGCTAGCTAGACACATTTTCAGGGAAAATGGTGACAATGCTACTGTAGCCATAATCCACAGAAACATGAAAATGCCACATCTGTGTCCACTTTAGAGGAAGATATTTTTTTTTATATTTATTGAGTCTCAAGTTATTTGTTTTAGAAGATTACAAAACAAAAAGCAGCAAAAAAAAAAAAAATCTGAAAAAGTCATCCAGATTTGCAACGTTATAGGACTTGTTTTAACAAAATGTAAACAATATTAATTTCAGTTACATTTATAACTGTTTGAACACAAACATTTTTGATGTTATCATAATTGTTTTCAAATTTCCTTCTGTCATCATGGGCCTTGGAAAGGTCCCTACATCTGTTATGACTCCTTAAAAAGAATGAGCTACCACCAAGTAGTTTGTATTTTAATTTAACGGAATATGGAAGGTTCCTGGATTTTACTAGGTATTTTTCTGGTGTAAATAAAGTTTTCTTATTCTTCAATATAGTTACCATTTTGACATGGTCCTTTAAAAAGTGCAAGATATTGCTATGTTATAAGTACAAATAAATCTGTGATGTGAAATCAAGTATATATTTTTTTAATCGAGTAAATAACATTCCTTACATGCAAATGCCAAAATATGCAAAATCTAGAAGGTTTAAAAGAACTTAGTCATTGCAAAATCAAGTCTTTTTTTCCACATTTCTCCCTAAACAGGGATTTACTTTCTGAGGTGAGAGGATATTTTGAATACACAAGAAATGTATATCTACACAATAGGAATGTGGCAGATATATCTGCAAGTGCATTTATGAAGTCTAATGAATTGCTCATAAGTTTACAAAGGCTCTGTGTTGAGACAGAAGCTGCAAGAAGCAGGAACAGTGAATAAAATAAAAAGCCTGCTGTAAAGAATATTAATATATAAAAGTTAAAAAAGGTAAGGCTGTATTACTCCCTTTACCTCTAAACAACATTATGCCTATTACATTTTGATATTCAAAAGACCATATACAGTATAATTAGATGTCCTATGCTAGCACATATATATACAGAATTGGATATACTCAGAGTATAGTTAAAGAACCATATCAACTAACAAGTCCAGGAATGATTTGCAATCAATTTTATAACGTTGTTTATAGCAGCAATTACAAGACTGGAGAAGACAGCTTGAAGGTGGTAGTAAACTTCTCATAAATGTGGGGGCATTGTGCTCAAACTAGAGGTTGGACTTCCCTCTCATGCTCCCCAACCTCCATAGATAGCTATATGCTATGTGGGATACTTCACTGAGCAATTTCACAATGCATGTGCCAAACAGGGCCATCATCTGAAATCTTTTGGCCAGTATAAATATAATAACGACGCCACATCCTCCTAGAACAATGCACAGCCATTTTTTCTATCTCCATACCCAGCCATTACTCTTTTTTTTAACTTTCAGGTTTATTTAGAAGAAAATAAGTAACAACATTTACAACATAATAATGTGTTAAAAAGAAAGCATAACAATTCCTCTGTCATTTCAATCCTAAACATTCAAATTATTTTAACATTTTTCAATATATATCTTCTATTTTTACTACTTTTTATTTCATATTTAAAGTGTTTTAAATGATAGTGTAAAAAAAAAAATAAGAAAAAAATAAATAAATAAACAAATAGAAAAAGTATTCAAAATAAAAGCACCAAACAAGAAAGAAAATAATATATAAATGCTTTGCTCTTCTACAGTTAAATTTCTCTACCCACTTACCTAGAAAGGATTAAGTTGTGGCTTGTACCTCTGTTGTCCCAGGGACCGTAATCAACACCGGGAATATACAATCTCCTCTTATATCCATTGACGGTTGTTTCGGATAAATCAAGAATAACAAAAATCTAGTTCTCTCCTATCATCCGTTTATCCTCTTGTCTAATTACATTTCTGTAAGTTATCTCTCACTGTCAAAGGTTAGCCGCTAAGCCAAGAAGTTACAATGTTTAGTGTTTCTTGTTATCGTTAAGCATTGCTGACATTCTTTATTTATGCAGAAAACTATTAGATATTGTAGTAATAGCATTATATAGTAACCCAGATGTGGAGCCCATGCCCATGGAGGTCAGCTGTAACTTATTACCGAAGGCCAAAGCAACTAGGGTTAGCGCTCAAAAATGTCAAGAATTTCTGATTGAACTTTATGTCAAGCATTTAAAATCAGCATATTTTAAGCATAATAAAGTATTTTTGGATGGCACTTAAGAAATCCCAAATAATTTTTTATTCCACCCAAGGTTGCCCACTCATAAATTGGAACACTTTGTATGCCCTATGACCTATTAATGTATACAGTAGACTCACAGTTAATTGGGAATTGGTAGATGCTGGATAAATGTTGTTTCTGGTTGCTTGAGAGGTACTATTAAAAGAGGCCTAGATTAGCTGCACATAGGATGCTCTGCAAAGTATATTTGCCAGTGAGGGCTGTTCTAGCAGCAGCAGCTTTTACTCCTCCATTACACACAGGTATGTATGGATGGAGGGTGGGGTGCTGAACTAGGGGAATGTAATGCCAACACTGTACTGGCTCAGTCACACATGCCTGTCTGCTTCCAGGTAAAATTGAATTTCAGCGACATACAGTGGAAGAAATCTAGATGCCTGTAAGCATTTTGTGGCATGACAACCTGGCATTTGTTGAGCCCTGAAAATGTACATTTTTATTTTAAGTACAATAACAAAAAATGTTCCTGGTTACTTGAGTTTCGGTTAACTGAGAGTCTACTGTATTTGCTTAGGTAGCGTTACATTCAAAAATAAATAAGCTTATGCCAGAAAGGCTCCATAGCCACTGTAGTTGGAAAACTTCAGATTGTTGTGAAGTAATCTTCTGCTTCTGGAAGACCTTCTCACTCTTCAGATGACATCTTGCACAAGTACTCTTTGACAATTCTGAAGAGCGCCATCCTTCTTCAGATGAAAGGTCAGGAGCTCCACGTCTCACTAGGACTTGATTGATGGCTCATTCCATTCTGCAACTAGGAAGTGCATGCTGCAGAGACAATTCACAGCGATCTGACTTAGTTGCTTGAATATTTCTGATACAGTGTTAACAACTTTAACATCTATGCTAGAAATAAACATACATTTTTTTTTAGAGAAAACATGTTATGTTGACTCATTGCTTACATCACTCTTGCAAAATCAGTCTACACAGAGGTGGCATTTTTGTTAAAGTTTCATATACATGTACAGTACATTGTAAAAAGTCCTATTTTGATGCAATTCTAGTTTTCTAAAGAGTGGTGTAACAATTGAATGATTACCAGATTAATTTAACTTTTCCGTGCGTGGAAAGATTTCTTGATATAAACATCAATCAGCTGTAAGCATGATGTTAGGATAGGAGCCCCCCAAAAATCTGGGGAAATAATGTTTCAAGATACAAAAATCTTTGGTCCTCTCATTTCTCTCCATCCCCCCTTTCTTTCTCTCCCTCACTCTCTCTCCACCTCTCCCTCCCCCATCTCTTTCTCTCCCACTCCATCTTCTCTTTCTCTCCCTCTCTCTTCCCCATCTCTTTCTATCCCTTTCTCTTGCTTTCTCACTTTCTACCCCTCCCCCTCTTTCTCTATTCATCTACCTCTCCCAATCTTACCTCTCTCTCGCCTCTTGCCTCAATTTCATGCCTTATCTATGCCCCATGTCTTCCCCTCCGTGTCTCCCCCTTTCCCCCAATGCTTCCCTTTCCCTCCATGTCTCCCCTAGCCTCCAAGTCTCCTTCTTCTCCCTCCATGCCTCTATCTCACTCCATGTGTCCCCCTCTTTCTGCTTGCCACTCCCTCCCTCCATGTGTCTCCCTCTTTCTCCTTGCCTCTCTCCCCCAGGCCTCTCCCTCTCCCCATGTCTCCCCCTCCCTACATGTCTCCTCCTCTCCCTCCATGTGTCTCCCACTTTTCCCTTGCCTCTCTCCCCAATGCCTCACAATTCCCCCATGACTCCCACTCTCCCTCCATGTCACCCCTTGCCTCTCTCTATGTGACTACCTCTTTCCCTTTGCCTCTCCCCCTCCCCCCATGTCTCCCCTTAACCTCTCCCTCCATCCATGTGTCTCCCTCTTTCCCCTTGACTCTCTCCACCAGGTCTCTCCCTCTCCCCCCGATGGCTCCCCATCCCTCCATGTCTCCCCTCTCCCCCAAATCTCCTCCACTCCCTCAATGACTCCATTTGCCTCTAACTCTATCTTTCCCTTTGTCTCTCTCCCCCATGCCTCTCCCTCTCCCAATTCCCCAATGCCTCCCAATCCCTCTGTCTCCCCATCTCTTTCCATGTCTCCCCTTGCCTCTCTCTCCCTCCACTCCCCCCATGCCTCCCTCTCCCTCATGTCTCCCCCAGCCTCCATGTCTCCTCCTTCTCCCCATATCTCTTCTTCTCCCTCCATGTCTCCCCTTGCCTCTCTCTCACTCCATATGTCTCCCCCTCCCTCCATGACTTTCCCCTGTCTCTTACCTCTTGCTCCATGATCCTGGGTCTGCTGGCTCTTCCTTCTGCTGGCTCCTCTCCGGCCAGCCGACACAAGCAGAAAGGAGAGAGCATGGGACCGGGAGAAGGGAGAAAGGGAATGAAAAAATATTTATAAATCAAGGGTAATAGTGATTCTTGATAACTATTGTTTTAAATTATGTTTACTTAAATCTCTGTCGTTACTGTAGTGTCTTGATGCTCTCAAGTGAGAATGTTCCTGAATCAGCCTTGCAAACTTTTTTTTAAGTAAAATAATTTTTTTTCCTAATACAGGTAGGACACTGATTATCCCATATCAGATATCCGGCACCTCCTGTGATCCGGTCCCACTGTAGTAACGTCTGAACTGATCACCACTTCTGCTGTCAGTCTGTGCCGCAATCACAGCCCTACAAACTTTTGCTCAGCTAATCAATGGACGGGTGGTTGCAGGTGCTCACAGCATTACTGTGGGCAGGTAAGGGATTGGCTTTGCCTGACTAACCCAATTTGCTAGATCACTGTTGGTTGGGTAAATCAGTCAATCCATCAATGTCCTGGAACAGTGGATGCCGGATTATTGGTGTTCTACCTGTACTTAAAAAACTAGTGCTTTTAAATGCATTTCATGTATTGTTTATCTATAATTATTTTTTCACTTCAAATATATAAACTTGGGGACCCTTCTATTACTTTTCTATGGCAAGATTTACTTGTCTGGCAATAAATGTAAAAAAAGTATCAGGTATATACTCCTTACATTTCAATAAAATATACTGTTTCATCACAGTTTCTCAATAATTCTGACTTCTGTTTTTTTTTTTTTTTATATATATATTATTTTTTAATTTGATATGTTCCAATGAGACACTTTGTCAATTTTCCATTGATTGCACTAATTATTGCTCAGTGCCATATAAAAAAAAGAAAGGTTTGTATGTATTTGCCTAGGCATAATTAATAGGTTTGGCTTAGCTCTACAGCCAAAAACACAAGCCAGGAGGAAATAGCCAACCATGCCCCATATGCCAGTTTACATTTGCTTCCTAGATATGTCCCAACTGTTCACTGCCACATTTCTTGCTACTATAAACAATAAAGCATAAAACTGTAAGATTTCATGCCAGGGCAGTGTCCCCTATCTAATCTAATTTGTCAGAGTAAGCTGTGAATAAGTTAAAAAATAGCTACGTTTGGCTGTTAAAGGGTTACACAGATTTTTTTTGTTCATGCGCAGAGAACATTAGAATAACACCTGTGACTATATGAACTTATTCTAAAACATGCTGAATTATTGGAACTTTTTATACATGATTTCTGGCCCTCATACACCCACAGTGCTAAGTCAAGATGCATTCAAATGTGACTTCAGAAAAAAAAAAAAAAATTGTCACACACACAGTTAGCCTAAAATATTCAGACAAAGGAATAGTCTACTTCTTGCTTTTTGTGGAATCAGCTAGAAGATATTTATGTTACCTATTTCAGATATCCATTTATTCCAATGCCAGTTACTTATGAAGTATGCTTAGAATGTGGAGTCTCCTCCCTTATGTTATCATTTAAACACCTTACTGGTTATTTAAATATAAACAACACTACTATTGAAAAGTTTAAGTAGTTAAAGCTTTTCCTTGTGATATTTTTATTAAGTTTGACACAGCTTTTGCCTTTTCATGTTTTGTACCAAATTATTTTGTTCTGCAGGTATCCATCTTAATTAGTCACCGGACTCTACTTCCTGTGCCAGGTTTCCATTGAGTACATATAACTTCCTGTGCATTCAAAGTCTCCTCCCATTTTATGAAGTTGGTTACCAAAAACAAACATGTTTCACAGCATTAAAGTACAATATAAAAAGGCAATATACTATGCATTATTTTATTTTCTATTCTTAATCTATTTTACTCACTAGTAATTGTGAGTAGTAAAAATAAATATTTTTTTCACCTCCAACGTCCAATTAAATTTAGAGCTCTTATAAATTGGGTTGATATAGTTTACACCTGTTCTCTGTGGATACATGGTAACAGTGCTTAGAAGTATGTCCAATATAGATAATTAGCAACACTGGAAATGTCTTTATTTTTACAAAGGGTGTACTTGTTGCTATTTATGTTCCTAGAAAAATACTGCAAAGGCAGTGGGTATTTTTCACCACCACAGGTCAATAGTACTAAAGGGTGAAGTATTGGAAATACCTGTATATATCACATTTTAGTACTTTTAGTCAATAGGATAGCACAGGTATCATTAATTTCTTGAAGACATCATCAACACCCCAGCAGGTCAGACACACAGTGTATCTATTGGTACTAGATGTACTAGCCACTTACAGACTATTTCTCAATAGAATATTTTGAAATGCTACTGAGAGGCAATCTGTTATTGGTTAATACATCTAGTACCACAGAGTACCATGTGCATGAGTTACAAGGGGCATACCTTTGTTGGGACTGTTTAGAAAGTTTTCAGCAAGTATACACAGAGCCTTTAAGCACTTATTAATAAAATGATGCTTAGATATGCAAACACTTACGTAGGTTATTTTAATTAAAATCATAGGACATTCCATCAGCCCTATTAAATTCTCTCAACATGTAAAACAGTAGCCCGTAACATAGCCCACAAGACTTACTTACAGCTATTAAATTGGCCCCATAAGGCAACCCACTGACGACTTGTAGAATAAGGGTGAAAAAACCCTACAGGATGTCAAAATTTGAACTCCGTGGATGCAAATCCTTTGATCTGTGAAGCTTGTAACTGTTACGTTTCCAATCACGCTATTAAATTGCAACAAATTCACTGGCATTCAAACCCGTAATCCGCTAATGGAGCCAAAAAGCCAACGGGTACCAGAGAGGACCAGCAAGGGGGTTAAAGTCCTATCCATAGCACTGTAAATGCAAATATAAACACACTACTGTAGTTATAATTAAAGAGAAAGTTATGTTAGGTATTAAAATTAATAGCACAACATTCTCAAGCTCGCAAATCTGCAATATAAACTACTTTTTTTCATGTTTAATTTCTGTGTTATATCGATCCCGGCAATCCATGTGTTAATACATATAATGGAACTCGCATGTAATAGAATATCCTATTTACTGATTTATTGATACTGCATTATTTCTGGAATGCGGGTCCGAACAAAACTCGTAATTAAAACCTGTAAGGCTTTGAAATCCAACGTCCATTTTTCACTGACGTAATGATGACGATCTCTTTTGCCATTGGCTCTGTCTAAACCTGGGTTTGACTAATTGATCATGTTCACGGCGGCACATCCAACGTGGCAAGAATGGTTTACGGGCTTGCATCTACGTCTTGTACCTCGCTGCATGGTTTAATTTAATAGCTCTATAACACAGCCGAATTTTAAGCCCACAGTCTTGGCGGGTATGCCGATGCCACTACGGGCTTCAAATTTAATAGGGTTGCTTTTCAATTTAACTTGTTTTGTGCTTTTATCACTAAATTATTAGCTGGACTTAGTTTAATGGAGAGGGAGCTACATTTGCAAAGCTCCACCTCATTTTTTAAAAATCCATAAATACAATACAAAACATATTGTTGGATTAAATGAAAACACATACAAAAGCCATTCCTACAGACAGTACTGTAGTTTATCTTACCTCCTACTAGTAGATTTTTTTCTTGTTCCTGATAAATTTATTACATAAATAGCAGGCAAAAGTAAGTGAAGTGTTTCCAAGTTCAAATATCTGAAGAGATAAAAACTGCTTTGCTGAATCAATAAGAAGATTTGCAACTTGCCTGAACATAACAGGATAAATAAATATCTGCAGAATGCTTAAACAAACCGTGAGGAGATGCTGACTACACATATCATAATCAATATCAAGATGCCAATGGCAGCAGTTTGACAGCAGTACAAAAGTATACAAACAGATGAATATTCACTAAAGCCAGGAGAGGGAACATGTTTACTGCTTCTATAATCTTGGACTGAAATGAAAATAAAATAATAATTTGTTTTCCCTTTTCTATTTTGAAATGTTTGACTAAATGTGAAAGAATACTATTGATTAGTTGTCATTAGCATGCAATTATTTATAATGAATTCTGTCAGCACCAACAAATCTTATTATATATATATATATAGCAGTTGTCTGGATAACTGTCCGACTGACCATTTTAGCAGAATGCTTACCTTACAAATCAGTTCTGCCTGAGGATTACATTCATGCACATGTGAGAACCTTTGATCACATTAAACATTCAATGAATTACATAGGGATTTTATAGCTGGAAATCTGTTGGTAAATGATTCAATATTGTTCTTAGTTTCTACTAGGGAAAAATATTGTATTGTATGTCTTTTTTTCCTTATAATATTTTGCATGCAACCTTAAAACTTTCTATTTGTGTTCTCATATTGTATTATTAATAAACTTTGTCAGTAAACTTTGTTGGCAAGTTCCACAATTTGATTCTATTGTGACAAACACTTTGAGCCTGATTCAGTTAAAAGCCTGCATCTCACGATATGCAGTGCCTTGCAAAAGTATTTACCACCTTGGCATTTTTGTGGTTTGTTGCCTCACAACCTGGAATTAACATGGATTGTTTGAGGATTTGCAATATTTATTTTACAGAACATGCCCACAACTTTGAAGATGTTTTTTAAATTTATTTTTTATTGTGAAGCAAGCAACAAATAGGACAAAGTAACAGAAAAAAGTAAATGTGCATAACTATTCACTATACTATTCACTATATTTTGTAGAGCTACCTTTTGCGGCAATCACAGCACAAAAGTCACTTTGGATAAGTCTCTAGGAGCTTGCCACATCTTACCACTGGGATTTTTGCTCGTTCATCCTTGCAAAACTGCTCCGCTCCTTCAAGTTGGATGGTTTGCGCTTATGAACAGCAATCTTTAAGACTGACCACAGATTTTCTATTGGATTGAGGTCTGGGCTTTGACTAGGCCATTCCAACACATTTACATGTTTCCCCGTAAACCACTCAAGTGTTGCCTGCTGGAAGGTGAACCTCTGTCCTAGCCTCAAATTACGCACAGAGTGGTACAGGTTTTGCTCAAGAATATCCCTGTATTTAGCACCATCGATCTTTCTCTCAACTCTGACCAGTTTCCCAGTCTCAGCTGCTGAAAAACAACCCCACAGCATGATGGCACCATCGCCATGTTTCACTGTGGGGATGGTGTTTTTTGGGTGATGTGATGTGTTGGGTTTGTGCCAGACATACCGTTTTCTTTGAAGACCGAAAAGTTCAATTTTAGTCTCATCAGACCAGAGCACCTTCCTCCATACATTTTGGGAGTCTCCCACATGCCTTTTCACAAACTCAAAACATACCATTTTGTTTTTTGATGAAAGTAATGGCTTTCTTCTGGCAACTCTGCCATAAAGTTAAACTCTATGGAGCGCACAGCTTATTGTCGTCCTATGTACAAATACTCCAGTCTCTGCTGTGGAACTCTGCAGCTCCACCAGGGTTACCTAAGATCTCTGTGCTACCTCTCTGATTAATGCCCTCCTTGCCCGCTCCATGAGATTTGGTGGGTGGCCGTCTCTTAGCAGGTTTGCTGTTGTGCCATGTTCTTTCCATTTGGTTATGATAGATTTGATGGTGCTCCTGGGGATCATCAAAGATTTGGATATTTTTTTATAACCTAACCCTGACTTGTACTTCTCAACAACATTGTCCCTTACTTGTTTGGAGAGTTCCTTGGTCTTCATGGCAGTGTTAGGTTAGTGGTGCCTCTTGCTTAGGTGTTGCAGCCTCTGGGGCCATTAGAAATAGGTGTGTATATGTAATGAGTATGACAGATCATGTGACACTTAGATTGCACACAGGTGGATATAATTTCACTAATTATGTAACTTCTGAAGGTTATTGATTGCACCAGAGCTTTTTATGGGCTTCATAACAAAAGGGGTGAATACATACGCACATGCCAATTTTCAATTTTCTATTTCTAAAAAACAGTTTTATGTATATATTTTTCTCATTTCACTTCACCAACTTAGACTATTGTGTTCTGATCCATCACGTGAAATTCAGATGAACAAAACATTGATCTTAAGGCTGTAATGTAACAAAATAGGTAAAAAGTCAAGGGGGGTGAATACTTTTGCACTGTACAGGGCGTATGTCTGCAGAGCTGCTGCAGGCTTGCAGTCTGCTACAATTCCTGTGCTAATCAATTAAACCAGCCCACAATTTACGGGCTAAAAGCCATAAACCATGAACTCGTCCGTAGCAGTTCAGGGTGGGAATATGATCAATTAAGTAAACCCGTAATCACCCATTTTGAAACAGCCAATAGAAAACCTTGGGGAATTGTAGCAGTTGAATAGCGATTAGCGATTTTAGCAATTGTAACTCTTGTGGACGGGAAAGATCAAAGGCTTTAGGAGGCTGTAAGTTCTGGGTTTAACAACTGCAAAGATTTCAAGCCCGTAAACCGTAAACCATTTGAAGCCCAAAAAAATACTCCAATTGTATAGCAAATTAACTCATGGCCTCACTTATGGGCTCTAGTAATTTAGGATTGCTCAACTTAATTGGGCTCTTTTTTTTTTTACTTGTGAATGTAAACTGTGAATGTCTTTGCATTATAAATATATCTCCTTATTTACATACTATAGATCATGACATTTATATAACTTGCATCCGAGAAGAGAGTAAGAAAAGCTAATAAATGAAACACATCTGTGTGTTAGAGGGATTGACCCCAATGGTAAATTTTAACGTTTAAACCCTACTCTTTGAATTTTTTATATCAAAATCAGGGAAATAATCAAAGAAATGCCAAAGTTGAGGTCCCTTGACACAAGCTGGTTATTCACAGTGGTGGAGCTTCTGCTGGTGCAACAGGTGCAAAGCACCAGGCCCACAACTGTAAAGGGGACTTCTGCTACAGGCAGTAAATGAGGAATTTAATTTATTAGAAGAATATGTTACCAAAAGGGCAAATAGAGAAGTTGCAAGTGGTGGGGGCAGGGGTGAGGGAAAAAAATATTTTGCACTGGGCCCCTCCATTTACTAGCTCCGCCACTGATTCCTAAAGTAAGACTTTGTCAAAAAATGCTTTTATCTTCATAGTTTTCATGGGTAATAATGTGGTTAGCATACTTCAAACGTGTGAAGGTTTTCCTAAACTACAGCAGTCAACCCATAATATCAAAATGCACTCTCCTATTAATTTCCATTTTCAAGCCCAAGCAGCATGCAAAAATAACAGGATAGAGATATGTAGATGGTGTTTTATGTCTGTAACAAAGTTATCTCCTTGTTTTACATGGGCCAGCATGATATTGTAACATATATTATTACTATTATTATTATTATTATTAGTAGTAGTAGTATTGTTTATTTGTATATTATTTGTAATATGAGTTTAATGGCCGAACCACCAAAATGGAAAAGACGGAGAAAACACAAATATGCCTCAAATCCTCTTTTCCCTCTTGTGTCTCTCCAACCCCCTCTCCCTCCCATGTCTCTTCAAGACCCCTCTCCCTCCCGTGTCTCTTCAAGACCCCTTTCCCTCCTGTGTCTCTCCAACCCCTGCCGCCCGCGCTCGCACCCATGCAGGCATCCGTCGTCATGCACATGCGCACAATTTAACATTGCATTACAGACAACTCTAAGTTTGAAAACTATTATAGTTGGCTATTATTATTTAATTTATTTGAAATGCTCCAACATATTCCATAGCGCTAATTGAATTAATTAACTTCCAAAATCCTGCCTCTCGGCCAGTGACGGGGACAGTTTGGTATCAATTTCAATCTTAACCGGTTATCAAAGACTTCTTACTCAGAAATGTTCTATTCTCCTCCAACCCACCCTGCCCTCATAAAAAAATACACCACCCCATCATCCAGCTCTCAGGAATTAATGTAAAAAATAGAAAATAGATCCCGACATTCCTAAGCCAATATTTGTAAAATTTAGATTTTCTCTGAAAATGTTTCCAAGGCTTACAAAGCTGTTGTTTTATTACATATATCACAAAAGTGCATACAGTAGACCTTACAGGAGCTTGTCATTTTATCTTATCTCTTTCTGACATTTGGAGGGATTTTTCAAGACCTCAAGGTAGCTACAAATGGCTCTTCAATGCCACCACTGCCACCAGAAATTTCACAAAATCTGTGTTTGTGGCAGGGGGCTTTATCTTTATGCTTAAGTAATTGTTAAGAATAATACTTGTGATCTTCGTACATTGTTATTTTTTTTTCTATAACTTTGCGTATCTGAAGCCTCTAGTCAAATTCCAACATTAATTACTCAACTTCATGTGGAGACAGTTACGAAGCAGCAAGAATCTAGCTTGACGGGCGATCCCCAGAAATCAGTAGAAACTTTTAGAAAAATTAAAGCAAGATAAAAGTACAAGATCAATATTAGAATTGCTGCTATTTTAAATTCATAATTAATTAGTTCATGAAAATGTGAGAGTCAAGTGGTTGTTTAAAATATTGTATTTAGTTTACCAATAATATTTTCTGTGTGCTGTAAAAGGAATCTGTGATTTTTATACAACCTTGTCATTAGAGCTAGAGAAAATGCATTTAACATCACTATGATTTCAGCCATTAAAGCATGACATAATATTGGTGTTAAAAAACAATAAAAACAATACAATATGCTTAAAAGGCAATAACAGTCACATACTAAACTTTTAAGTCTTTACACAAAGGAATTTTAGTCTGCATGAAAAAGGCTAACGTTTGCCTGTAGAATAAAAACTCACTAATGTCATGTTAGAAAAAAAATAGTATAAAGTTAATTTGCAAATTAACCCGGAAATATATGACAAGCTATCATTAACTAATTGGATAAGCAAGACAAAGTATAATTAGGTATCATAGAAAGTAAACCACAAAAGTTATTAATGACCCAAAACTCTGCCAACCCATGATACCACCTTTCAAAACTGAGGCAGTATCAGACTCAAAGACTTGTGAGTTTTCCAAATAGTCATTGGTCTGGATCCACTGCCAGATTTCCCATAAGACAGAGTTGACAGGTGTATAAAATGCATATCTGCAGGGACATACTTTTACAGCACTGACAAATGTGTTAGAAAGCTTCTAGAAGCTGCTGCTTCCATGCTTCTAATGTTTATAGAAAGCACACATCTTTGTCACATGATTCTGGTCTATATGAAACATTTTTTTTGGCATAAATATTGTCTGCCTACAGCACTTATTTACCTTTTACTGAGCTATCATATATATAGTTGTAAGCGTACGAGTTGTTGCTAACGCTGCGGGCTCGCGTGGCGAGCCCGCAGCCCTCGCAAAGCGAGGGCCGCGACTCACACAGCGAGCCAAGGCCCTCGCAAAGCGAGGGCACTGGGCGAGGGTCTCAGTTGCTGGCATGGAGCGCCGTACGCGCTCCATGCCAGCACCTGAGGACCTCGCAAAGCGAGGGCCGCAGTTGCTGGCATGGAGTGCCGAAGGCGCTCCATGCCAGCAACTGCGACCCTCACAAAGTTCACGTCGCAACCCAAAGAGCACGACACACACATTACGACACTCGCAAACAACATACGACACACGTTCACACACATTACGGCCTCGCAACACTCGGACGCAACTCGCGAACATTACAAAATGTAAAACACTATACATACACACAGCACATACATAAAAACCTTACCTACACCAAGAGGGAGCACACAGGACCTCAATAATGCAACTTAGACCTTCATTTTACTCGAAATAAAAGAGTTTAGAGACTAAAAAAAACTGTAAGCGAGAGAAAAAATGGCCGCCGAACAAAACGAAAACGAGGCTACAGCACTGTAAACTCGCAAAACACCACAAGAAACTCGCAAAACGCCACAAACGACCTACGGATATTGATACCACACAGTGCACACATTCAGCATGCTTACACAGCAGCTCCACGCCACTAATGCTCCAGCAACATCAAAACAGATTGCCAGCTCTTCAACACAATGCTTCAAAATAGGTAAAGTATATTCATTTAGTAATGTATTACATATTTCATTATTATACACCAAACAGCATTAGCTACCTTACAATTTCATTGCCGTCATTTTTTGACGGGCAATTCGCTAGTTTAATATAAACCTGAACACTGACAATTATTTGTGTTTTTTGATTGGGACCATTGCATAAGGGGGCCTCAGGTCTGAAATGTGCAATGTTTTGGACTGCTTGCTATCTCAGGCAAGGAATTTTACTACATTTATTGATTTATTTACTAATCATTTCCTAACACACTCCTAATCGGCATTCCCCTTACTAGACTCTTACCACTCCAAACCTGGTCTGGGTGTAAAGACTGTCCCGTACTAAGGGCCTCATTTAAATGATGCCCGCAAAACTGCTGTATCTCTGCAATCCCTTACTAGGTGCTGCGGCCCCTTGACTACGTTGCTATTTAAAGGAAAGGGGCCGCAAGCCACGCCTTCCTATGGCCGATTGCAGGGCAGGCAATCGGCCGTTAGCTTTGGCGGGCTTGTACCTGTACAGGCTGCAAGCCCGCCAAACCAAAAATCCCAATTTGTGGCCGCAGTCAAAGACTCTGGGTTTGAATGGCCCCAAAGGCAGTAACCCGTTCTCCAACCCCGGAAGACTTGTGGCCACAAATGACAGTATTGGCTAGCAGTGATGTACCAGATAGCCAATTTAGTACATGTTATCCTCAAGTCCCCCAATGTGTCCCCTATCAATTATAGTGCTGTACAGTGCTTTCCTGAATCTATATTTACCCCTACTCGCAAGGGCTTGGATTCAAATACCCCGCCGCGGCTCCTTAAAGGGACCACGGCACACTAAAGGCTAACCATCATGCAGCGGGGTATAGTAAGTACCCCCTCGGCAACAAACTATAACCCCCCATGCTGCGGGTTCCCCACATTAACCCTTGCAGTGGTGGTCATGATTGATTCCCCTGCTGCATTAAGAATTCTAATTTTCAGCACTGTGCAGGTCCTGAAAGGACTTGAAAGGTCCTTGAAGGACCCACGATAAATAAAACTAGTAACCCCTGCCGCTAGGGTACTGTAATTACCCCCCAGCACCTTAAATTATCCCCATCACTCATGGGGGTCAATATAGTCATAGAAATTAACCACATAAGTCTAATAGTGGTCTATAAAGACCCCTATAGGACACTATTAACCCCTAGGTTAACCCTACAAGTGTCATGAGGGTCATTCAGGACCCTCATGACAAAGTCTAAGCACTACACTACACTATTAGCCCTAACTATACCCCATTAAAACATACTAAACCTTATTTGATTCAATTTTAGTCTCATCAGACCAGAGCACCTTCCTCCATACATTTTGGGAGTCTCCCACATGCCTTTTCACAAACTCAAAACGTACCATTTTGTTTTTTGATGAAAGTAATGGCTTTCTTCTAACAACTCTGCCATAAAGCTCAACTCTATGGAGCTCACAATGGGATATACCTCCACGGGGGTGAATCTCATTCTGATGGAATAGTGCCTTCTGATTGGCTATTGTCACTGTCAACCAGACTGCAACCAATCAGAAGGAACAGATGCCTTTAACCAATCACGCATGGGGTGTATCCCATACTGATTGGCTGAAGGTAATAGTGCCTTCTGATTGGTTTAAAAAGAATTGACAAGTCCATCAGCGAATCAGAATGGAATATAGGGGTGTATCCTATTCTGATTGCCTCACACCTTGGGGCCTTCTGATTGGCTGAAATTTGATTGACAGCCATTTCATCCAATCAGAAGGCGCCATTCTTTTTTTCTAACCAAAAGAAGCGCTAGAAGGTTCATTAGCATCGGGGAGCTCCTCCAGGAAGGAGCTCTGGTCGTTTTTTTTGGGGGGGGTTGTGCCTTTTTTTAAGGGCCCAGCTGGTGCAGAAGAGGAGGACGGGGACATTGCGGCAAGGTGTTTAATATATAGTATGTTTATTGTGTTTTATGTTGTGTTTATTTGTTTACTTATAATTTATCCCAGGGGAACAGACGGAGAAGACAAGAAGAACGTCGGGGACATGGTGGAAAGGTAAGTTTAATATTTAGAATGGTTATTGTATTATGTAGTATTTATTTTTGACTAATGTAATGTTTCTTTTTTTCCTAGGGGGTGCGGCCTGCTCCAGGAAACTTGTCATCGCTGAAGAAGCATCTATGCAAGAGGACTTATTTATTCTATTTTAGGTTAGATTTAGGGTTTTTAATGTAGATAGGGGTCATGTATTGTAAATAGGGGTAATGTTTTGTAGATAGAGGTAATGTTTTAAAAATAGGGGTAATGTAGTCAGGGGGATATGTAATGTTGATAGGGGGAAATGTATTGTAGTTAGGGGTATATTTGTAATGCATTTATTGCTGTATTGTAATATTATTTACCGTATTGGTCCGAATATAAGCCGCACCTTTTTCCCGATTTTTGAGCTTGCGAGTTACGGGTGCGGCTTATATTCGCGACCGTAAAAAAATAATTGCCGATTTGCAAACTTTGCTTGTTACGTGTGCAGCTTCTATTTCCGAACGCAAAATTACTGCCGATTTGCGCGATTGCGAGTTAAGGGTGCCGATTTTCGTGCTTTAGACTGCGGTATTGAATAGCGATTTACGGTTTTAGCGATTCTAACATCCTGTAAAGCCTGTGACCTGCAAAAAATGCTACAGTGCTAATTAGAAAGCCTGTTTCTTGCAATGGCTGATCACTTTGAGAGTCTTTTTCTCTCCAATTTTACGGGTGCGGCTTATATTTATCTTTTTTCTATTTTTTCGCCTTGGACTTTACGGGTGCGGCTTATATGCGGGTGCGGCTTATATTTGGACCAATACGGTATATTTGTGTATGTATTTTCTTTGCAGGTGGGTAATTCGTTTTTAATTTTTTGTAGTGGGGGTTTGTGTAATGTTCTTTTTTATTTTTTGTTGTGGGGGGTTGTGTAATGTTCTTTTTTTATTTTTTGTAACATATTTTTTTTTTTTTATAATTAGTGGGGTGGGGGTTTAATAGGGGGTTAAGTAGGTAGTGTTAAGTAGGTAGGAGTTAATAGGTTAGGGCAGAGGGGGTTAGTTTAGATTTAGTAGTTTAATGGGGGGGTAGTGTAGTGTTTGTACTTAGTGTCATGAGGGTCCTGGAGGACCCTCATGGCACCTATGGTGTTATTATTAGGGTTCTAATTGTCGCATGAGGGTCTTTATAGACCCTTATGGGACTGATGGGGTTAAATAGAGGCTTATGGGGGTCTGTATAGACCACCATTTGTGATGGGGTTAGACGGAAGGGGTTAAATAGGCCTTGATAGGATTGGATCAGCCCAGTTAGGGTTATAAGGTCAGATAGTGTTAAATAGGCCCATTTATAGTGAAATAGGTCTAGAAGGGGTTAAATAGGCCCAGTTAGGGTTAAATAGGTCTAGAAGGGGCTAAATAGGCCTTGTTATGGTTAGTTAGCCCAAGTTAGGGTTAATAGGTCCAGATAGGGTTAAATAGGCCCAGTTATGGTTAAATAGGATTTAGTATGGGTTAAATAGGCTTAGTTAGGATTAGATAGGCCAGGTTAGGGTTATTAGGTCCAGATAGGGTTAAATAGGCCCAGTTATGGTTATAGGTCTATAAGGGGTTAGATAGACCCAGGTAGGGTTAAATAGGGTTTAGGATGGGTTAATGGTGTATAGTTAAGGTTAAGGGGTTAATGGGGTATAGTTAGGGTTAATAGTGTAATGTAGTGTAGCGCTTAGACTTTGTCATGAGGGTCCTGGAGGGTTTACCTAGGGGTTAATAGTATCCTATAGGGGTCTATATAGACCCCTATTGGACTGAGGGGGTTAAGTTTAGTCTCATGGAGGTCTATATTGACCCCCATAATTGATCTGGTAAATTTAGGTGCCGAGGGGGGGGTACTTATAGCACCCCTGCGGCTTGAGGGTAACCATTCATTAGCCAAGGGCCCTTTAAGGACCTGTGGTGGGAAATTTTTAAATCAAGCCGGCGGGAAATGTAATTCTCGTAGATGCTGCGGGTGTCCCAATTGGTCACGCTTGGGATTGGACCCCGCATTATAGAGTTAATGTTAGGACACTGCAGGGTTCCCAATTGGGACCCCTGCATTATTGGGTTAATGTAGGTACATTGCAGGGGTCCCGATTGGGTCACAATCAAGTCCCTTGAGCCAGCAGGGAGCTTAATTGGAGGTTATTGGTTTGTGGGGTTGATGGAGGGGTGATCGGAGGATTTGAATAGGGATGGGTGGTTTCATGCGGCTGAATCTGTTGCGGTCGCATGAGATAAAAGGCTTTCCCTGCAGTAAGCTGCGGCTGGGGTGGCTGTAAGGGAGCGCAGGGCAGAGGCCACAAGGGATTAGAATAGCTAAGTAGCTTGAGGCCACCCCTTGCGGCTTCTTATAGAGAAATCGTATCATTAGAATAAGGCCGTAATGATGTAGAACTCCATATATGAAGGCATGGCGCCACACAGAAAAGCACAGAGCCTCAAGTTATGTGTTGAACTCTTAATTTTATTCAATTCCAATGCAATTAGCGATAGGAGAGGTGAGTGTAGGTTTTACTAGCAATTATACATGGGGGGGGGGGGTAAATTTGTCAATCCCCAGTACTGCCACATCAGAACTTCCTTTACTTATCAGATTTAATCTCCAGATACTCTCTAACTGACCACATCCTCTAATTTCATGACATACATCTCATCACTTGTCATCAATTTCTCACACTCATCTCCAGGACTTTTCTTGCCTTGTACCCACCATTTGGAACTCTGTATCCCTGCTCTGTCAGTCTCTCCTCTACTCTTCACAGTTTCAAACACCCCCTGAAAAAACTCATCTACTCAAAGAAGCTACCATATTCATTGTATTCCCTGTTTTTCCCACCTGCACCCGCCCTCTACCGGCAATGCACCCAAAATGGTTACATGCATTCCAAAATATCTAATTCAGCTGCGTGCAGATACACTCTGCCCTTTTCTGACATGAATTCCAAGTGGTACGCATTTACAACTAAGCACGCCCTTGTCATCTATATGACCTACTTGTCCAGGCAACACACCCCTAGCAGTTAAATGAGTTCCAAACCATCTAATTCGGTGGTGTGCAAATAAAACGCACACTCTGCCCTTTTCAAACCCGAATTCCAAGAGGTGCGCAGTTACAACTAAACACACACCTTGTAACTATGGGAACCCCATGTTCCAGGCAAAGCACCCCTAATGGATAAATGCATTCCAAGCCATCTAAATTCAGTTGCATGCTGATAAATCGAGCATTCTGCCATCTTTGGACATAAATTTTCAAGTAGCGTGCAATTACGTCTAAGCACGCACCTTGCTATCTATGGGACAGAGGGGCACAGGGCCTTAGTGTGTTAATAAGAGACTTTCAATTACCGATCAGCACTCTCCATATCATCTTATATAAGCACCAATAAAGCGCTCTTAACCATATAAAAAAGAGCTGTGTGACAACTGTAATAACACATTTACCAAGGACTAATGACAAACCCAGCCATCCAAGACTAAACAAATGGTTAATTTGAATGTAAAGATGAATAAATTTGACCCATATTCATTGAGGTGAACAACATCATTTTTATAAAATGCTAATGCATCCTCCCCTTCTAACAGTGTCATAATGACGTTCCACCCATTGCTCTAATGTAGCTAGCCATCATCTTATTGACTTTCTTCCTGCTATATTAAATAAATGCAGGAAGAATGTGAGAACGCCATGTAATACAGTGCACCATCTCCAACCATATAATATGGATTTTAGGGAATAAAAGATGCAACCTATCCACATCCCATTTCATCTTGTTTTTTTTTATGCATAATGAGCTTGCAGATTTAGAAATAATATGCAGTATTTTTCATGTAAATCATAGTTATAGACATCAGTTCAAATGGAAAATATCAGTAATGACATGAGCAATAAGAAATATTTTTATTTTTTTAATATTTCTTTCTTTTTTATTCATTTTTTTTTTTATGTACTTCAACAATTTCAACAATGTTCCACACCCAATAATATTCATGACTTTATCTAAACGACTACCAAGATCCCATAACTGCTCCGAACATGGAGTTTGATTGTCCCTTGACAGAGCATCAGTGATACAGTTAAGATGACCCATCACATGCACTGCCCTACATAAAATATTCTTCTCCATGCACCGCAGTACCAGCTTACGAAGCAAGATTCTCACTGGCAATGAAGAAGACAATTTGTTAATTGCCATGAGAGTGCCCATATTGTCACTATTAAATATGACATGCTAGTCCTTTTGTCACTCGATATGTAAATAGCCACAATTATTGGGAATAATTCAAGGTTCTTAAACAACTTCAAATTACTCCATGATGCCGCACACCACTATTGCCCCTCCAGATAAGCTACAAAACCAACACTAGCAGCCGAATCGGTGTAAAGATCAATATTTTGACTCAAGACTTGCTTCACCATTAAGAAGGACTTACCATTAAAGTATTCCAGGAAAGCAGACCAAATACATACATCTTTCCTAAGAGATGCTGTCATTCTGATGAAATGATGGGGACGCTTAATTCCAACTGTAGATAAAGACAATCTTCTACTGAAAATTCTACTCAAGCAAAATTTAGTTCACCCAGCATATATTGCATCTCCTTTAAGTTGACCTTTTTTGACCCTGACATTTTTTGGACTGCCACCCTCAAATCCACTACTTTCTCCACAGGTAGGGAGCATTGAAACTTTACGGAATCAATTTGAATACCTAAAAAGGTAAGAGTATAAGCCGGACCGTCCGTTTTGTCAGATGACAAAGGAATTCCAAAATCGTGTGCCACTTGAACAAAAACCTCCATTAAACCTTGAATTTGTTCCAATGAGGAACCAACCAATAGAAAGTCATCACTGAATAAAGGTAGTGAATGTTTAAAAATATGCAGAAGAAATTGAGTAACCCATAGGTAAATTAAGGTCAAAGTAATACTTACCCAAGAAGCGGCAGCCCAATAACCTATGAGACATTGGATGCACTGGTAGCAGCCTAAATGCTGACTCAGTATCATACTTGGCTAATAAACATTCTCGCCCCACCTTGCGTACTAGTGCAATCGCATGGTCAAAGGAAGTATAATGTACAAAAGATAGTTGCTTATCAATCCCATCATTTACTGAATGACCATTTGGAAATAATAATAATGAATGAGTCTGTACTTACCTGGATCCTTTTTTGGGACAACTCCTAATGGGGAGATCCATAAATCTGTCCCCCGCAGATGCAGATAAGGACCTGCCATCCATCCTAGACCCACCTACTTCCTGAGATTTTCCTTGACAACTTCTGGAAATTGTTTATCTGAAATAAGATTACCTGAAAATCGAGATGGTGATGAATTATAACAAGGGATAACAAAATCCAAACTGAAATCACATAACAATAGATTTACCTTACTAGCAAAACCCCTCTTACTGGCGTACCGCTTTAACATTGGTTGCATTTTTTCTACCAGTATTGGTGTCAATGCCCTTAGCAGCAGTGTCCGCTGCCCCACCTCCCCTGATTTGCTTCAAACATTTGACTGCTGGGTGATTGGTGAACCCACATTCACAGCAATCATGCCTGAACTTGCATGTCTCTCCCACCTACACTTACCCTTGTTGTATTGAAAGCACGAACCTGTTTTGCCTGTTGAACTCTGTGATTGGTCAGTGCTTCTAATTCCTGCTGCACGAAAGGAACTAGCATAATCCCTTGCAGTGCTTTTTGCTGGAGTGACAATCTTTAACCACATTCCCATGTCCCGCTCATCCCATCTCATTGAAGGGTTAACAGTAAGACGTTGTTCATCATAGGACCACCATGACATGCCCCCATATTTCCTATGAATGCTCTCAATCGCAAAAGGAGAACAAAAGAGAGCCCGAACAGCAATCTGGATACTTACCCCTATAGATACCTGCCAAAATTATATAAAGACTTGGAGCCAGTTAGTAAAGGTCTTTGGGATGCTTCTATAATGCTTCTTCCTTTCTTCCTCCTCCCCCCTAGCTTCTTTCTTTCTATCCTTCACCTTAAAATAATTATCAAGGGAAAGGAGAGAAAAAAATCTCAATACATTTTCTTTTCCATATTCTTCTTTTTATATTGGAAGGAACATGCATCCCAATAAACCCTAACTGGCACAATGAGGGTCTTATCCTGGCTGTGTCAGACACCACCAGCCTCTCTTATTTCTTCCTTCTTTGCTTTGCCATAAGCTCCACATCCCATACGCAACACTGAGTTGTAGGTTGTACCCAAGCCCTTGCCACTGATATCGCTCCCATCCCTGACCCTCTCAACTCATTTAACACAGAACTTAGCTTATACTCTAAACTGATTAGTGTCGGATTATGATAAAGAGTAGCAAGGGACTCACCGGCTCGTCCTGACTGTTGGATTGTCAAGTTGTCATCTTGTCGCCTCCTATCACCACAACTCTTCCTTGGCTTCTTGGGCCCAGACCCACGCCATACGCTCTCCTCCTGCACCGGTGCTGTTCTCCTGCCCTGCCTTACAGGGGATAAATTCTTCCTTACATTTTGCCCCTCATTAGCCATGAATGGGGATGTTTCCACTCTCCCATGCCTAGACTGCTGGCTGACATTTTAATCCTGACACGCTGCATTATCTGCAAGTGAATAGGAATTAGGATTTGGCATGTATGCATTCACCTTCACTAAATGCAATTTCCAACTCCCTCATTTCCTCCCTTGTAGTTAAAACTGATGCCCCACCCCCATAATAGAAAAGGATGAGATTGATTCCAGCTCCAATTGTGTAGATCCCATGTCGTCATAATGACTACACTCATCTTGTCCTATATCAACTTCAGCAGTAACAGCAGAGCTAGGCAAAAAAGTAGTTCTGTGTATCTGTGATTCAGTCATGCAGAGGTCCTCTCTGTGTCCATGTTGACTGCATTTTCCCACCCAACCTAGTGTATACTCCCCCATTCACTCTCTCCCCTACCTCATCTGGTTCATTCCTCCTAGTAATAACTCCACGCCTTCCAAGCCCCTCTCTACTTCTATTACCCTTCCCGCCCCTATCCCATGCCTCATTTGGGCCCCTCCTTCTCCCCGCCACCCACCCTCTCAAGGCCTGGCAGCCATTTTAGACCTGGCCACTTTATGTCTAGGCCCGGCCACCATTTTGGGCTGCTCAGGCCAAGCTTCAGTCCCCAAATCAGCCAGATTAGCCCTCAGACCAGTTGCACACACAGTGAACCTCGTCTTACCTGCCCCCGGCCACTGATTGCTCACCGGGAGTGAAGCCTCCTCATTCTGGGCCGCATCCTGTGGTGTGCATTCCATAGTGGAATGCATAGCCGCTGCAGGGGTGCAGCAATGGGCACCTGAGAAACTGAATGAGGGTGAGAGGAGTGAGAATGTGCTGAGTGAATGGCGGGAATAGTAAGGGGTAAAGGGAAATAATTCTCAGCCCCCTGACCAGAAGTCCTAGCCTGCTCCATGACAGAGGCTAACCAGCCAGGACCCCTTGCCAGTGTATGCTACCTGAGCTGAGCTATCAAACCATCCACAAATGAGGATGCCATAATAGCCCACCTAAATAAATTAGCAAATCAGGTAAGTAAATACTCCCAATCTAAATGTTGGACAGATAAAATGATAATGCAATACCTATTTGATTTGCCCGAATGATGGGTAATATGCAATCTGATATCTGGACCCAACTAATTGGTTGAAGGGAGGTGATGCGGTATATATATAAACTAGCCCCTGTTACATAACTGTTATCTAATAACCCCTCCCTGGTAACAGTCCTAGGAATGGATAATAAAATAGGCCCTCCTAATTCCAAGCTAGGTCAACCCCCCCCCCCCCCCCCCCTCTTAACTCTGTGCAGCCATGGGGTTTCTATAAAGCATAATAATGATAATAACACATTTACTTCTGACAAATGAATTCAGCTTATGATTAAGCAAGAGATTAATAGAAGCCCTCCACCACACTAAGAACAGACGCAAATAATAACCATGTATGTCCATACGCATATCTTTAGATAGTCAGAAAGCCTGCTTCTAACTCAAAACTAGAGTAAATGCAATGCTTGCACAATAGCTATGCTTGTAAATAAGTTGTAAAACAAGTACTCTTGTATATTATAAAGATTACATGTCAGTGCTAAAATATTCTATGAAACAAGCAAATTAGTTAAAAGGTGTTCTAAATAATATTAATTGTTCTCTTGAAGGGACACTACTGAACAAGCAGGAACGTATATACAGGTATTAGTCTGGACATAATAAATGCTTTGTTTACAAATAAATTATTAATTCCTGTTCAATCCTATCAAGCTAATCGTTCAGAGACAATATTCGTCAGTAACCAAGTTTAATAGAAGTATTTACCCACACCATCAGTAGAGTGCTTGTTGTTAAAATTACAGTAATCTATGTAAAATTAGTTAGTCCCATTGTTCTTCTATATCATGATTATTTGTGATGCCCAACAGCTGTAAAATTAGATAATTAACTCAAATCAAATCATTGATTTATTTGTGTATGCTCTCCCTTTCTGCAACTTTAAGCACAATATAGTTCGTTCATCTTAAAAAAATAAGTACATTTATTTTTACATGTAGTATTTTACCTATATCTTATGGCAATTGGTCAAGTACAACTACAGTGCCTTCAAAAGTATTCACACCGCTTGACTTTTTACTTATTTTGTTTCATTATTGCCTTAAGTTCAATGTTTTGTTAATCTGAATCTTATGTGATGTATCAGAACACAATAGTTTAAGTTGGTGAAGTGAAATGAAAAAAATATATACATAAAACTATTTTTTTAGAAATAGAAAACAGAAAATTGGCATGTGCATATGTATTCACCCCCTTTGTTATGAAGCCCATAAAAATTAATCAGAGAGGCAGCATAGAGACCTAAGGTAACCCTGGAGGAGCTTCAGAGTTCCACAGCAGAGACTGGAGTATCTGTATATAGGACGTCAATAAGCTGTGCGCTCCATAGAGTTGGACTTTATGGCAGAGTGGCCAGAAGAAAGCCATTACTTTCAGCAAAAAAAAATGTCACGTTTTGAGTTTGCGAAAAGGCATGTGGGAAACTCCCAAAATGTATGGAGGAAGGTGTTCTGGTCTGATGAGACTAAAAATTAACTTTTCGCCCATCAAGGAAAGCGCTATGTCTGGCGCAAATTACACACATCACATCACCCAAAGAACACCATCCCCACAGTGAAACATGGTGGTGGCAGCATCATGCTGTGGAGATGTTTTTTAGCAGCCAGGACTGGGAAACCGGTCAGAGTTGAGGGAAAGATGGATGGTGCTAAATACAGGGATATACTTGAGCAAAACCTGTACCACTCTGTGCGTGATTTGGGGCTTGGACGGAGGTTCACCTGCTAGCAGGACAATGACCCCAAACACACTGCTAATCCAACACTTGAGTGGTTTAAGGGGAAACATGTAAATGTGTTGGATTAGCCTGGACAAAGCCCAGACCTCAATCCAATAGAAAATCTGTGGTCAGACTTAAAGATTGCTGTTCACAAGCACAAACCATCCAACTTGAAGGAGCTGGAGCAGTTTTGCAAGGAGGAATGGGCAAAAATCCCAGTGGTGTGGTGTGGCAAGCACATAGAGACTTATCCAAAGCGACTTGGAGCTGTGATTGCCGCAAAAGGTGGCTCTACAAAGTATTGACTTTAGGGGGGTGAATAGTTATGCACATTGACTTTTTCTGTTATTTTGTCGTATTTGTTGTCTGCGTCAAAATAAAAAAAAACACATCTTCAAAGTTGTGGGCATGTTCTGTAAATTAAATGATGTAAATCCTCAAACAATCCATGTTAATTCCAGGTTGTGAGGCAACAAAACATGAAAAATACCAAGGGGTGTGAATACTTTTGCAAGGCACTGTAAAAAACAAAAGTTAAAACCATGAACAGGTTGTCATTATGCCTGCACACCATAACTGTAAACAAACTACATGGCTCACCTTTCGACTGCTGATATGTCTATTTTACTCTGCATGCTTTATAGTCAGTAGATTACCATAAGTTTAATAACGTTGTTCTGTTTGGGTCCATGCTGCAGTTGTGTCCTTCTGTTTTCTGTCCTGTTATATGATGTGAGCTTATAGTGGAGGAATCAGATTTTTTGTGAGATTTGCTGGTAAATTAAGCCATCCACTTGGTTTCAGTCTGAAAATGTGACAATTCAAAATGCCACTGCTTTCAAAAGGATTAAAAGAAATATCATTAGTATACAAGATAACACCATGCATTTAGCCAATTGAATAGGGCTCTATATAAGCACATAGCATCTTTTTTTACAGAAGTTTTTAGTTAGTGAAGTCCTTGCTTTTGGGTAGAAGTTCACTAACTAAAAACTTCTGTAAACAAAACTTCAGTAAACAATTTGCCAAATCACATGTGAATGAGGCCCATAGAAAGCAAAGGAAAATAGGGTAAAAGGAAATGGAGACATACACAAAAGAATAATTGAATATAAAAACAAAATATGTAAAGGCTGGCATTGTTTTAACTTCTAAAAGCATACTTGGCATTATCCAGTTTAGTTTTTCAAAATATCATTGGGCCTCTTACCATCCATCTGAGCAAAAGTACTCACTAACTGAAACTTTTACCAGTTCCATCAGGACTGAGCAGTCACTTTTGCAGGCGCTCAGCAAATGTCATTGGGCATCATATCATCCACATGAGCAAAAGCACTCACCAGCTGACATTTTTCCAGTTCCATTTACTATCAGGACTGAGCAGTCACTTCTGCAGGGGTTCAACCTAGGTTACATTGGCTTATACCATCCACCTGTACAAAAGTACTCACCAACTGACATTTTTCCCAGTTCCATTTACAATCAGGACTGAGCAGTCACTTCTGTAGGGGGTCAGCTAAGGTTACATAGGCTTATACCATTCACCTGAGTAAAAGCACACACCAACATTTTTCCCAGTTACATTTATCTTGGTTTATTTTGTCTGTAAACCAACAACCTCACAAACCACCACTCTTCTGCCTCTTCTGCCATCATCACTCTTCTCCGTCTACAATAAAATAACATGCACTTGCATCTATAGTTTGTTTTCATTTATAGTGCAGGTTTATCACCATTACCTCCCCATCAAATAGGAATAACTAAAAAGTGCAGAATTGTCATTCTACCATATAAAGGAATGTGGCAATTTGTTTGACAGTGTCAGACGTATACTATATTAAAGATCAATGTAGATAAATCTATTTTTTAACATGTAAAAATCTAAAGTTTAGTTCTTTCATTACCCTTTAACAAATCCAATTACATAAAAAAGACAGAATAGAGTTTTGATCAGTGTGAACAAATAAAAATGTTGAAGGAACACTTAAGACCAAAATGATCTATTATGAATCTAAAACAGCATTTCATAAAAATGTAATTTTTTATAAAAAATAATTGAGATTTTCTGTAATTCCTTGTTCAATTACAAGTTTGTTGGAACTATCACATTTATTTAAAAGGAAAAGAATCATTTTTACTTCTTTAGTAGTTTGTCACTTGATCTGTACACGAATGCATGGCAACAATCCAGTGGCATGGAGTGCTTACTGGGTATTATTTACTAAAATATCCCAGGGGTTATGATGACAATGAATTTCCCCAAGGGAAGTAATCACATTAATGCACTGTGAAGCACATTGTATTTTCTGAAATGCAAACAAAATATCACCAACTTTCTGCTCATTCTTGATCTGTAATTTGTAAATTTGTGTTTATTAACATTTTATACAAAACACTATTGGCAGCTTATAAAAAGTTTTTAGAAGAGTTTACAACGATTTACAATTCTCTATATCAATTTGAATCACCATATGCTTGAAAAAAATAGAGGTTTTAAAAAATCTGAAAAAAGTGTTTAACGAAAAATCTATTTTGTCCACAGTTTAAAAAAAGACAAACTGTTTACAGTAACCTTTGAACAGTCTTTTTATTAATAGCAAAAGCCATTCCATATGAAATGCAAATTCATGTAGTTTACACAAAGGAACAAGATTATATTCAGATTCCCAATTAAGTTAAGAATGATTTGCACATAGAAAACATTGTATACTGAATGCATAAGTTCTAATTTTTTTCCTTACCTTGTTCCATTAAACTTTCCTTGGCAGATACATATATATTTTTTTGAAAGCTTATTTTTCTGAAAACAAAATAAGTTGCTTTAGCAATTAAATTCTACATATTGGGCAAAAGCAGAGTTTTAGTAAAGTTCACACTGCACATGATGCCCTTTGCAGTTAATATGAAATATTATTTAGTCTGTACAAATGCCAGGCATCCCTAAGATTGACTGAAAAAATAATAAACTTTCAGCATTTCTTAAATTAAAGCATTCACTTAAAATATGCTCCTATCAAAAGTGTTTTCCAGCTAAATACAAACTGTAAATGCCAGCACTTATTGTATTGTGCCTAGGACCAATGTTTCATACCATCCACCTAAGCAAAAGCACTCACCAACTAACATGTTTTCCCAGTCCCATTAACCATCAGGAGCAGTCACTTCTGTAGGGGCTCAGCTAATGTCACTGGGCATCATAGCATCCACCCGAGCAACAAAACACAACAAATTACATTTTTTACAATCAGGACTGAACAAAAATACATTTGATTAATGGACATGTTTGTAGCAAGTAAATAAATAAAGACTGCCTTTAAATGTTTAACTTTTTCATGCAATTACTCTTTAGTGCAAATTTCCATTTTCTTTACTAGTCTGCTTCTTGTAGCTTCTGTCTTAACAAACGTATATGCTTTGTATTAGCCCTAATGAGAGCACTGACAATTTTATCTACTAGACACATTTAAAGTATCCTCCCATCTTATGAAGTAGGTCACTGGAAATGAACATGATAGATTGCATAATTAAAATGATATATTCCATTGTTATTATAAGTACATTCTAAAAAGTTGACTGTTTATATATTAAAGGACTCTCTGCTATACTTAAAAATAAAGACTATTGAGGCCATATTCAAATTAACTATTTTCATTGTATATAATTGACATTTTTTTTGCTTAATATACGGTATGCTTTGATTGTGCATTACAAATCCATGGATCATTTCTTTCAAAGTAATAAAAAGCATTTATAGCTAGCAAGTAAAATACATTCTTACTGTTAAATTGTGTAAAAGGCTAGGTATAAAGTGTTTCTTCCATTTCTCAGTATGTTAAGTACCTGCAAAAAGAGAAACTCGCGTCTACTGAAGTCTTAGATGAAACTCTTCTCTATCTCGTACTGCATGATAGACTTGGTTGCACCACTCCCTTTACCATGAAACCATAAAGAAAAAAAGTTTGCTTCATGAAATGCAAGGGCCCAGCCTCAAATTCACTACATTCTTTATCAGGGACACAGACCTGTTGTCTAATCCCTATAATACTAAATCCCCTTCCTGTAAGTCTAAAGAAGAGATTGCCCCATCTCACATGGGCCCAAGATTCTGCTCACTGGTCTGTTTCCAGTGGTCTTGCACACATCTACTATACAGGGCTGATTTCCCATAGGCAAGAGTAGGCAGATGCCTTTAAGGGGCACCATCTCCACAAAAAAAATGTATTAACATGTTCCTGGAAATGGATGTGGCTTACACAGTGCTTTGGTGAAAACAATAAAAAATCTTCCCTCTCAATTACATTGCCAGTTAATGTACAAATAACATGTTTCCATTACACACAAAGAATTCTGGTTGCCAATAGGACAATGGGTAAATTTTCCACATTTGGTTGTTATCCACACAGTCAAAGGCCAAGTATTTGTTTTTAATATTAAATATTCTATAAATTTACAATTAATACTCTAAAAGGGAACAGCAAATTTAATTACATATACAGCCTTCGCTGTTCCCTTTTAGAGTATTCAGGGTTGATTTATAAAATATTTAATATTAAAAACAAATACGTGGCCTTTGAATGTGTGGATAACAACCAAATGTGGAAAATTCTTAAGGAGACGGAAGTACCAAACCATCTCATCCGCCTCTTGAGAAATCTGTATGCCGACCAAAAAACCTCTGTCAGAACCGAACATGGAACAATTGAATGGTTCAAGATTGGAAAAGGAGGGAGACAAGGTTGTATATCGTCACCTTATTTATTCAACTTATACACAGAATACATCATGTCTATGGTCGGACTGGGTGGATCCAAAGCCGGAAGTAATATTGCTGGAAGAAATATCAACAACCACATATACAATGATGATACTACTCTGATAACTGAAAATGAGGTGGAACTAAAGGGCCTATTGGTGATGGTGAAAGAACAGTGTGAAAAAGCTGGCTTGCTGCTCAACATTAAAAAGACTAGGTAATGGCAAACAGCAATATTAGTCCATGACAAATAGATGCATAAGAAGTGATAGATTTTATTTTGCTGCGCTCCAAGATCTCTTCAGATTGTGAACTCATCCATGAAATGAAAAGACATTTGTTTCTGGGGAGGAATGCCATGACAAATCTGGACAAGCTATTAAAAACAGATATCACACTAAAAACCAAGGTATGCATAGTTAGAACTATGGTATTCCCATTAGTAACATATGGATGTGAGAGCTGGACCATAAAGAAGATTGTGAGCAGTATAATACACGTCTTTCAATTGGCGTGTTGGAAAAAAAGGCTTACTGTCCCTTGGACTACAAGACGATCCCATCAATCAATACTACAGGAAATCAAGCCAAGCTGTTCACTGGAAGGTATGATCATGAGATTAAAGCTCACATATTTTGGCCACATCATGAGAAGATAGAATTCCCTAGGATACACAAAGAGGCAGAGGTGGATAGATGAGGTAATTGAAGCAATGAGCATGTGATTTATGCAGCTTAGAGGGGTAATGGCTGACAGACGTGCATGAAGCAAAGTGGTCCTCATGGTCATATATAGTCAGAAATGACTGAAACAACAACAAATATTTGTGGGGGTGGCACTTGAGAAATCAGATGTAAAATTGATTCTTCTGCTACATATGAATAATTAACCATTTAAAGTGTCTTTTTTACATTGTAATTGCTTTGTAAACTATAATTCCTTTTAAAATAATTCTCATAATTTACACTGGTAACATGGAAACTCAACAATATTTGAGACTGTATAAACTCAGCAGTAGTTGAGAAATCCCAATTTTTTTTTACTTTTTTACCATAACATCTGAATTATTCCATATATGAAATTATCTTGTCCACTAAGAAAATAAATGTAATTGCAAAGCAAACAATACAAACTAAGTATAATACAATAACTTTAAATCTATCTACCAGGATGCCAACACCCACTCTCTAAATAGGTTGCCTCTTTCTGGATTGCTACCTTCTTGTGGAGAAGGGGCTTATGTACTTCTATGAAGCTGTGAGCTATACAATGTAGGGCCACCCAAGATGGGCATGTAGATGGGCAGGTCATGGCAGATAAGTCAGTCCAATTGCTGTCTAATGAAGAAGGAAGTGGCACCCTCTCCAGAATCTTTGCCAAGAAAACCTTATGGATAAGCATTGCCAGTGACATAACGATAGATGTGCCTGTTGTTCTGTGGTCCACAGGGTCACAGAACACCGGACACGACTGAATGACTAAATAACAAATATTGTAGGTTGTATCAATATTTGTGGATTTTAAAGTCAGATCACCTTGATAATTGTACTTCTGTTGAGTAAATCTAGGCAGAGTATATATATATATATATATATATATATATATATATATATATAGAGAGAGAGAGAGAGAGAGAGAGAGAGAGAGAGAGAGATCAATAAAAGAAAAAACAACTTATCAAAACAAAAGGAACAGGCACTTAAAAAAAAGGTCAATAATATAGTTATTAAACCAGCAGATAAAGGGGGAGGAATCGTTATAATAGACAAATACATTAAAGAATGTGAGAGACAGCTAATAGATTAAAAAAAAAACATACCACAAACAAAAATGTGATCCAACTAAAAAACTTAAAACATCATATAAACGATTCCTTAATAAAGGTATAAAAGAAAAAATTATCAATCAAAAAGAATATGACCAATATCCAAAAATATATTTTTTTATATCTTACAAAGATTCACAAAAATCTGACTAACCCCCCTGGCAGACCAATAATTTCAGGTATTGATTCCATTACTACAAACTTGTTGGAATATATTGACTACTTCCTGCAGTCTGAGGTAAAAAAAACTTTCGTCATTTGTAAAAGATACCACCGCTATAACCAACTTTGTAAAATAACTAAAATGGGAAAAAAGACTAGTTGGGCAGCTCTAAAGTAGAGCCTGAAATTAGGTCAGGAGAGGCCTCCTCTTGTTCTATGTCTAAACATAGTTTTCTTTTCAATTCTAGGTGGTCTATTTCACCAGATGAACCAGAATATCTGATTTTGGAATCTATTTGGTTCCTTATCATTGATTTGTATAGGTTAAGTTTAAAACAGGAAAAGCACTCTTGGGAGGACATTCATTTTAATCGAATTGATACGGCCAGTCCAGGATATATTAAATTTGGACCAGTTATTAATTTTTACAATTAATTTTCAGAATGGGGGGGGGGGGGTAATTTGCCTTATAGAGCTCAGATATTTTACTAGTAATGTTGACCCCCAGATATTTAATATGTGGCTTAGGCCATACAAACTTATAAGTGGCTTTTAACTTTTCAAGAGTTGCCTGAGATAATCCCATGCTTAAGGCTTCTGTTTTTTCTAGGTTTAGTTTGCGGCCTGAGAGATTACTAAATTCTTTGTTAATGAACATCAGACGGCTATGGAGGACTCAGGGTCTGAGAGAGAACATAAGAGTTCATCAGCGAATAATGAGTATTTAGACTGCTGAAGACCTACTTTAAGACCTGCTACATCTGGGTTAGAGCAAATGGCCTGAGCCAGGGGTTCAATAGATAGAGCACAAAAGGGTGGAAATAAGGAGCAGCCTTGCCTGGTTCCCCTCTGGATATTATTGTTGGCTTTGTTAATGTTTCTCCGAATTGCCCACTTAAGTAAACATCAGTCAATATGAATATTTATAGAAAAATTTCAAATGAAAACCCAAACCCGGGCCACAATAATTTGCAACCCACAAACAGACTCCTTTTCCCCAAAACATTCTAATGCAATGATTTCACTTACTTTAACTATTTGAAAACGGGTCAACTCTGGACGTCAATTAGAGTACACTCTCCTCAGTTTTAAACCATCCTAGTATATAGAGAGACTGTACAGAAGAGTGAAAACACTGGACCTCTCAAAAATTAGACAGGATAGGATCTTGGTTAAAAAATCACCAAATTATCGCTTGCAAACAATTTAGGAATAACTTCAACATCCCCCTAAAGGAATTTTAGATCAAGAATGGGAGTCTGATTTAGATCAAGAATGGGAGGCCAATTAATGTTTTGAATCTTGTATCCATCTTTTAAAGGGCTCTATAAGCTATAATTTGTTTGAAACCTCTATAAAAGTCCTACATAGAGCATACTTCGCTCCATCAAGACTTTATAAGATTAAATCCCAAAATAGTAGTAATTTTTTCAGAGGCTGACTTCACTTGGTGGAAGTGCCCAATAGTTCAGGATATCTGGAAAAAAACAACTCAATTAACCTCTAAAATATTGAATATCCCAATATTTCCTACAATTGAATATTGCTACTTAGCTGCAAAAAACAATATAGCTAAAAACTGGAAAGCCCAATCTCTTCATTTCCGTGATATCATTCTTAAAGTCAACTTTATAATGCTTAATGAAGGGATGACGCAAATCTTGACGGACTCCTGCTCCTTGCTTTTACAAATATGGGAGCCTTGGATAACATCCCCAAATTGCATATTTCTCCCCTAACTTCCTTCCCAATTATCAAGCCCTCTGTCTTGTCGTGGAGCAGGAGACCGGGGGAGCCTGGACCTCAGTGCTGAGTCAGGAGATGGAGATTAAGGTAAACCAAAAAATTCTATCTGAACCTTTATAAGGATCCCTGTATTGTCATCTTGTAAAGAGGACGCTCCTTCGTCACCTTATTCCTTTCCCCCTTTCCTCCTTTTTCTTTTCATATTTCCATTTATTATTTACTATTTGAATTCACACTGTGTAATTACTCAGTGATATCCCCCCTCATGTATTAATATAAAGGATAGGCTAGGCCTGACTGAATTCATCAATTAAATGAAAACATACAATCTCTAATGTGATCTATCCTTGCTTATACCAGGCAAATTTGGTATACGCAGACTGTATAACTTAAGAATTTAATTGAGAGCGGGGAAATAAAAGTTAAAAGGTTTATAAGTTAATCAAGTTATTTACAAAATTGTTTTTTGTAAATTAAAATATGAATAACATTTAAAAAAAAAGACAAACATTTTACTTCTCTTTTTTTAAGCAGAGAAATGTATATATGCGGCATGAAATATATGTAATGTATGGCTTAACATGTGATACAAACTGCTGTAATAATATTACCAAATTGTCTTCAATAAAAATATTGGATAACAATAAATGTCACATCAATGTACACTATCATAGATCATGAGCAAGGTTTAAAGGCTACAAAATATATATTTTTTTTTTAAAAAGGGAACAAATAAACTTAATTTTAGAAGGAATACGTTTTATCCTTCATAATAACAATTTTTGTTTTGGAAATGTATTTTTCCTGCAAATCAGAGGGACAGCAATGGGAACTAAATTTGCACAAAGCTATGCAAATTTATTCATGGATTGGTGGGAAGATACCTTCCTGAAAATGGCACCTTTAAAAAATAACATTATCACATTGAAAATGTATGTGGACGATATCCTTTTCATTTGGAAAGGTAGTGAACAAGTTCTAAAGAAATTTACCAAGGAAATGAATAACAATAAAAATAACTTAAAATGTGTAGAACAAATAAGGAAAAAAGAGGTACATTTTCTAACTTTTAACATTTATATAAAGGGATCGTAACTTTAAAACAAAAACATATTTCAAAACCACAGACTGTTCCAACTTCAGCATAAAAAGCAGTCAACACCATGAGCAGTGGCTTTATACCAAAAGGAGAGTTCAGAATAAGTAAAAGAAACTGTAGTAACAATAAAATATTTCTCAAACAAGCAGAAAACATTAAGAAGAAATATGTAGAAAAAAATACCCAGGACAAGAAATAGATAATGCCTTAGAAGAGATACAGAAAATTGATAGAAAACCCATGCTAGAATATAAAAGCAAAAATAAGGAGGAATACAAAGAATATGAAATGTCTATCATCATGGATTATAACAAAAATCATAAAAAAATCAAGAAGGCAATAAGAAAAAATGGCATTTGCTTATGAAGGACATCTCTTTAAAAGACATTTTGCCTTTCATTCCCTTGATGCAGAAAAGGCCTTTGATAGAATTGATTGGGTTTATATGGCTGGGACCTTGGTCTGAGCGACAGATGAGTGAAGGGTATTTTTACACTATATTCAGCTCCAACAGCATGCGTTGCATACCAGGGGTTCAAAACCCCAAGAGGAACTAGCCAGGGATGTCCCCTGTCCCCTCTCCTTTTCTCGCTATGAATTGAACCCCTGGCTATTGCTATTAGAGAAAACCTGAACATAAAGGGAATCCAGGTGGTAGAGGCAGAATACAAATTGAGCCTATTTGTAGACAATGTCATGCTTATGGTTACCAAACCATTGACCAGTCTTCCTAACCTATTTCATGCTCTTGAACTTTTTGGCAGCATTTCTGGTTTTAAAATGAATCCAAGCAAAAGTGAAGCGCTAAATGTTTCTTTACCAAAACAATTGGAATCTCAATTATCAGGGAACTTTTCCTTTAAATGGGTCCATCACCATCTTAAATACTTAGGACTTTTCATCCCTAGACAATCTGGCATAACATATACCGCAAATTTTCCTGAGTTTATGAAAAAGCTACTAAATGACATCAACGCGTGGTCCTCCTATAAAATCTTGTCGCTTGGTAGGATACATGCCATGAAATTGAATTTACTACCTAGGATGCTGCATCTCTTCTGTACTATCTCAACAGCAGTCCACACTAAGGATATTTTGATTCTTCAGAGGGCAATCTCTTTATCTGGGATCGCAAAAAGCTAAGGGTTAGTAAGTCAGCCATGATTGCCCCCAAACACAAGGGGTGCCTCGCCCTTCCGGATTTACTAAAGTACTGTAAAGCTACCAAATTAGCCCCAATAACCAAATGGTCCTGTAAAGGGGAGTTGCCAGTGTGGGTGGAGATTGAAAAAAGTATCCTTGGGGAACGGGACCTTTGCAGGTGTTATTGCTCAGCCTACACAATATGTTAAGCAACTCTTACCTTCGCAGTTGTGTAGTTCAATTGTTCGCTGTCTTGACTCAAAGACACAAAAGAATACTACTGGTAGAATCAGGCTCATGGTTATATCAGAAGTCTTCACCAATTAACAGACTTTCCCAATTAAAATGGTGGATAGAAAATAATTGAACTATAATATACAATAAAACTTGCAGAAGGAAGGGGGAAAAAGAAAGGAGAGAAAAGGAAAAGGGAAAAGAGAAATAAAAGGAGTAAACTTTATTGGCAGGTAGGTCCAACGGACCACCTAGAACTTGTGATAAAATGGTATTATAATATACTCTACATATGAATTGTTATATTTAGGTTTCTTGTTGTACTGATTAAAACATCATGAATGCCAAAAAGTACTATCTCTATATTGGATGGAAAAGGTATTACTCTAATGGCTATATATGCCAACCCAATCCCAAATTGTTTTGGAAATTTGTTAAAAATTCTCCCTTTCTTACATGTAACGAATTGGAGGGTATGATTGTGTCAAATTTAAATGTTTTTTTTTTTTTTGCTTGCTTTTTCCTTGTGTTTGTATATATGTGAAATTTAAATAAATATTTGAAAGCAAAAAAAAAAAGCAAGAAGAAAAACAAAAAAAAATTTATTGAAAAAAAAAAAAAAGAAAAAAAAAAAAAGAAAACAGAAAATAATTGAACTACAGCCGCTGATTTCTTAAAGGAAAATCAGCATTGGTCCCCCACGACATTTAGAGACCAACATCATCTACCTTTAAAGGAAGGGCTCAACCTATCTCGGGTACATGTTAATGTACTCATTACTCAAACTTAATCCCCTTAGCAAGGACCACTCCCTGAAAAATGCTGTATAGGTAACCCTAATCGAAGTAGCAATAAATCCACCATATATAATTATCTACAGTATTAGACCAGACCACACTGTCTAAACTTCACTACTAGCATTTCTGGGAATCACAACTTGCCACTACCTTAACCGATGTGCAGTGGAACCAAATTCCTAAGCATGCTACAGGTTCCTCCCTAAACATAATCCTGAAGGAAAATACGCACAAGACCATCATGGGGTCATACTTGACAAATGCCAGAATGAAACTTTCTAATCCCTCCTTAAGTGACAATTGCTTCAGATGTTCTAGTGACTTAAAACATGTCCTCTGGGTCTGCCATAAGATTGCCCATATATGGCGGGAAACCTAACATATTCTGGAGAGATTGAGGGGTTGTAAGATTCCCCAAAAACCAGAAGAAGCTCTATTGTGCCTTCCCATACAGGATCTTTGCAAAGAGGCTCAACTTCTGTCAAGCCAATTGTTTTTGTCAGTTAGGATTTGTCACGACCGGCCAATTTGGGGGACCACGCTCACCCCAAATCTCTATCTCTCTACGGTTGCAATGTTTTGTTCAGATCTCGGCACCAGCAGACACTTCAGATGACAGCATCATTACTGTAGAGACCGGCACCATCAGACCCTTATTCTTAGGATCTAAGAATCACACACCATTTACCTTGGATTAATACAAGCAGACTCTGACACCACCTGTGTTAAGTGTGTCCAAAGTCAGACTGGCCACTTCTTTATTGTTACAGAGATATCTATAAACACAGAAAAATTACACAAAACACCAGACATTCCCCCAGTTCTAGCCCATCCTCCTAGGCAAATAGCTTGCTATCCCCCCTCACCCACATGATTTCCAGATGTAAAGAGGCATCTGGCTTTCTTCTAATTACACCTTTTTTTCTCCTCTTACAGAGCCATAAAACTAGTTCCCCCTTTCATGAATAAAGCCAGAGCCTTCACACGTGGCCGTTTGCAGGGCCATAAAGATTCTTTAGAAGATTAAGCCTTTGTCACATAAGTGACTGCAGTAGTTTTTAGATGATTCTAGCATCCTAGGGCCTACTTCTATCACAGATGCATTATTACAGTGCATATAACATGATCTAGTAACAACCAAATGAATTATTGTGGTACACACTACACACAAAAACAATCAAGTCAGTCCTCGCAACAAGTTTCAGGTCCGCTGTAATAGTTCTTGACATTAACACCCAGTGTGCCAACATTCCAAATAGCAGAGTTACTTGTGGGTTGCAAGGGGTCCCAACATGGCCCCAAATCGTTCATGACAGGATTACATTAGCCAAATCCTGAAAGTCGTCAATCCCTACAAATAGTGACATTTTGGCAAAACTTAAATTCCATGAGCATTATTTCAGCCGACCTGGATCACTCATACAGAAAGTGGGCTTCATGTTGGGACACCTGGACCCTCCGGGTTGGGTGGTAATAATACAGGTTTTGTATAATAGGTAGAGTATAAATCCATCAGAGCAGACATGGCTATATACTCCACCCCTTCTTCCCCCTTTTTTCCCTTCTCCTTTCTCTCTATTCTCTGTTTTCATCTACATATTATTTTCTTTTTTTTTAACAATGTTTTCAAACGTACCTAAACGTGTAATGTGCTATAAGTGTAATTCAAGATGGAAATAACTAAAAAGAAACAAACAAGGTAAAAGATTTTTATTTTAGGTCTTCACTTCTCAAGTGTCATGTCTCAAGTGTCGTGTCTATTTATGTTTTGCTTGTTATGCTCCTGTGTTATTGCATTAACCTCAATTCCTAAAAAAAAAATGATTAAAAAAAAAAAAGACATTTTGCCTAAAAGCCCCAAAATTATATTCAGGAGATTAGGTAATCAAAAAAATAGACTAGTTAAAAGCATGCTAAATACAGAACAGACAACAAATACAAAAGAAAAAGGGAGATTTTTTTAGATGTGGGCTATGTAATGCTTGAAAAACCTGTAGATACAAAGTTTCTAAAAAAATATAGTGGAAAGCACTTCAAAGACATGCCAGATTAAGGTTTCAAACAAAATCTTATGTACACTGTGGTAAAAAAGTATTTGATCCCCTGCTGATTTTGAACGCTTGCCCACTGATAAAGAAATGATCAGTCTGTAATTTTAATGGTAGGGGTATTTTAACAGTGAGAGACAGAATAAAAAAACAAAGAAAAGCATGTCAAAACAGTTATAAATTGATTTGCAGGTCAATGAAGGAAATAAGTATTTAACCCCTTCAACTTAGTACTTGGTGGCAAAACCCTTGTTGGCAATCACAGGTCAGACGTTTCTTGTAGTTGGCCACCAGGTTTGCACACATCTCAGGAGGGATTTTGTCCCACTCCTCTTTGTAGATCCTCTCCAAGTCATTAAGGTTTCGAAGCTGATGTTTGGCAACTTGAACCTTCAGCTCCCTCCACAGATTTTGTATGGGATTAAGGTCTGGAGACTGGCTAGGCCACTCCAGGACCTTAATGTCCTGTCCCCTCAGCAGAAAAACACCCCCAAAGCATAATGTTTCCACTTCCATGTTTGACGGTGGGGATGATGTTTTTGGGGGTTATAGGCAACATTCCTTCTCCTCCAAACACGGCGAGTTGAGTTGATGACAAAGAGCTTGATTTTGGTATCATCTGACCACAACACTTTCACCCAGTTCTTCCCTGAATCATTCAGATGTTCATTGGCAAACTTCAGACATGTTCTTTCTTGAGCAGGGGAACCTTGCCTGCGCTGCAGGATTTCAGTCCTTCACGGCGTAGTTTGTTACCAATTGTTTTCTTGGTGACTATGATCCCAGTTGCCTTGAGATTATTAACAAGATCTTCCCGTGTAGTTCTGGGCTGATTCCTCACCATTCTCATGATCATTGAAACTCCATGAGGTGAAATCTTGCATGGAGCATCAGATCGAGGGAGACTGACAGTTATTTTGTGTTTCTTCCATTTGTGAATAATCACATCAACTGTTGTCACCTTCTCACCAAGCTGCTTGGTGATGGTTTTGTAGCCCATTCCAGCCTTGTGTAGGTCTACAACCTTGTCCCTGACATCCTTGGATAGCTCTTTGGTCTTGGCCATGGTGGAGAGTTTGGAATCTGATTGATTGATTGCTTTTGTGGACAGGTGTCTTTTATACAGGTAACAAGCTGAGATTAGGAGCACTCCCTTTAAGAGAGTGGTCCTAATCTCAGCTCGTTACCTGTATAAAAGACACCTGGGAGCCAGAAACCTTGCGGATTGATAGGGGATCAAATACTTACTTCCCTCACCGACGGGCAAATCAATTTATAACTTTTTTTGACATGCGTTTTTGTTGTTGTTATTCTGTCTATCACTGTAAAAATACACCTACCATTAAAATTATAGACTAATCATTTCTTTGTCAGTGGACAAATGTTCAAAATCAACAGGGGATCAAATACTTTTTCCCCCCACTGTAAATCTAGAAATGTGGTCTACATGCTAGAATGCAGCTGTAAAAAACAATACACAGGCCGCACCTCTAGACCGCCTCACAAAATAATTGAGGAACAAATAGGAAATATTAAAAAAGGTTTCCCAAAACATTCAGTTTCAAAACACTTTAAAGAAGTACACAAACAGAACACAGGGGAAGTTAAATGTATGGGTGCTCTAGAAATTAAACAAATTTGGAGGGGGGGGGGACACAGTGAAAATATTAACACAAAAAGGAGAGAAAATATATAATTTAAATACTATGGCCCCTAAAGGTTTAAACGTAGATTTTGACTTAAACTGTTTCATCTAATAATATTAGCCACTAAGTCACTATCAAACTACAATACTATGAAGTAACAGTAGTTGGCAATGTAAAATGGGAAAAAGATACAATTTATCAGTTTTAATCAGCAAGCACACAATCACACAAATAATTAAATTAACTTAAGTTAATTAAATAAACTATATCATGAGTGTTAGAAATATATTTTTACACATATGATATTTTAGTTGTACCCTGTAATTTTACAAAAGTTGTATATTTGTTTTAAGTGTATCAGTCTATAAACACACATTTTTACTATTTATGTACTAATTGATTGTAAATACTGAGCATTATCAAATCAATTAAGATAATGACTTAAATAGAAGAATAGACTAACACAATCACCCACTCCAGAAGAAGCAGACAGTGAAACCGGTTAAATGAGCGAACAACAGTCCACCTATGACACCTAAAGCAGGAGACAGCAAAACAGCATGCGGAAAAGTGCTCCAGACCTGTGGACAGACACAGAGGACTAAAGGAAGTTATCATTCATTTGTGGACAATACTAAACTTAATGTAAGTTTTTTATATTATTTGTTTTACTATGTATTAAAACTTTACTGACCATAACTTTCTCTTCCTTGTGACTGCATGCATAACGCTGCACAAGGAGAGCAGTTAAAGGATCAGGGGACCTGAATGACCTAACTTAAATGTAAGGAAATTACCTACTTTTTAAAGAATTTTCCTCATTAGCAAAACTTGCTTCCTTAGAGGAGCCTCTTTTCTCCTTGTTTTTTTTTTTTTACAGCACTAAGGAAAAAGAAACTAAAGATAAGTGCCAAGGATCTAAAGACACAATATAAAAATATAGAAAAGGATTTTAAAGGGGTCTGAAAAATTAGATCAGGCTGATTGTCTTAAAAATATTATATTTCATATATAACACAATTACTTTTTATAATCAATTATTTATAATTTAGTTGTATAAAAGTGTGTGTTGCAAAATTAACTTATTTTGCGAGAGAGGTGCATCTTGCAGAGGGATTTGCAGCTGACACAGAGAGAGTTACCCAGAGGGACCACTGGACTTGTACTGGAGCAACAGGATCTAAAACTGGAGACAATGATCCAGAGAGATTAAAGTGGGGAGGCTGTGAAGCAAAGAACACAGAGTGAGAGCCCTGGACTTCAGAGGAAGAAGGCCAGTTTATTGGACTGTTTACTGTTTGCCTCTCCCATAATTAGTTGAGAGTGGATAGGGATGTTAGGAAAGTGTTCATAAAGTTAGGTAGTGCTCAAAAAGAGCAAGGCCTATTTATTTATTTTTTCATTTATTTTATTACATTTTATGACACTGGCGAAAAAACAATAAAAAGTATGAAAATAAATTGAAGCCTCCTGTGAGATGGTGTTATACAATATGTATCAGAAATACAGCCAAAAGTATAGAAGAGAAGGGTAATGTGTCTCAATATATATATATACACATCACATATAGAGTTGTCATAATTGCGAGTTTGTGTCCAATGCCCACAATTAAAGATGCAAGTTGCAAGCCTTTCACACAATCTCGCCATACTCACTACGCAATGCGCATCGAGATCCACGCATGCACATTCCGCACTGAGAGCAGTGGATGCGCAAGGTGCGGCAAGAGATGCACATGCACATTTTGCGCTGAATGCAGCGCACTGCCTTGCCGAATGCTGCGCATGTGCAGTGCACGGCAAAAGGGGAGGGAGTTTGAGGGAAGAAGACACTGAGGGGAAGGAGACCCAGGGGAGGGAGATGTCGGAAGGAGACACAGGGGAGGGAGAGGTGGGGAAGGAGAACCAGGGCAGGGAGAAAGGGGTAAGAGACACAAGTGAGGGAGAAGGGGGTAAGAGACACAAGGGAGGGAGAAGGGGGAAAGAGACACAGGGGAAGGAGAGGGGGGAAAGAGAACCAGGTGAGGGAAAGGGGGGAAAGAGAACCAGGGGAAGGAGAAAGGGGAGAGAGAGGGGTAGAGATACAGGGGAGGGGGAACAGACACAGGGGAGGGAGAGGGGGAAAGAAACACAGTGGAGGGAGAGGGGTGAGAGACACAGGGGAAGGAGCGAGGAGGAAAGGAGACACAGGGGAGGGAGACGTGGGTAGGAGACACATGGGAGGGAGAGGGGATAAGGAGACATAAGAGGAGGGAGATGGGGGAAGGAGACATAAGGGGAGGGAGAGGGAGGAAAGAGACACAGGGGAGTGAGGGGGAATGACATAGGAAAGTGGGTAAGAGACAAAGGAGAGGGGGAAGAGGGGAAGGAGACACAGGGGAGGGAGGAGGGGTAAGTGACACAGGGGAGGGGGAAAGGAGACACAGAGGAAGGAGATGGGGAGGAGGGAGACACAGGGGAGGGAGATGGGGAAAAGGAGACACAGGGGAAGGAGAGGGAGGAGACACGGGGGAGAGGGAGGAAAGAGACACAGGCGAGTGAGGTGGAAGGACATAGGAAAAGGGGGAAGAGACAAAGGAGAGGGGGAAGGGGGGAAGGAGACACAGAGGAAGGAGATGGGGCAGGAGGGAGACACAGGGGAGGGAAATGTGCAAAGGAGACACAGGGGGTCGAGAGAAGGAAGGCAGACACAGGGGGGAGAGGAAGAAAGGAGACACAGGGGAGTTAAGGGGGAAGGACTTAGGAAAGGAGGAAGAGACAAGGGAGAGGGGGAAAGAGATACAGGGTAAGGAGAGGGGGGAAGAGATGGGGGGGGCAGAAAAATAAAATATTATCCCGTCTCTATTTTCTGCATTCATTTTGTAGTGTTCTATCTCTTACAGTTTTTACATCCATCAAGAGATGATATCAAAAAAACTACTGTGGTCATATTTCTTAAATTTGCACTTTTGTGAAGAATTTCACTTGAAAATATGCACCATGTTTTTCGAATGCAAAGAAAAAAAAATACAGCCTCAAATGTAATACTTTTACATGCATTTATTCTGCAGTGGCAGTAACTAGTGGCACTAATAGAAGACACAATGGTTTACAAAGACACATCCGACGGACAGTATCTGGCAAGAACAAAAAATGAAAGTCTGCAGCAAAGACAAATTGCATGTACGTGTCTCAAAATTTAAAAACCATACATATTTTTTTTTTACCACGGTGGACCTTTAAGTATTGCCCCTAATCTGCAACAGAAAAATTGTAAGTATTGAATATATTGTTGTTCAGTCCTTCAGTGGTGTCGACTCTCGATGACCATATGGATGCAGCAAGCCACATGAATGCTATTAATTCACTAAAAATAGAAAAACACCCGGCCTGGAGAGGTATCCTGGTGAATTTTATATAGACATATCAGAACAAATATCTCCTAACCTTTTGGGTAATATTGAAGTCTCAAAAAGATTTGTTGAAGTAAATATTTCATTTTTTTTTAAAATAGGTAAGAATAAGGATGAAATGGATAGCTATAGACCAATCTTGTTACTAAACTCAGATTACAAGATTTTTACCAAAATACTGGCAAAATGTATTTATTTATTCGGCAAGTTATTCAGTTGTGTCTGACTCTCCATGATCGTATGGACCTCCATAAAGTTTTCTTGCCAAAGATATTTGAGTGGTATGCCAGTTCTTCTCTGCCATGACATACCCATCTTCGGTGATCCTACCTGGTATAGCTCAAAGCTTCAATTAAGTACACAAGCCCTTTCACCACAAGGTAGCGATCGCAAAGGGGTTCATTATGTTTAAATATGGTAAAAGGTTTAAAATGCAAGATTTCTATTTTAATATCTATTTTAAAACATTGCCACCTTTGCCTACTGTGATTGTATCATCATGTATATAAATAAATGAAATATGAAAATAAATAAATGCATAAACCTATTAACACGGGTGTTTTCACCATGGAGATTTTCCTGTTATCTGGTAACTAATTAGCTTATTGAGCCAAAGGTGTTAGGAAGAAATGTGAAAATCTGTTAAACAGATCCCAAACACCAAATAAATATAAACAGAAGAGTAAGTGTTGTTCAAGCTAGTGGTTTTATTGCTTCTTCAATACTTTGCTTAACACTGGAAAGCAGGTTTATCACAAAATGTCAGAGAGGGGCAGACGGAGAGTGATGATGTTATTCTTTTGTTGGTTCAAGGTCTCAAGGTTCAGAAAGTACATTTATTCACAATGTCCAAGCTGCAGAATGTCATTGCACATAATATAAACTATCCATTCTGTGAGATATTATCCTGACTGCTTAAGAACAGTGGATGGGGCAGGTACAAAGCATTGGGGCTCATTTACAGGGGAGGGGCCCGCTGCTACCAGCAGCAACTTGGGGTAAAGGAAGACTCTTAATTAGAGGAGAGGAGCAAATCATTGTTTTATAGAATAGATGGCCTGATAACCCCAGAGAGATTAGGGCACCACATATGCTTATGGAATTTTTACATTGTAAATGGCTATAATGAGATTGATACCAACTATTAAAATCAAAGCAATCTTCTAGCAAGTGCAGTCATTTTTGCATTATTATACATCTACCATAAAGTATTCCCCCCCCCCCCAAAAAGGATACACAGTGCTAACCACCTCGAGCAAAAATTGTGTACATATTTAATACAATTGAATGCCTTAAGCTGAGAACAGTGGTACTCATCACCCCTTTATAGTTGTCTTCTACACAAACCACCAATTTATTTTGGTAAATAAATCCCTGCAAAATGAAAGAGATTAAAACTCTAAAAAGTACATTGTGTTTTTCGGAGAAATAGTTGTTGCAGTCCCTAATATTTTAGGAAGAAAAGCACTATATAAATTAATTATTATTTAAATTATTATGTACACAATATTTAAAACACATTTTTATGGTATGAATTTCCCACTTCAATCTGTGCGTTTCTGCATTGAGAAACTAGCCCATTAGGTCATGTGATGATGCTTCCATAGGGCCTCATTCAAAAGCTACTTTGTTTTAAAGTGGCCGCAAGCTACTTAGCTATTCTATTGGTGGCTTACGGCCGTCTAGCTGTGATCCCTTGCGATTAGCTCAATCGTAGCTTACTTCCGTCAAAGCCTTTGATCTTGCGCAAAAGCCCAAATCGATATTCAAATGCTACGCTCACCCTTCCGTCAAGCCCAGAAATCGATAAATTTGAGCCGCAGCTTACTTACACCAAAGAGCAGTCGCAAGGGCTTGTTAAGCCCATAAGTAGCCTCCACCACTGCTCCCAACCAAGCCCCCCTTGCTGCAGTAGTCCCGATTGGGACCCCTGCAGTGTACCCACATTACACCTATAATGCAGGGGTCCCGATTGGGACCCCTGCAGTGTCCCCACATTAACTCCTTGCTGTAGGGGTCCCGATCGGGATCCCTGCAGCATTTAACATTTTTAAATTCCCTGACGAAGGTCCTTAAAGGGCCTGCGGCACACAAATGGTTACACCAAACAATGGGGGGACACCGCAACAAGGGGGAGTTAATGTTAGTTGCCGTGGGGGTACTTACTGTACCCCCATGGCATGGTGGTAAGCATTAGTATGCCGAGGGCCCTTTAAGGAGCCTTGGCGGGGAATTTAAATCTCAAAGTATGGGCTTGGAGATCTTTAAAGTGAAATATATATTCAATGCAGCTCTATAATTGATGGGGAACATTAGGGAGAACATGAGGATTAGAAGCACTACATCGGCAAGCTGGCACCTTTCCAGTAGCCAATACTGTAGTTTGTGGCCAAAGTCTGATGAGCTTGGAGAACAGGTTATTACAAGCCAGGAACTCGTTCTTCAAGCCAGTATGACTTTGGCCACAAATTACAGTATTGGCTAGAAGCGATGTGCCAGCTTGTGAATGTAGTGCTTTTAATACTCATGTCCCATATGGTATTCCACATCATTTACAGTGCTTCCTTGAATATATATTTGAGTTAGTAGTGTTCCGATTTAGCGAGCTTGAACCACTGATCTACTGGCTAGCGGCCGAGATTTGGTTCATATCCGCCAAGGCTTACAGCCAAATGCATGGTTTACGATCGGCCGTAAGAGGGACCTCCTTGCAGATCCGCCCATTTGAATACCAGCGTAGACGTATCGATACGCGGGGCCATAAGCCGGCCGATAGGAATCGAAGACTTGCGCTCTTTTTACAGCCACGGTTAGAATGAGGCCCATAGTTAGCTGCAGCATTACAGCAGTCGTAGTCTGTTTTATTCTGCCACCAATAGTAATAAAATCAAAGGTTCCTCCATCATTAACTCTATTTCTAACTAAATTAAAGGTAATTTCTGAGCGTTTCATATTTAAAAGTCATTAAATGCAAATGCTATGGTTTCAAAATGCCACTAGAAGTTAAATTTTTATTGTTAACACATATTATTCTACTAATTCAACATATCAATTATAATATTTCTAATACATGCAGATAATATGGTTCTGCCAATACATTTTTCTCTATACAATGTTATTAAGGAAATTTGTTCTTACTTCTCCATTGTGAACCATAGTAAATATATATTTATTTTTGTCAAAAAGGCGTATTGATACATACTGATTTCTTAGAATGGCTAAATTAATATCTATCATGTCACTGTATAAATGGCTTATAGACTATTCACAATGTAAACAGTCAATAAACTGCATATGCAGCAATTCTGACTATCTATATTTACATTTAAGAATACATATTTTTTTGAAAATTGCTTTTCTTTTCTATTCTAATTTTAAGTAATAACTTGCTTTCTATGTTTAATGATGTCCATTAGGTGGAGCTATTTGCTAAAACTTTTTGAATCACATATCAGGTGAATCGTTCATGGTACCACTGTGATTAACACTTTAAGGTTCCAGCTATATAATAGTTGGGTTACAAAATTCCCAAATAGTCCCAGTTTACCTCAATGTGTCCTGCATCTATTGTTTTATGTAGCAGTTCTCAAGGTTGCCGTCCAGATGCCAGATTTGTATTGAGCACTAGTGGAGAGATTAAAATACATTTATTGGACAATTTTATTGGCCAAAATTGTATTTATAATTGTCACTGACCGCTACTCCACTCTTCGTTTATATTGTATCAAATAACTGAATATTTGAGAATGTAAATACTATGTTTTTAAACTAAATGTTTTATTTTACTTTATATGTTTAGGTTTGTAAGAAATTGTTTCCTATGTGAATACTGCTTATTGGCTACATACAACCATGAGACACTGGAAAGCACTGTTCTAGATTGTAAGCTTTTTGGACCTAAACTTCCATGCAATGAGTTGCCTTGTGTCCCACAGAATTGTATTATGTGAAATATTCGCTGTTCTCATGTGTGCACGTTTATATATATACTCAAACATATACAAATTGTTTTTACTTTACTCTACAAACAAATAATGTCCCTTTACAAATAGATAGTGTTATGATCTCTTCTTCAACCTAGTTCTGACCCACCCAGGGATATGTGATGGTTCTTGCTATTATCCCTGCTTAGCAGAGATGAACCAGAACAGTATCGGACCCTTACAATGACCACTGGACCACGAGGATAATCAGGTAGAGTAGCATAGTTAATCTTCCTTTAGGCAGATGAAGAATTATTAACTCTATTGATCAGAGCTAACCCTTTTCCCTCAATAATGAGCACACACTTAATTATGCATGACCACAAATGAGTTACCTTTATTTTTTCCCCATCCAACATTTTTATACCATTTAGACACCCCTCCATAATAAAGTCACACCCCATAGCGACAGTTCCTTTTATCCAATAGTTATGTTTTCTTTCAATCATTTGATGTCTCTTTCTAGTGACCCCACTCTCAGATGCTTTGGGAGCCCTGGGCAGTAATAAAAAGATACTCCCTTTGATCCACATGGCAGGATGTTTCTGCTCCGCCCCATTTCCTGACAAGTTATAAATTACATGGTAGTGTCACTATTTGGTTTTCTCTTGTTACAATAGGGGGTGAAACCTCTATCTTCCTGTTCAGGAGATGGCTGTCTGTGAGTCCGGAGTAGGTTTCTTTCTGTGTGATGCCATAACAGTTTAAATTTATGCTAGATGTTACAGGTGGAAAATTAACAGAGAGGGCAACAAAACTAATAAGGGGAATGGAGGTGCTAAGTTATGAAGAAAGACTAACCAAATGACACTTATTTTCTCATGATAAAAGGGAGCTAAGAGGGGAGATGATTACCTTATTAACAATTATCCAGGGCCAATACAAGGCTTTGTCAGGGGAATTTTTTGTGCCAAGATGTTTTCAACAGACAAGAGAACACCCTTTGAGGTTTGAAGTAAAAAAGATTCCACCTTAAAGAAAAGAGTTCTTCACCGTAAGGGTGGTTAATCTATGAAATTCTCTACCAGAGGAGGTGGTGACAGAGGATTCGATAGATTTAGATAACTTTAAAAGGGGACTGGATATATTTTTGAATATAACGGACATTTACGATTATCCTGGATAATTAAATAGGGAGTATTGATCCAGGGAGGAATCCAATTGCAAGTATCTGGGGTCAGGAAGGAATTTAATTTGAGTGAAAAGTTATTTTTTATATATTTTTTCACCAAGCTGACTGCAGCTGGTGATGCCTTTAGTGATCCAATCCAATATATTTTATCAGTAATATATATATTCTTTACAGACCCTATAGCTCTTCCAGAACAAGATCTGTCTGAACTAATTAAATAAGGCTGTAATATTTATTTTTCAGTATATTAAATATTATCAATTTATAGCATTAGCACAGGACAGGAATGAGGATGTTTGACCTTTGTATTATGGTATACTCAAAACAAGGCTCTAAATTTTCTGCAGTTTGTTAAAATTATATTTTTCCTTGTTCTTTTCCCCTGTATAGCGCTACAGGATATGTTGGCGTGTTACAAATAAATGTAATAATAATAATAATAATAATATGTAATTGCCTTATATATCTTAGTTTTAAAGTTCTGCTTTAAGTGTACAGCTATTTTGGGGGTGGAGGTCAAGGGCCATCCTCAAAGTAAACACATATCTTAATTGGTTTTATAATTGTATAATTTTTATGATTACAGTAGACTCTTGACATTCGCTGCTTTAACATTCACGGATTCTGCATTTTCTTTTAAACTATAATGGTAATCGTGCAAGATCTGGCCAGGGAGCCCTGCGCTGAGGTGCAGAGGGGGGCGCTAAACCCCACCCCCTTGACTAAAAAGGACGCTTGGGCACCATTTCCCTGCAAGGCGAGTGACACCCACCACCTAGACCCCTTCCCAAGGGACAAAACATGGGTAAAGTGATAGTTTACCCATGTTTTAGGTATTCACTTTTTTTTTTTACCTATGCCAGGACCCCAGGAACAGAACCCCAGCGAATGTGGAGGGTCGCCTGTATTTCAAGAAAGTAAAACTGTGTTTTACTCTATTTCCACTGGAAGGCAGTCCCACTTATGTACTACTCTTTCTGGCACACAGCCGCCTGTGCTGAAGTAAATACAGCCTGATCACTAGAGCTCTATTCTACAGAATTCCCTGTACCTTAGATACACCCCATCAACTTATACATCCCTCACAATCTAAACAACTGTGTAGGTCTTTATTATAGTAATTCTCATTCACTTATTATCCCAGGATACAGCAATACAGAAAGTGCTGGTGCTTTATACACAATAGCCAACAAAAAATAATAATAATTTGGAAGTTCAAAGCTCTCAGAAGTAAATTTGTAATCAAAGTACATTTTCAAAAGTGCAATAAAGTGATCAAAAACTATATTTTAATTTTATAAAATTCAAATAGAAACATAAAAAAGTGTAATGTGTAATTACATAACATACTTTTCGCCTAAACTACCCATTCTGCTATGCAGCTGGAAAGGCGTATGCATAAAATACTTCTTTTATATCCATATCCCAAGCATCCTTCAAGTATCTTATTGTATTTGTCTTGCCACTTCCACTGGAAAGCTGATCCACATATCTACTATTTTAATTTAAAAAACGCAGAAATAATATTTTAATAAAGCTTATTGCTGCTTATTTTCCCTACTCCATATTTCTCATCACATTGTTTACTTTCCACTTGCATTTTAACATGGATTTTATCCAAATGAAGTCACAATCTTAATTGTAATACTTTTCATACACTGCATTACAATGTCCTATGAAATAAATGAGTTTGCCAACACATTTCTGTGTATTCCTAGAAAAATCACCATGTATTGCTACATTGATATTCTTCATGTCCTGATGCACAAATTAAAGGAGTTATTTAATCAGAAATGCCATGAACTGTCTCTAATACTAATTGGGTGCAAGGGATCTATTTTACTTCATTGAGCCATACTAAAGCAGCTGTGATTATATCAGATTGATGGATTTCTCAGCCTGGGATTTGAAATGATAAATAATCTATTGAGCAAATATCACCTCCCATGCAAAGGGTTAAGTACCCACCAACACTCTCCTCTCTCTCCTCTGCTGCCACTTAAAGTGCCAGTGCCACCAAGCACATGGGGACAGCAATACAGTCAGTGTGCAGGATAATCTCAGCCTGGCAGGTTTGCAGCACCAGGTCCATTGCCTGAGATATCACCCAGCTCAGAGCTTCTTTCATTATTAAGTCTGTTGGTCTGTCTGTGTTCCTGACATCTGGAGATTTGTGCCTAGAAGCTTCTTGCTTTGGGGCTCTGCAATTTCAAGAGACAGAGAGGAAAATCTCCCTAGTCCAGGGAGGCTGCAGTATGAGCTCCATCCCTGCCTGCACCTTGCTGTGTCTTCTGCCTGTACTGGCTCTCAGCACCAAGTAAGCACTGAGCTTTTATTTAGGGTAGATTGTAGCATTTTACGTTATTGTATTTTACCATTTATGGTATATCCCTGGGCACATTGTGCATGGATGTGCTGCATGTAATATTGGGGCTGAAAACCCCAATTAGAAGGAGATAAATGTAATATGTTACTAAATCAGCCCTTTGTGTGAATGGAAGGAGAATTAATTTGGTCAGTATTGTGGAATTTGAATAAAAAGTCTGTTAACCCTTTCCTGTAACTTCTCCTGCCACAAACACTGTAAATGTCTCCCATTCCTTTGTGTAATTGTGTATATAAAATAACTCTCTAATTTATCATAATGTGCTTTCAAATGTTTATGTTGTTGTAAGTATTTAATGATGTTTATAGGCACTGTAACCTGATTAATTAGTTTAATGTGATTACAGCATAAACATAGTTACATAATAAGGTGTATAGTTACAATGTTACTGTTAGCACATGCTGCTGATACAAGGTTTCTGGTTTCTTATGAATAAGATAAGGAAAGCATTGCTGCTTGGGGAAGGCAGCTTCCTATGCTACCTGTGTTTTGTTTATAGTTTAATAATGTTAGTGAATGATGTTAATAAATCGGATAAGAAGCAAATTCTACAGTAAAAATTACCTTTTTTTTATGATTGGATAGCTAGTTTGGTGTGTAGATATATATTTGCAATGTACCATGTTGTTTAGCAGCATGATTGCATAGGAGAGATGTGAATGCTGCTCCCTTAATGTGCCCATCAGTACAACCACATTGGAGGGACTTCTCCAAGCTATTGTGGGGATGCAGTGGCAACTTCCCCCAGGAAACAGGCACTTCAGCCCTTTGTGAAGCATACTGTATCCTCTACTATACCTAATACACCCCCCCCCCCCCAATAATTCCTAGAGTATATTGGACTTTCAAATAATTTTATATTGTATTTACTCATTCAAGAAGAATTTGATTTTTTTCATGCACTTAAAAATGGTATATACAGGCTAATAATTTGAAGGCAGTATTATTATTATTTTTCTAAAAAAAATGATGTGCAATTCTTTAAAACTACCGTAATTCTTGAATATTACTGTTTAGTTGCACCCTTTTAAAACTGTGTTTGGATACAATGCAATATAATGACATGGCCAGTGTCTGAGCATGCTGGGTCTTACAAACATAAAGCATATAACGGATGTTTTGTCTGATCATGTTTTCATTGTGGTTTACTTACATAAATATGGTGTCAAATCACTAAACTATAACTCCAGTGGGTATCCCTAACAGATAAAGAATAATAGAAGTCAAAAAGCCCTTACCTTAACACATGCATAATCACTCTATGAATGTATACAAAATATTCTATTACTTTGTGCTTTGCAAAGAGTGTTTATACAGATTATATGGAAGGTTATATATAGAATCGGGTTCTAGACAGACATACATACATACATACATATACATACAGCCTTCCAGATGTGGTGGTAAGCACAAGTGCAGTAAAGGATTTCAAGCATGCTGGGATACACATATGGGTATTGTTATGTATTGAAGGAACCGATGTGGTCAGATAGATAGATAGATAGACAGACAGCTAGCCTTCCAGAAGTGGACACTGTGATCTTATTTTTAAAATCTACCGTTCTCTAGATCTACCCTTAAATATCACTAAACAAAGAGGGAAAGGGGAGTAGGGAATAAAACCCAGATAGGTAATAGAGTAATTCAATTAATATCAATGATAACCAAAGTGAGAATCCAGGGTATTTTCTGGAAATCCTCACTTTGGTTATCAGTAAATACCCGTATATGTTCTAGTACAAGAATTTTGTAGTTACTTATTGTGCATTCAAGTCAGATGCACCAGTTATGTCTAGTCAAAAAATTATATTGAAAGAATTTTCAAAATAGACATAAACAACACCTTGGTATTCACGGTTTCTGTGTGTTTAATCTTATTTTGGAATGTTAGATGAAGAAGCTATATGACCAAATTATTTATCTGAAAGTAAATTTCACAATATAAATTTAACTCCCTGAAAATAACATATTTAGTCCAATATGACACAGTAATATTACTTTATCACATTAAGTAATAAAGCCATGACAGTAGATTTGAGGTGCATAATTGCTCAGTCTTGCCAAACACATGACAGGTGGGTGCTTTGCTTTTAGACTTAAAAAAATAAATCAGAGAGCAGTGTATACAAATCAAGAGCGTAGGAACTGGGGTGGGGGTGGTCTACACACCCCTGTTAACATGTCAGGTTTCTGTGCTGTAAAAAAATGAGACAAAGATAAATCATTTCAGAACATTTTCCACCTTTAATGTGACCTATAAACTGTACAACTCAATTGAAAAAAAGGCTGAAATCTTTTAGGTAGAAAGAAGAAAAAATATAAAAATAAAATAATATGATTGCATAGGTATGCACACCCTTAAACTAATATTTTGTTGAAGAACCTTTTAATTTTATTACAGCACTCAGTCTTTTTGGGTTTGAGTCTATCAGCATGGCACATTTTGACTTGGCAAGATTTGCCCACTCTTCTTTGCAAAAACACTCCAAATCTGTCAGATTGTGAGGGCATCTCCTGTGCACAGCCCTCTTCAGATCACCCCACAGATTTTCAATTGGATTCAGGTCTGGGCTCTGGCTGGGCCATTCCAAAACTTTAATCTTCTTCTGGTGAAGCCATTCCATTGTTGATTTGGATGTATGCTTTGGGTCGTTGTCTTGCTGAAAGATGAAGTTCCTCTTCATGTTCAGCTTTCTAGCAGAAGCCTGGAGGTTTTGTGCCAATATTGACTGGTATTTGGAACTGTTCATAATTCCCTCGATCTTAACTAAGGCCCCAGTTCCAGCTGAAGAAAAACAGCCCCAAAGCATGTTGCTGCCACCACCATGCTTCACTGTGGGTATGGTGTTCTTTTGGTGATGTGCAGTGTTGTTTTTGCGCCAAACATATCTTTTGGAATTATGGCCAAAAAGTTCAACCGTGGTTTCATCAGACCATAACACCTTTTCCACATGCTTTTGGGAGACTTCAGATGTGATTTTGCTAAATGTGGCCTGGCTTGGATGTTTTTCTTCTTAAGAAAAGGCTTTCGTCTTTCCACTCTACACCATAGCCCAGACATATGAAGTAGCCAGTACTTGCCAGATACCCCTGCAGCTCCTTTAATGGTGCTGTAGGCCTCTTGGTAGCCTCCCAGACCAGTTTTCTTCTTGTCGTTTCATCAATTTTGGAGGGAGCTCCAGTTCTTGGTGATGTCATTGTTGTGCCATATTTTCTCCACTTGATGATGACTGTCTTCACTGTGTTCCATGGTATATCTAATGCCTTGGAAATTCTTTTGTACTCTTCTCCTGACTGATACCTTTTAACAATGAGATCCCTCTGATGCTTTGAAAGCTCTCTGTGGACCATGGCTTTTGCTGTGGGATGCGACCAAGAGCATTTCAGGAAAGACCAACTAGAGCAGCTGAACTTTATTTGGGGTTAATCAGAGGCACTTTAAATGATGGCAGGTGTATGCTGACTCCTATTTAACATGATTTGGAATGTGATTGCTTAATTCTGAACACAGCTAAATCCCCAGTTATAAGAGGGTGTGCAGACTTATGCAACCACATTATTTTTTTTTATTTTTTTTCTTCCCTCCAGCTAAAAGATTTCAGTTTGTTTTTAAATTGAGTTGTACAGTTTATAGGTCACATTAAAGGTGGAAAAAGTTCTAGAATGATTTATCCTTGTCTCATTTTTTTACAGCACAGAAACCTGGCATTTTAACAGGGGTGTGTAGACTTTTTATATCCACTATATTATATATATATATATATATATATATATATATATATATAATTGTCTAAAATAAATGTATTATGTGCTCATTATTATTATTATTATTATTTACTAGCGACTTGCCCATCAAAAATGATGGGACAATAAAATCGTTAGGCAGGTAATGCTGTTTGCCCCAGACAGTAAGTGTTTTTGTCGTTTGAAATCCTTTGGAGCTCATTGTGAGCCTGTCACTGAGTAACTTTGGAGCTCATTGTGTGGCTGGCAATGAGCGCCTTCGCCATTGCATGCTATCGTGTATGGTAGTGTTTTTTAAAGGGTTGTATATGTGTATGTTTTAATGATAATTAAATAGTAAATACATTAAAAGATACCATACCTATTTGTAATTAATATATGCAGCAAGCAATGGTCTGAAGAGCTAACAATCTGGTTTGATATTTCTGCAGCATGTAGAGTAGATTTGCAGTGTTGTTGAGCTGAGTGTAAGTGTCAGCAATGTGTGCAGTGTGTGTGCTGCATGCGCAAGGGTAAAAGCGTGAGTGTAGCTGGGTACTTCCGCATTCTGTAATGTAGTGTTGTAAAATGGAGGCCAATGTGTATGTGGCATACAGGTTTGGATGATGTAGGGTCCTTGCTATTGGTGTATGTTGTAGGTCGTACGGGTTTTAGTAAAAGTGGTATGTGTTTAGTGGTGTTTTGCTGCTTTAGGGGTCGTGTAGCCTCATTTTAGTTTTTTCAGCGCCCATTTTTTCTCAAGATTTTGGAGTGTGTAAAGTGTTTGAATTCTACTGAAATCGATGTGTAACCTGTCATGCAGACGTTGTGGGTGTCCCCCCTCGCTGTGGGTCTTTTTATTTTTTATTATGTGTGTGTATTTAGTGCATTTGTAATGTTTTTGGCTGTGCGCGCGTTGTCCGGTAAGATCGTATTTTTGCAAGTCCGTAATGTATTTTTTCTAAGTCCCGTGGCTCGTATTTATTTTTCTGTAAGTCCGCAATTTAGTTCCTCGGGTCGTATTTTTTTTTCTGTAAGTCAGCAATTTTTTTTGGGCAGTCCCGCGGCCGGTATTTGTAGTGTAAGTCCGTATTTAGTGATTGGGTGTTTCGTCGGCATTTGTGGTGTGCAATGAGTCTTGAGCTCATTGCAGCCGGCGTGGGAGCCTCCACCTCCGCAAATGCGTCCCCTCGCTTTGAGAGGGTCCGCATTTGCGGTCCTAAAGTGGCGCTCATCTCCACCTGCGCAAGCAGCGCCTTTGACGCTCCTTGCCTGGCCGTAACCTGCGGTAGCAACGGGTTTTGCCAAGCCCACCTGCTGACAGCTATATATGTGATATATATTAATGCTCATATAGTGCTACTGCTCATGTTCATTCAGTCGCTGTTTGGATCTTTGTCCTTTTAAACAATTTTATCCCCACAGATTTTTCTCCATTCTTAAGCCCTTGATACAAATCTATACTATAACTGGCATTCATATAATATTTTGTAATAGCAAGTCTATAAGCAAGAAGAGGAACTTTAAACTAAAGTTTATTTAAACTGATCTTGACATCCAAACTGTAAAATGGAGTAAAACAGGAAATACATGCAACTACTTGCAGAGTAAATAATGTTACCTGACTGGCTTCAAACCTCCAATTCACCAAGATGCTGATCTTGCAATTTATGAAATACTGCTCCTGCATTTTACCCTGGATCAAGAAAAAGGTAATAATCAAAAGTAAATAATAAACGAAGTAGCTATTTGTTAAGTTAAATTACTCAGTTGACTTTTATTGCAAAAAGTATAAAAGGTATTTTCTTGAACATAATTCCCTCATGTCTCAGAGGTCAGTCATGTATATGGGATGCTGCAACTTATTTGTACTCCCCATAAAACATTACTTACCAAAAGCATACAGGATGCCTTTAGAGCCTCTATCACATGCCCAACAGACAAAGCCTAATGTACATATTGACTTTGTACTAACCCTATACTGAATTGTACACATGGTTTGTGTTGTGATACAATAAATAGTGATTTTTGTACAAGGATTCACACTGAGGTTTGTAATTCTTTTCCTGATATTATTATTGTTTTGCAAAGGCATTTTATTTATTTTTTATTTATTATTATTATTATTATTATTTGTTATGTTTTTGTACTAAGCACTCTTATCACTCCTATTAGTGAGTGGACAACAGCCCTGTGGTAAGATTTGTGACTCAGACGGTGTTTTTTCCTGTAATCAGACATTTTCTCTATCATGTATAATTGCAGATATACGTAAAAGGTTAATTATGTTTGATGCTTTCTGAAGGTTTAATATATTTTATTCCATTGTTGGTTCATTCATGGTCAAGGCAAAAAAATGCCAAAAATTGCATTATAAATATGAGGCAAAACTCTTATGGAAACAATGGAACATTATATATATATATATATATATATATATATATATATATATATATATATATATATATATATATATAATTAAACCTTTAGAAAGCCACAAGGTTTAACATATTTTTTTCCATTGTTTATATAAGAGATTTGCTTAATATTTATAATAGGATTCTTGACATTATGGAGGTTTATTTCTCTTGTCCATGAATGAACTAGCAAACAAACAACAATCTTTAGGTGAGTTCCTTGTATGCAAAACAATAGTATTTCAGTTACTAATGGCATTTTGACTATAAAAACTTAACATTAAGCTGCAACCCCTTCTGGATCGCTGCCTTGTCCTGTTGAACGGGTTTATATACCTTACTGAAGCTGTGCGCTATATCATGTAGTATCATCCAAGATGAGCAGGTCATGGCAGAGGGGTCAAACAAACCACGGACCCTGCTACCCACTCCAGTAACTTTGCTAAGATAACTTTAAGGACAGACACAACTAGACACATGACCCTGTAAGATGAGCTTCTCAGGTCAGAAGGTTCCTTCACATTACCAATGAATAGCAGAGGGCAAGTGCAAGTAGCATCAGATCTAATGAAGTGGTTTGACCAAAGCAGATAGGACACCCAGCTGCGACTATGTCTGGAGGGGAAAGTAAAGTCTGCTGCTGCAAAGAACCATTCAGCATTGAAACCTGGAATGTTAGAAGTATGAACCAAATCAAACGTGGTCAAGCAAGAGATGAAAAGGCTAAACATTGTAATCCTGGGAATTGGTGAACTTAAATGGACTGGAATAAGACATTTAATTTCAGACAACCACAAGATCTTCTACTGTGATCAAGAATCCTGTCGAAGAAATGGAGTAGCCCTCATAGTCATTTAAAGGGTGACCAAAGCAGTGCTTAGTTAGTTACAAACTGATAAATGATATGGAATAACTGGGCAAATTTGGCCTTGAAGTACAAAATGAAGCAGGTCAGAGATTAGTAGAATTTTGTAAAGATAATTCAATGGTCATAGCAAAACACCTTCTTCGAAAAGCATCAGAATAAAAATGGACAATATAGAAATCAGAGTGACTATATAATGTATAGCCAAAGATGGAGTACCTCTATACAGTCAGCAAAAAAAAAAAAAAGACCTGGAACTGACTGCAGCTCAGACCACGAGCTTCTTATTGTAAAGTTTAGAATGAAACTGAAGAAAAGAGGGGAAACCATCAGACTAGGTAGATGCTAAATAAATAATATCCCTTGTGAATAAGCAGTGGAAGTAAAGAATAGATTTAAGGGACTAGAAATGAAAGATAGAATGACTGAAGAACTTTGGACTGAAGTTTGAAACATGATCCAGGAAACTGCAACAACGAATATCCCTAAAAGAATGAAAACTAAGAAGGCAAACTGATCTGATGAAGCTTTGAAAGTAGCCTAGGAAAGAAGGAAACTGACAGTGAAAGGTAGTGGAAATAGGAGAAGATGTGTCCAGCTGAATGCAGAATTCCAGAGAATTGCAAGAAGAGACCAGGAGACATTCTACAATGAGTGATGTAAAGATATTGAAGAAAGTTCACAGAATGGGGTAGATCTCTTCAAGAAAATTGGGGATTTCAAAGACACCTTTCATGCCAAAGTGGGAGTGATAAAAGACCAAAATGAATACAGGAATCCGGAATACACTGATGATCTATCCAAAAAGGTTCTTAGCAGCGATGACCTCAATAGTTTGTCCAATGAGCTGGAGCCAGACCTTGGAGAGCGAGGCAAGATGGGCCCTAAGATGCCTTACTGATAATAAGGCTGCAGGAGTTTTTAGATCCCAATTGAACTATTTAAAATTTTACAAGATGATGCTGTGAAAGTGTTACTTGCCTTATGCCAAAAAATTTGGCACCGTAGAATAGACACCTTTAAAATAGTGGTGTTGGTGAAAATTACTTAGAATCCATTGGACTGCAAGAAGATCCAATAAATCAGTACTTCAGGAAATCTAAGGATTAAGTTAACTAAGGGTAAATAACATATATTAAATGGCTTATAGAGACAGAAAGTACCCTTTGATAGTGCACACCTACTAATCCCAAACTGTGTATAGACTTACATGAAAAATAAAACTTAACTTTTAATAACTACTTATTAAAAACTTTTAGACTCAGCAAAGTAGAACAGTATTGATATAGATATTATTTATAAGGTGCATTATTTTATTAAGTTCTTTTAGGGAATATCATTATAACCATAGAAGAAGTAACAGAAGTGTCAGTGCTTTTATACATAAAGTGCCAGTGCTTTAATATAAATTAATTCAAAATCTTGCTTAATTGCATCCACAAACAAAAGTGCCAGTGCTATCACAGGTTATTAATAAATCCACCAGGAAGTCTGTTGTTAGACTCTTATTCAAGTACAGATGTAATTTGACCAAAATTGGTATATAATATAAATAAGTGTATGTGGCAATTTTTTGTGCTGTTAAAAAATGTATAAACTTTTGCTAAAAAAACTTATTCTATTAAGATTTCTATATTGAATGTAAATGGTATCATTTGAAATCTCTAAAGAATAGTACAATTCAATTTTGTAAGAGATTCCCCTATATCATTCTCATATATGCTCCTATAAATATTTGTCCTACTATTTATACACTTTAAATACATTTCTATTATGGAACCTGTTCCTTAGTGCTAATATAGTAGTACTGCCTGTGTACTTGGTGCTAGCTTAGTTGCGTTGCCTAATTGCCATATTTAAATGTTAATGGCTATTCATATTGTTAATGACTTGCTCTTATAGTGCAAGCTTATTGGCATTCTAATAGCTCTTTTTTGAGTTACTAGAGTCACTGAATATCTCTTAAACTGCTTTCTATTGCTTTGTATTGCTTTATATTGCGTATTTGTTTGGGAGATTCAGTCTAGCACGGTTTCAATGGAGATCGCGGTCAGGACGCCTCGCGATGACGTCACTGACCCGCATCTCACGTTGCTGCGCCTAACCCGACGTACGTTTCTTGATTTCCTCAGGGGTTACCGTCATGGCAACTGGAGGACTTTTTATAGCCTCCGGTTGTCATGGAAATCGTGTCTTATAGATTAAAATCAAATGAATTTGATTAAAAACACTTTGTAGGTCTAATATTGTAAATACTTCTAAATTATAACTGCCATATACCTATAAAGACTCACTTGATATGTTTAGATAAATAAAATAGTTGAATATAGTTTATATTGGATCCATGTAGTAGGTTTTCATTACTTAATATTTTGTTTATCAATAATGTAAATTCATGACCCTACAAATTATTGTAAAATATTGCAGTTCTACTTTTCTTTTATTGTAGCATAATAAACACTATTGTAACATATATAGTAATCATAACATGCAACTAACAACTATTATTTCTATACAGCATTTATATTTAAGGCCAACTATATATTTGAAGGACTCTTTCTTTCTTGTTTTCAATCCCCTTTTATATAAGAAAGTTTAGGGCCCCATTTATGAGTCTATTATAAGTGAGTCTATTATCAGTGAAGCAGTTGATAAGATATAATGTACCAATATATTAGAGGTAGGGAGAAAAGGTAAAACCTTCATTGAGGCCTTCTGTTTGTTTGTTTTGTAATAGATAAATCCATTTTGCTTCCATCTTTAATAGCTTATTATCTATATTGCCCCTTCTCATGTTTTTTTCCAAATTGTCTATAGCCATAAAAGAAAGTACTTTGACATCTCCTTTGTGTTTTGTATTGACATGTAACTGGTGTATCGTATTCTCTATTGATGCTATAGATATGTTCAAGAACTCTTCTTCTGAGCTCTCTATAGGTTTTACCTACATATCTCTGACTACATTTGCAGGATATAAGATAGATAACTCTTTCCGTTTTACACGTTATCAGATAGTTGATGGAATATATCTCTGTTCCATCCTTTGATGTAAAAAATCTTAGCTGGTTTAATATATTGGCAGGCCTTGCATGACTGGCACTTATAACAGCCTTTTAACTCTTTGAGCCAGGTAGTCTTTTTTGAGGTCTCTAAATGACTCTTGGACAGCATGTCTTTTAAATTTGTAGATCTTCTATTTGTGAGTTGGGCATGATCATTTAAAAATGGTTTGAGATCTCTATCGTCCCTCAATATTTGCCAATGTTTATTTAGGATTTTTTTTTATATCAATCCATTTATCATTATAGGTTCCAATACATCTAACGTTGTTATCTTCTTTGGGAGGTTTTTCCATAAGTAGAGACACTCTTGTCGTCCTTTGACAAAACCTGATTGATCCATGTGTATTAATTTAGGTATAATAAGTTTTAGTCTATTTGCCAATATTTTAGCATATATTTTTACATCTACATTTATCAGGGGTAGCTCATGCTAAGTTCTGGGTTCTTCCCCTGCTTTAAGATATTTATTATTTTAGCTTTAGACAGTTCTGCTCTTGAAGACAATTTTATTTTGCTTAAAACATTTTTAATATCCCCCAAGTCTGGTTTTATAAAAAAAGAAAATCGATCCTGTTCCAGATTATAATAATTATTATTATTATCCTTTATTTATAACGCGCCAACATATTCCGCAGCGCAATACAGGGGTTAGGTACAAGTATAAACAATACCCCACAATGAAAATAATGGAAGACCCTGTTATTGAGCTTTCAATCTGATATACACTGTGCTTTCCCTAAAGCACCTCACAAGATTAAAACTCGCAAACTTACATTCTAAAGGGTATGGGTGAGGTACAGGAGAGTGAGAGATGCATAGTGAATGAAGAGGCTAAAGATGATAGGCTTTTTTGAATAGATGTGTTTTTAAAGAGATTTTGAAGGATCTGAGGCAGGAAGATAGTCTGGTGGTGCGAGGTAAAGAGTTTCAAAGAATAGGGGCAGCATGTGAAAAGTCTTGAAGACGGGAGTGAGAGGAGGTGCTGAGAGAGGAGAAGAGAAGAAGGTCATTAGCAGAGCGAAGAGGGCGGATGGGAGTGTATTTTGGGATGAGAGCAGAGATGTAGGAGGATGCACTATTCTGGAGGGCTTTATATGTTAGATTATATAGTGATTTATAGAAATTCATAAAAATGTTAGCAATTTAATCTGGATGAGAATATAACTTATTATCTAGGCCCTTCAGCCTTAAGTTTCTATTTAGATTTTGTTGTTTTTTTAACTTATTGGCCAAAAATGTCCCTATTTTACTCCCAAAAACAAAATGTGATATCTTATATATCCACAGGAGATTATCAACTTGTATTTGTAATATTTTTTAATCTGCAGATTAAAAAAATTTTACCTGTTTTTGGCACTCCTTATTTGGTTTTAACTTATTTTGGGTTAATGTTTTTTCTAATTCAATATATAGGAGCCTTAGGGGTTTACCTCTTAACTTTTTTTGTTCTGCTACTTTGGAAATCAATATGCCTCTCACAAAGGACTTATTGGCACACCAAATGATAGATGGGGAATCTATCATATTTTGATTAATCTCAAAAACATTGGATATCTCTTCCTTTAATGTTTTAACAAAGAGCTGATCTTTAAATAAGGAAGGATCAATTCTTCAGTTTTTTTAGCACAAATTTCCATAGTGTCGCTTATCATAATTATGAGCATCGAGTGATCTGACCACACTGATGTCTTTATTCCAACACTTTTTACCCTTCTTAGAGATTGAAGATCTACAAATAAATGATCCAGTCTGGAGTATGAGCTAAACCGGCCCATGAAGAAGGTATAATTTCTCTCGAACGGGTGTAGTACCCTCCATGCATCCAGAAGATCAAGCCCATTAATCAATTTAGAGAATTCATAAGATGTTTTAATCAATTGAGATTCAGTTTTTATTTTTACATTTCCCACTCTAACCTTCTCTGCATCTAGAACCATATTGAAATCTCTGCAAGTATATAGATAACCTTTTCTTATTTTTTGAACATCTTTCATTACTTTTTGAGGTCAGAAATCTGTTTTTTATTTGGTAAGTATACATGTACAGAGTTATTGTTTTGCCATTTACGGCTCCAATCCAGATTATATATCTGCCATATGGATCAATCTTTGAGAATTATTTTTGGTTATTTAATTTATTAAATAAAAAGAATTGAGACGCCTCTAGATTTGTTGTTATGAGTTGCATCTATTCTTGTTTTATAATTACAATTATTCAAATACTTTGTTAGAACTTCCCTTCAAATGTGTCTCCTGTAGGCATATAATATCTGCCTTGTAGTTTTTGTAATGCATAAAGGCAGTTTTCCTTTTTGAGGGGGAATTTATTCCATTGACATTGTGTGAAATAATTTTAATACTCATTAAACGTAATTATGTTTTTGCTAATGGAGACTATGAGCCTCTAGATTTTATTCTCTCTTTTTTTGAGTTTTCTAATGCGGAAGGTCCTATATAAATTACAAGGCCTCATAGATACATCAATTGGTCTTAGCAGCACATTCATACTTAACGCTTTCATACCAGCAATCATTTTCCAAGGGGGAGTTGTTACCTGTCCCCCTCTGGATTCCACAGGGCTATTTTCCCAATGTTTTGAAATTATGGATAAAGATGTAAATACATCTTGGTTGGAGAATTGAGGAACCTATCTTCATATGTCACCTTTTACCAGAACATATATCATAGTGAGAAATAGTCATTATTACGTTAACCCATATGTTTGCTTTAAACATCTAAACTCTGAAAATTCAGGAAAGGAAAAAAAAAAAAATTCACTAAGCTCTATAAAACTAATAAAGTGAGTGAAGTATATAAGAATCCTACATCTATTTGTTTATACGTTATCTTCATCCTTGTGTATAAGTCGATGCAGAAAGTGGAGACATGAAAACGTAGGGAAGAAATGAGTACTTGTGATTGAAATATTAACTCCTCGAGAATCCTTAATTTATTTATTTATAGGTTATCATCATCATTGTGTATAAATCAGTGCAGAAAAATGAGTGAAGGCATTGAAAAATGAGTACTTATGATTTAAATATTAACTCCTTGTTTCTACGTTAGTATGTAATTCCATCCTCTAAAGTGAAAAACGAAAAAAAAAACAAAAACATTTTCATACAAGCTCATGTACTTGGATTATACCTCAGTAAATGTTATACAAGAAATTCATCTTTTCAATGTGTGTTGTTCTGATGATTAGTGCTTTTTCAAAAGTGCAGTCCAAATACGAATAAAATATAATGTCCAAAAAAGGATTATTTGACTTCCATTCCGGAAATTTCAAATTCCGGCGTGGTTTTATCTCAGGTTTAAATTGGGTGTCCACCTTTAAGTTCCAATTTTGTAGCAAGAAAAACACCCTCTGGAATAGAATTTACATTATGCCATGCTGAGTCCTTCCAAATCAAAAGGCTGATTTCCATTTGTATTTAATCTCTTCTTGACGCAGGCGAAGTGTGATCGAGACATATTCTTTTCTTTTAGCCAAAGTCTGTGGTGAGATATCCATAAAGATCTTGATTTTATCATACGTCATAACGAAATTTCTCTTGTTAAAGCTTGCTTTAATCAGCTCCTCTTTAAAGGGAAGATAGTTTAAACGTATAATAATATATCTCTAGAGGTAGTATTTTCCATTTTTTTTGGTAGGGGTATTCTATGGCATCCATTTTCCTGTCTTCATTAGGGGAGGTCAGGAACTAAACTCTTGAAGAACTCTTCCAAATAGGCTTTTAAATCCTCCCCTTGTATAGAAATCGGAAATGCTCCTTATACGTAAAAAAATTTTTCTGGAGCGATCCTCAAGACTGGAGATCTTTTTGGAAAAATCTTAAATTTTTGTTTACAATAGAAAGGAATATTTCAGCAAAGATTTGTTATCACAGATTAATTTGTCACATTTGCTCTCCAGATTTTTAATCTTATTGGAGGCCTCGGCTATTAAATTTGTATTTGCTATTATTTGTTTTGATAGCTCTGAAGTAAGATTTATTTGAAATTCACCCAAAATTTCTTTCAATTTAGAGCAAGTTAATATTTCTTCTTCTTCTGGTGAACTTGTTCTATCAAATGAAGATTGAGAGATTTTATCCGACGAGTGATTTGCTGTTTGATCTAGCAGTATAGACTCATTTTGGGAATTATTTAGAGATTCAAATTTACTTTTTGGGGCAAGAAAATCTGAACTTTTTGTTCTGTCTCCTTTCTTTGTTTTTAGTTTGGGAGGCATTTTTGCTCTCTTATTAGACATCTTTTTTTTTCTCCCTCGCTGTTTTCCCCCAGATAATCTGTTCTGCTATGGAAAAAATGTGTCTGATGGTTGATAGCTATTTCCTCCAGACTTGAAGGTTCTTATTGAAAGTGAAAATTTTACGTTTTTAATAGGTATCTTTCCTTCTAGCATTGATTGGCAAGACAAAGTCCCGAATTCACACTTTTATATATGTGTTTATACAATAATTGTAATGGACTAGCTTCTTAAGCAGACCCATTCATATTTGCAAGTGTATGTCCCTTTTTCCTGCTCCACTCCCCTATATTATCTTATGCAGAGTAGATATATAGATGCTGTTGCCATTTCCGTGAATATATAAAAGTAAAATAGTAAATAGATTCTGGGCTCTGTGTAGGACTCTTGAGTCCTAGGAAAAGGAGATCTCCGGCCAGTCTTCTCTATGATGCACTGCTGTGCTTAGCTAGTACATGAGGTAAGTGACTCCGTCTTTGCTTCCCGGGACGGCTATGCAGCTCCTCCTAGGTATCCGGCCTTCTCCTTTCTAGTAGCAGCCAGCCAATTCTCCTGTATTTTCGCAGGAGTTTTCTGCTGTCTCGCGGCTCCTTTTCGCTGCCCCAAATACCTCAGGGTCCGTCTCGGCCTTTCCTTTTTTTTTACTTGCACCTTCTTGCGGCACCAGCACCTGCCTCTATTCGAATATGGGGATATAATAAGAACCGGAGCAGGACCTTAGGACGCTGTTCCTCATGGTCCTCCAGCTATCCTAGCGTCCTAGCTGCTGACGCATTAGCTCATTTCCTGTACCGCCCATTTCCGGTTCCAAATGTATTTCTTCAATACAGGTAATTTTTAATACAGAGCCATTTATAGTAGAAATATAATTATAATGGTAAGGGCACGCTGTAATGCACTGCACCCTGCTTGGTCTATGTATGTTTACCCCTTCTGGATCGATACCTTGCCATTTGAAGGGCTTGTACACTTCAGTTAAGCTGTGAGCTATAGTTGGGCCATCCAAGATGGGCACGTCATAGCAGAGAGGTCAGGCCAATTACAGTTCATTCTAGAAGGAACTAGCAACACACTCCACCATCTTTGCCATGAAAATCTTATGGATTAGCACACCAGAAACAAGATGTGCCTGGCATGCTGCGGTCCATAGGGTCCCAGTGTGTTAGACCCGACTGAATGACTGAACAACAACAAATTTCTTTTTATAATCTTGTAAATCCCAAATGCTTCTTCCACTCCCTACCAGTCCCCCATTTACAGGGAGAATAATATGTTATCAGTTCTCAGTGGATCATGAAAAAATACACTGATATGTAATAGGGTTTCTAATAAAAAGAAAAGCTGGCAATGGATAGACAAAGCATCTGGAATTAGTTTGGATTTTCATCTTTCTTAGTACACTGATTCATGATCTGTTTTAGATGTTTTTAAATTGCAAAAGAAAAAAAAAATAGAATAGTCATGATATTTGTGTCCCCAAATGGCGCATAATGTGAAGGCTTGCTATTGATCTTGGAATGCAAATTTAGCCCAATCCAATCTTAATCAAAATAATGTTTAAGTATGATATGTATAGCACATCAGTAATAAACCCATTATGCCCCTCACAATATTTGGTCAATCTAATCCATTCTTCATGTATTCACATATTTTTTTATATAATTTACTAGGTTATGTGAAGCAGCCCTCCAGTATCCATCCATTCATCTAGGACAGCAGTTCAACCCAGAGTTTTCACCTTCATATAAATTATTGATGTCTAACATTCCAGCCAAGTGACTGAAGAGTGCATGTTATAAGTATATTCATTTGGTAATTACATTACCCAGAACATTAGCTCTATAGAATAATAATGTATATGTACGCTTGCATATGTCATATTTGTATCACTTCCTTTGAGTCGATTTTATTATTATTAGTATGTGCTATGATTGTTAATCGGGGTGTTACCTATAGTGGGTCTAGTGTAATCAAAGTAATGATGTGCTTGTGCTTACTAAGTGATAAGAGGGTCACATAGACCACTCATTGTTAGAGCCAGGCATGCTGGCACCCATCTGCTCCTGAAGATCTACAAAAATCCCCAAGTTGTGCAATGTAGATTTTCTTGTTAACATTCATGACTTACATTGTTGGATAGTGTGTATAATAAGAAGGGGCACTGAAGTAAAAAAGTTTTTGCTCTCTTTGGAGCACATACACATGGTGTTTTTTTTTATTGAGAACAGATTGTGTGAATATCACTTTACACAGCATCTAACCAATCCAAATGAGGGATATTGAACATGGTCATAGACCTAGGGGATAGGAATGGTACTATTGCTGATTCAAGCCCCATCATGGCAAGAATACATTTAAATATATATATATATAAACCTTGGAGGATTGGTTGGACTAGTGGTTTCATATAAGATCTCTGTTCAGTTATATTGAAAAATGGGACTGTGGATAGCCACACGACTATGTAACTAAAAAGAAGAGCAAGAACCAAAAGGCTAAACCTCTGCCTCAGGCAACAGTAGATTCAATCCCCCTTGATGCTTAAAAACTTTTGAAAAACTCAAATTGCAGACTTTTATTTTATTTCCTTTAGCCAAAATTCCAATAAAAGGAGTTAATCAATTCATGAACAATCATTTCTAGCAGAAGTTGTGCAGTTCAAGTGAGATGTATTGGGCAGCAATGAATAAAGAGACACAAAGAAAGATGTCTTTGCCATCACACCAGACCTATTTATTATTCAGCTCATGGTTACTTGAGCTTGCATGGGTCATGCAGCTTAATGTAATATGACAGATGTAGTCAGGCTTGGCACTATATCATTGCAATGACCTTGTTTCTGAATAATAACATGTCGAACAGTGGGGTACTGAATAAGGTCTGACACCTGATAAGAATAGAGAAAAAAAAATTATATACATTTTATGGACATCTGAATGTTACATATGCAGGGGCTGTAATTTCAGTTGAAGGTTACTAACCAGAACCAACATGGTGTTATTTCTAATTTAGGATAAATTTATAAGATTATATGTAACTCCACTCAGGAAGAATGGACATGGGTGTATTTTGGGTTTGCGCTTGCCTAGGCCCATTCATATTTGTGCATGCCCTGCGTAACTGGCTGTTGCTTCTCCTTTCCCTTTGTATACAGTTTATACACTGCACTCTTGGAAACTGGGTGGAGACCTGTAAATCAGACCATAATGCTTGCTCACTCTGTTAATTCGAAACCATGCATGTTCCCGCCCAATTTCCTAGAGTGCAGTGTATCAACTGTATTTAAATATATATATATATATATATAAGTAATGTCTGGTACACTGCACATAGACAATTCTATGTATATATATACACCACTACTCCATAGTAGTTATGTCCCGAACAGTTCGCCGGCGGACTATTTGCAGCGATTTTTGTATGTTCGCGTTCGCAGCGAACGGCGAATACATGCGCTTTTGGGTTCGCCCCCTTTTCTTTATCATTGAGGAAACTTTGACCCTGCACCTCACAGTCAGCAGACACATTCCAGCCAATCAGCAGCATGCACTCCCTTCCAGAGCCTTCCATCTGAAGGACAGCAACCCAAAAAGCCCTTTTTAGGGTTAGAACATCATTTATTTTATTTTATATATTTTTTCTGTGTAATCTAATTGCATATGCCTGCCAGCGTGTGTGTGTGATAGGCTAACACCTTATATTGTGCTCAGAGAAATAAAACAACACTTTTTTGACTGTAATAGATTGAATATCAGTTGCCTGCCTACAGGCGTGTGTGTGAAGCCTATTGCAACTACTCTGCCAACTTCTGCCAGTGCACAGTGACACTCATATATGGTGGCACCTTAGATTACACGCTCAGTGCCCCAAATTTGAAGTGGGAGGACCGACCAAGCATCTTTTTCCATCTTCCGCTTCCAAAAATCAATGCCATATACACGTCCCCTGATAGTGGACGTAACAGGGATTAAACCGATAAGAATAGTACTACTTAACAGTACACACCTTATAATAACGCAGACAGAGGCAACGCGTATAATCTTCCATGCTGTGCAGTGGAAGCCCCCAGACTCTGACCTGTGTATAATATTCCATGCTGAGCAGTGGAAGCCCCCAGACTTTGACCTGTGTATAATATTCCATGCTGGGCAGTAGAAGCCCCCAGACTCTGACCTGTGTATAATATTCCATGCTGGGCAGTGGAAGCCCCCAGACTCTGACCTGTGTATAATATTCCATGCTGTGCAGTGGAAGCCCCCAGACTCTGGCCTGTGTATAATATTCCATGCTGGGCAGTGGAAGCCCCCAGACTCTGGGAGTCTGAAGAAGAGGAGTCAGAGGAGGAAGGTGGCTTTGAGGAGGTGGAAGACCAAACACATCAGGCGTCCCAGGGGGCTTGTTGTCACTTTTCGGGGACCCTTGGTGGCTGGGTGGAGGAAGAGACCTTCAATGACATCAGTGAGGACAAGGAACGGGACATGGCTAGCTTGGTATCCAACCTTGTGCAAATGGGGAGTTTGCGGTTGTGCAAAGGGACTGTTTGCGATTGTTTGCAGTGCATTAAACAGGGAGATTGGTCTGTTACTGTGAAGCGGGTGTAACCCTTACACTACCTGATCGATACAACATCATACCTGATGTTTTAAAGCATGTTATTCCAAACAATTTAGGAATGTTAGGTGATTTATGCCCTTTATGGCTTAAAACCAGACTCTGCATCAACTATGTAATTTTCAGTGGGAGTTTTGCCATGGATCCACCTCCGGCATGCCACAGTCCAGGTGTTAGTCCCCTTAAAACAACTTTCCCATCACTATTGTGGCCAGAAAGAGTCCTTGTGGGTTTTGAAATTCGCCTGCCTATTGAAGTCTAAGGCGGTTCGCGACATCACTACTCCATTGTACTGCATCAGCAACTCCAGTCTGCTACCCCCTAAAATTGTACTGTCCTAAGCCTGGGCAGAAATATGCCACTGAGAATGGACATCAATTAGTTTTATCCAGAGAACAAATATAGTAGGAGAAATGCCTGAATAAGTCATAAGAGACAAAATATGTTGAAGAAGTTTGTAATTTTATATACAAATATATATACTAGCAACTTGCCCATCAAAAATGACAGGGCAATACAATTTTAAGCCATGGCAATGCTGTTTGCCACACAATGTAAGGCTTTTGCTTCTCTTTGGCGCTCATCACAGGGCTCGCAATGAGCGTCTTCGGCGCTCATTGTGAACTTATTCCCTTGTATGCTTCAATTGTCCGGCTTTGCAACGATCACCTCATGTTGATCATGTGAGGAGAAAGTGTCAGCAATGTGGCACGTGTGTAGTGTAAATAGGCTGCGTGAGCGGGCCAAACCATTGTTTTAAAGCAGCATTTTAGAATCCTAATGCTATGAGTTAAGTGTTGTAAAATGGTGTTTTTTTTTTCTATGCATTACTTGGCTCGCAAGCATTCTCCGTCGGTTATAATGGTATATTTTCTATGTGCTACATTCCTGGCTAACTCGTACGTGCCTGGCGGTGATTTTCGCGGTTCTGTGTCCTTTAGCCTCGTTTTAATTTTTTTTGGTCACCATTTTTTTTTCTGCTTAGCAGATTTTCAAGTGCCGAAACTTCTTAAATGCGACCTAAATTTGCATGCAAACTCACTCCCAGATGTCCTGGCTGCCCCCCCCGTGCTGTGTGTGATGTTTATGTAGTATTTTTTTGTTCTTGTGGTTTTGATGTTTGTGGATGTGCGCGGGTCGGCCGTTAACTTCGTAGTTTTGCGACTTTGTATTTTTATTTTTTTAATTCTGCGGGTCGTAATTGTTGTTTGTTAAAGTTGTATGTCCTTAACTGTGTTTTAATTTTTTTTCCCCACATTTTTTCTCTCGTTTAGATGATTTTCAAGTGGCAAAACTCCATAAATTTGATTTTAATTTGCATGCAACCTCACCCCAGATGTCTTGGCTGTCCCCCCATGCTGTGTGTGATTTTGTTATGTTTTGTTTTTTGATGTGACCATTTCAGCTGTTAACTTTGTATTTTTGGGACCTCATATTTTTGATTTTTCTAAGTCCCGTGGGTCGTAATTTATTTTGTCTACGTTTGTATTTCCTCATTGTGCGTTATTGTTTTTTTTTCTAAGTCACGCTTTTCTGGGTTGTTTTTAACCGCGTGTGAAGCGCCGTAAAGGTGCGGCAGGCTCATTGCAGTTTCTGTCCCTTCCGCAAATGTGGCCTCTTGCTTTTCGAGGGTCCGCATTTGTGGATGTTAGAGCCTCCACCTCCGCAAATGCAGACTTAGCAAAGCTTCGTGAGACAATGACTCGCAGTTTGACAACTATTATATGTGATATTGCCCCCTAGAGGATGGTGCCAGGTACAGAGTGTGAAGAGTTCTTGACAGGAGTGATGGAGTTAAACTCTTGGAGAACTCCTATTGGTCCAGCTGCAGCTTCAATTTAAATCCTGGAAAGCAGACATGGGAGGGGGGCTGACTAGGCTCTGGCCCAGGTTGTGTGCTGCTGCTAAGCAGCCATTGAAAGCCACAGAGAGGAGCTTGCTGGGTCTGTGTGGATCTACATTCTGAACTGTGGATGAACAGTGCTGAAAGGAAGAGCAAATACAGACTCAGAAGGTGAAGCTACAAAGGCACCAAGTAAGGGAATTAAATACTGAGGATTCTCAGGCAGACAAGGTCTAGGCGAGTGTGGAGCTGCCAAGGCTGTCAGAGGCACTGCATGAAGTTACCAGACTTATTATACCCCAGGGAGGAGGCTGAGTGCTTGACCTGTTAGTTTGCAGTAAGTTAATATTGCAATATCAAAGGGTCCCTGGGGTGAAGCATATGGGAGAGACGGGCGGCCCTATGCTTCACCTGCTGTTACTTATTTAAAGACGTAGAAAAGACTTCAGCTAAAACTATTTAGTGCCCTGGCCAATAGTTCATGAAATATATAATGGTCACTATATGAAAAAGGATACCGTGACCAGAGGAATGGTTGCGGCAAGCCGTTGGAAGAAATTGCTGATATTCTAATTAATCCTGTTTTGTGAATTATATTTCTTTGGAGCAGAGAAGCTACCCGAGTGTAGTCAGGGTGTTCCTGAATGTCTAGTAAAAACGTTTACGTAGATGAACCCCATAATAAACAAGTCTCCTGCATCATAGATCTACGTGTTGCTGAAGCTTTTGTTAAAAAAATCACTGTGGTAAATGGCAATCCTTGTCACTATATATATATATATATATATATATATATATATACTTTTTTTTTTTCTTCATGAAACATAAATCAAGAGCTTTTGTACTTTATTAGTCTATTAGTCATGTATTAACCTCTACATATTCTATTTATAAATATATGAAGTACACTTTTGTACAGAAAGCATGAGTGCTTCTACATTTTAGTTCCATATACTCATTTCAGGGTCATATCTATGTGATATAGAGCGGATATTTTATTGTTAGTCATTCAATAATGAACATAGTGTAAATTGTTCATCTTTTTTTAATGCTGATTATTGCAAATATTGATTTTTTTTAAACCAATACATTTTTAAGAATAGCAGCCTAATTTTGCACTTTTACAATGACCCACTAACCAAAAAGTAAATGCAGTCAGCAAATTAACATTACAATATGCCATAGTACAAAAAAAAATGTTTAATTAAATTAAACATCAAATTAACTTTTTTTTCTAAAATGAATGTTCAGCATTGATTTGGCATACTGTATATAATTGCCTAATTTATTGCAGTAATTATCTAAAATTGTTTCTGCAACTTAGAAGCGAGACATGCTTGATTGCTAGTTGCTCCTCTAGGAATGTATGTTTAATAGTTAAATACTTATGTGCAGTTCTTATTGATTTGTCATGGTTGATGAAAAATCCCATGTTTAGACATTTTCATTTAATATACATTACTTTTCAAAGATGAAAATCAATTTAGAATTTATTTAGAAGGCGCTAAGTGTTCCTGATAAAGTTGTTAAATACCAACCTACAAATAAAATGAGTGTTTGTATATTTGGAGATGAGGCCCACACAAGGCCCACATGACTTTACAGCAATAAGTGCCAAAGGTGCTCATTGCCAGGCACACGATGAGCGTAAGGCACACAACACTTTGAAAAAAATACAATGTTAACGGACGCCATTTTTTTCAAGCCTGTAAATCGGAAGCCATTGGAAGATTACCAAAAGATGCAAATTACTTCAAAAAATAACTTACAACCTCACATACAGCAGCACATGGTCAGAGGCAATGAGCTTGTGAGTGAGGTTGCAAGTTAATTTGACCCTTAATTGGTGTTTTTAGGAGAACGAAAATCGGCTAAGCACGGGAACAAAATTGCTGCCGTAAACCCGTAATTGTTTGGAATAATGCTGAAAACGAGGCCGAAAGCAGTGTCACTTAGGCACTCATCGCGAGGTCCGCAAGACTTTGAAAAAATAACCAACGGCGCTCATCGCGAGGCCCCCTAGACTTGAGCAGGGAGAGAGAGCAGAAAGACACAGGGGAGGGAGAGAGGATCAGGTTAAAATGAGACACAGGGGGGAGAGAGGGAGAGAAAGAGACACAGGGGAGGAAAATAAGGGGGAAAAACACAGGGCCGGGGGAGGAAGAAAGGGGGAAAGAGACACATGGAAGGGAGAGGGGGAAAACAGACACAGGGGTCAGAGAGTGGGAAGAGGCTTGCAATGAGCAACAAAAGGAGCTTATTGCAGACTTCACGATGGGCACCGAAGACTCTCATCGCTGGACTCTCGATGAGCGCCAATGGCTCTCAGCGCAAGGCATGAAAGGGGCAGGTTGGATGACTTCGGCGTTTATCATGAGGCCCATAAAGTAGAGGGAGGAGATGCTCACAATGAGCCCTGAAGGCACTCATCGCGGGGCTCGCAGTGAGCTCCGAAGTTGCTCGTTGCAAGGCATGAAAGTGGTGAGTTGGCCGAGGCGGCAATGAACGGCAAAGCCGCTCATTGGGGGGCTCACAATGAGCGCCCTAGGCGCTCATTGCGAGGTCCGCAAAGTAGACGGTGGGAGAGGGTCACAATCAGCACCGAAGGTGCTTATTGCAGGGCATAAAGTTTGTTTAAAGGTCCACTGTACAATGAAAAAATATATTAGTCCTACTCCATTTCAAACAAAGTGAATAATTAGGCAGGAAAAAATAATATACCTAGTTTTAAATTTGAATAACTTAAATGTTGAAAATGTTAAAGGAAACATTGTGTATGTGATCAGGGTGTTTACATTTCTGAAAAGCAGTGATGGCACCTATTGATGAAAGCTGTCTGCTTCTGACCCTGTGAACAGATCCAGTTATCGAACAAATCCTCCTAACCATTTTACACCGTCCTACACAGATAAATAAAAAAACTCACAGATACTGATCCAGCTCTCAATAAATTATGCAATTTAGTCAAGATGGCCTGCTAAGGTTTTTACTTTGTTACATACTTCATAATCATCCAGAGTTTTGTATTTAAGTCTTCTTCTCAGACTACTATGTAAGCTGTAATAAAACAATCCTTTCAATAGGGTCCTGCTGCCTTTCAGACCTTTCAGTTCAGCAATTCCAAAAAAATTATAGAAAAGGAAAAACAAAAAAGCCTTAGCCAAACAAATGCAATTAATAAAATGGCAAAAGACGAGGAAAGCATTGGCTCAAAAAACAGAAAGAAACTGTTTTATACCTATGCCATATATAGTGAAGAGGTGCAATAATAATAATTGAAACTGCAGAAATCCACTTTACACTGACTAGCAGCAACAATACTCACATTCATGAAGCACAGGTGTATGTGTTATACCTGCCATCTGTCTCTTAATTTGGGGCTAGATTACATGGCTCCAGTAGGAACTTCATTAAAGCGGACTCACCTTTACCAGAGTTTTTATGAGAGAGTTTTTGCATTGGTACCACAGATTAACTAGTGTAGAAAATAATGTACTCTTAGGTGGGGGGGGGGGGGGTCCTAGAAGGGAAAGTAGCTTATATATAACAATACTTGCAACAGTCCTTACATGTTACCTAAGCAACTCTTACGATTTGAAGTATAGAATCAGAACCAAGAAATACGTAGCCCCCATAGTAACCCCAGTCAGATTCAAAAATCTTAGTAACTATTGCTGCATGGAGCCGATAAAGTTAATGCTTCCCACTCAAATGTTGACCGTTTCATGCTGCAAATTATTCTTGAGAGTGGCTGTAAATCTATTTGTAGAGAAGGTAGGCATGTCATAATCTCTGGGGCTCTGTGTTAATCAGGTGTGACTTAGTATTAGTTTGGTGTCAGGGTTTAATTGTGGTCAGATATTTGTATTTGACAATATGATTTGGTTGATTGTTCTAGTTATTCTTGTTATTGAAGGATTGTTTAACCATTAGGATAGCTTCTATTGTGCTTCATGATGTGTATGTCTAATTTGTATTCTTATTCAAGGGGTCTTGATATGAACGTAGTTCAAACCTACCCCAGCAGAATTGCGTGGTTCCTGTTCTCTGTGGTACAAAATATGGCTTCTGAAGTGGGCAATGCCCAAAGGTACAGGGAGAGAATACTGGATACAGGTTATTAGTGGCCTCCGACAAGACCACTCCCCAATTCAGGATACAAACACAATAACAGCCTCACACAGTGGATATGTGAAACTAGAACTGAACATGTATTGAATCATAGGACCAACATATTTATACTCTACCTCAAATACCACACCCTTGTGTCCTTTGTGTATGCGTGTGATGTCAGAACTAAGTTTCATCTGCCTTGCAACATTGGTAGCTATAGAAGCTCTTGAAAACTCACCAGATGTATAAACTACATGGCAGGCTAGTGCAACAACATTGATGTTAATCTCCAGTGTTTGCAGGTCATTGTAGAGAGGTCAGACAAATCATGGTCCACCTACAAGGAACTGGAAACCCACTCCAGTAACTTTGATAAGATAACTTTATGGACAAACACAAGCGGAGACTTAGAGATTACTTAGGAAGCGTAGAGGGTGAGCACAAGAAGCACCAGATGTAATGAAGAGGTTTGGCCAAAGTCATAAGGACACCCAGATGCGGATGTGTCTGGAGAGGAAAGGAAAGTCTGCTGCTACAAAGAACAATTCAGTATAGGAACCTGGAATGTTAGAACTTTGTACCAAGGCAAACTAGATGTGATCAAACCTGAGATGACAAGGTTAAACATTGATATCCTGGGAAAGAATTAACTTAAATGGACTGGATTGGGACATTTTGCATCAGACAACCAGCAAATATTAGGCTGTGGTCAAGAATCCCACAGAAGAAAAAGAGTAGCCCTCCTTTACAACCCAATAAATGACAGAATAATTTCAATTAAAATTCAAGGCGAGCCATTTAACATCACAGTGATCCAAGTCTATGCTTTAACTGTAGATGCTAAAGAGGCTGAAGTTGTCCTGTTCTACAAAGATATTCAATATGCCATAGATATAACACCAAGAAAAGATGTTACTATCATCAGCAGATTGGAATGCTAAAGCAGGGAACCAGAAGACACATGGAATAACTGTCAAGTTTGGCCTCAGAGTACAAAATAAAGCAGGTCAGATATTAGTAGAATGTGGTCAAGATAATATTATGGTCATAGCAAACACTCTTCCAAAAGCTTCTGAGACAACTCTACACATGGACATCACCAAATGTACAATATATAAATCAGATTGACTATATACTTTGTAGCCAAATATGGGGCAGCTCTATACAGTCAGCAAAAACATGAACTGGAGCTGGCTGCTGCTCAAATCATAGATCATGAGCTTTTTATTACAAAGTTCAGAATTAAGCTGAAGAAGAGAGTAAAAAACTTCAGGCTAAGCAGATACAAAATAAAAAAACATGCCTTTGTGAATATGCAGTTAAGGTAAATAATAGATTTAAGGGACTAGACATGGAAGATAGAATGCCTGAAGAACTTTAGACTGTAGATTGAAACATTATCCAGGAAACAGCAACAAAGAATATCCCCAAAAGAAAGAAAACTAAGAAGGCAAACTAGTTGGATGATGATGCTTTAAAAGAAGCCCAGGAAAGAAGGAAAGTGAAAGGTAGTGGAGATAGGAAAAGATTTGTCTAAATGAATGCAGAATTCCAGAGAATAGCAAGAAGAGATAAGGAGACATTCTACAATGAGTGATGTAAAGAGATAGAAGAATATAACAGAGAGTCAAGAGATCTCTTCACAAATACTGTGGATTTCAAAGGAACCTTTCATGACACAGTGGGCATGGTAAAAGAGAAAAATGGTAGGGATCTTAACAGCAGTGACGACCTCAATATTTTGTCCAATGAGCTGAAGACAGAATTCATGGAGAGCAAATTGATATGGGCCCTATGATACCTTGCTGATAACAAGGCTTCAAGATGTGATGGAATACCATTTGAACTATTCAAAAGTCTACAAGGTTATGCCGTGAAAGTGTTGCTGGCCTTGTGCAAACAAATAGAGAAAACTCAACAGTGGCCAATACACTGGAAAAGGCCAGTCTACATCCCAATCCCATAAAAGGCGATGCCAAAGAGTGCTCCAATTATAGAACAAATTTGCACTAATTTCACATGCCAGCAAGGCTTAACTCTGTATCCATCCTCCACCCCCGGATCCACCTATGGGACTTGCTATTCAAGAATATATATATAGGTAAGTATGTATTTTTTCGTTTCATCTGTTGATATGGATTTGTGTGGCCCAAGAACCCGAAACGAGCCCCACAAATCAGTGTGAAGCACATTCAGTTATAATCTGGGGCAAAGCACTAGATAATCAGGTCCACCACTAGGGGTGTAGTCATTGCAGCTATATTATCATATACATATAAGTGGTTATATTCAGTGGTTCAGTATTAGGTCCTCTCCCAGGGGGGAAGATACACAAGGGAGGGAAATGGGGGGAAGAGACACAAGGAAGGGGCGACAGACAAAGGGGGGAAGAGACACAGGGCAGGGGGGAACAGACACAGGGGAGGGAGGGGGGAAAGAGACACAGGGAGGGAAGAGACACAGGGGGGAAAAGACACATGGGAGGGAGAAGGGGGAAAGAGACACAGGAGGGAAAGGGACACAGGGGAGGGGGTTAGAGACACGGGAGGGAGAGGGAGGTAAAAACACGGGGGTGGAGATACAAGGGAGGGAGAGGAAGGGGGAAATGAGACACGAAGGAGGAAGTAGACAGGGGGAGAGACTCGCAATGAGCTCCAAAGGGGCTCATTGCGAGTCCCGCGATGAGCGCCAAAGGCGCTTATAGTGAGGGGACAGCAAAGTAGACAGTGGGAGAGGTGGGGGGAGGCTCGCAATAAGTGCCAAAAATGCACATTGCGAGGCCAGTAAAGTAGAGGGGGAGAGGCTCCCATTGTGTGGCAAACAGCATTGCCAGGCTTCACTTTCATTATATAGGTGCCCCTGCACAGGCTATATCTGTTACTAAGGCTTTTGAGCAAGTGCAAGAAAGTATATATATCTATACACAGAAACCGGATGTTATTTCGACCGGAACAGGAAGGGATACCATTTTACTTGTAGTTTCACTTCTGATTTCTGTATTCAAGGCCTGATTTCTAGCAAGCACAAGTGTATACATAACTTTACACAGAAACTGTATGTTACTATCATCACTATCATTATATATAGGTGCCCCTGCACATGCTATATCTATTACTAAGTTTTTTGAGCAAGCACAAGAGTATATATAACTATACACAGGAACCGGATGTTACTTGAACTGGAACAGGAAATGGTGCCATTTTACTTGTAGTTCCACTTCTGATGTCTGTATTCAATGCCAGGCTTCTAGCAAGCACAAGAGTATACATAACTATAAACAGAAATTGGATATTATTATCATTACTATCATTATATAGGTACCACTGCACAGGCTATATCCATTACTAAGGCTTTTGAGCAAGCACAAGAGTATATATAACTATACACAGAAACCGGATGTTACTCAGACCTGTACCGGAAGTGACACCATTTTACTTTTAGTTTTACTTTCAATTTCTGTATTTCATGCCCGATTTCTAGCATTTAATCACACACAATCTCATTGCTACTATACACCAATATGCTATATGAAGAAGCATCTATTTTTACCACTGAGGAAGACTAACAGTTAGGTGAAATGCGTTTGATACTTTACTTTGTTTTATATTTCTTTTTAGAGCATTATTGATTCTACTCTTTATTTTACTAGCATCTTAGTATGTTCACATGTATTATTCATTTCTATATGGTCTAATTATACCGCCTTGACTTTGTACTGCCATCTGTCTGTGGATAAATATATATATATATATATATATATATATATATATATATATATATATATATATATATATTTTAGCAAATGTGAGTTGACTCTTGCTTTTTCTTACCGTTTTGCAATACCATCCTTTATGTTGCACTAGGAGGTGGTGCGCTTCTCTCCCACTACCTTCTTGGTTTTCCAGTCAACTCCAACAATATTTGGATTAGGAACTACCAAATGTGCAAGTCGGGTTCTGCAGAGGAAGATGCACAAGAAATCAAATTGCCAATGTCCAATGGATAATAGAGAAAGCAAAAGAGTTTCAGAAAAACATTTACTTCTGCTTCTTCGAAAATTCTAAAGCCTTTGACTGTGTAGATCACAATATGTATCATGTTCTTAAATATATGGGAGTACCAGATAATCGTATCCACCTCAAAGCTGAACATGGGACAACAGAATGGTTCAAGATCGGAAAAGGTGTGTGACAAGGTTGTATTTTGTCACCTTATTTCTCAACTTATATGCAGAGTACATCATGCGTAAGGCCAGGATAGATGCATCCAAAGCTGGAATCAATGTTGCTGGAAGAAATATCAACAAACTCAGAAAGAGGATGATACTACTCTGGCACCTGAAAGTGGGGAGGAACTAAAGGACCTATTGAAGAGGGTAAAAGAGAGTGCAAAATCTGGCCTATTGCTAATTGTTAAAAAGACGAAGATCATGACAAATGCAATCTGAGTTCCTGGCAAATAGATGGGGAAGAAATGGAGGCAGTGACAGATTTTATCTTTTCAGATGGTGACTGTAGCCATGAAATAAAAAAAAATGTTTGCTTCTGGGGAGGAAAGTTATATAAAGCTTGGACACACTAGTAAAAAGTAAAGATTTTTCACTATCAACAAAGGTCTGCAAAGTTAGATCTACGGTATACCCAGTAGTAACATATGGTTGGGAGAGCTAGACCATAAATAAGTCTGAGCACCGTAGAATTGACGCTTTCAAATTGTTGTGTTGTCAAGAACTGCTTAGAGTTCTTTGGACTATAAGAAGATCCATTAAATCAGTACTACAGGAAATGAAGAAGAAACGACAGAGTCGGAAATGACTGAATGGCTAAACAATAAAATGTTTAACTCATTTTAAGCAGGCAATCCTTTCTCACTGTCACCATCGCCAAGATCCGGAATTCAGATACAGAATAATAATAATAATAATAATAAAGTAGGAATATATTTAATAGGGAAAAAGGCCCTGGTTGACTAACAGATACAATTCTGAAAGCTTGGAACTGTGCTGCAAGAGATATAGTAAGTTTTATTTAAAGTTAGAATTTTTTTTTAATGCAAAATAGAAACAAAAAAAAAATAGAAACAGATGTGACATCAGATAAAAACCAAAAAGGCCATCCAGGCTGCCCATTCTATCCACCTACACACTTAGATTACTTAAGCTTCAAGATGGCCTTGTGCTTCTCTGAGGCATTTTTAAACTTCTTAACTGTGCATGACACCTACCATCTCCACTGCAAACATGTTCAGTTAACTACTACCATTTCTGCAGAGTAGTACTCTTACACATACTCATAGATTTTTCTATCTATTTATCTATCTATCCTTATAAGTTTTGTTTTTCATATTATGATCTCCTTTGTCACTCTTAGTCACTTTCATTAGTCACATCATGTTCTTAAATAGTTTGTTGAGAAAACAGCAAGTTGAACATTAATCATTTTCCAAAGTACACCATAGTTTATCCAAATGCTGAGCCTCATACAGCCATACAAGTGCTAATTACATTATTTGCTATTTTCAAAAAAATACCATGCTTCCACAGATGTTTATATTGTATGAAGTAAACATTTCTTTCTAGTCCTTTTTATTTCCCATCTGCTTAGTTGTCAGTGTTTAATGAATGTTATTATGTCATTTAAAAGTGTGATGTTATTTTCTATTATTCGTTGAGACAAGTAAAACATTTCTGTAACCATGTTTCTAAATACATTTTTAATTGTAGGTTTTGCTTATAAATAGTGAGATTTATTTTATTCCTTATTAAGATATATGATGTTAATGTATAGCTATAGATATCACCTGCCACCTTAACATATACAATTTATTTGTCTCCCTCCTGTACTACTCCCATACCCTTTAGATTGTAAGTCTGCACATTTTCAGCCATGCATGGAGCCTTGGAGAAAGCTCTATGCACACCGAATAGGTTGGCATGTTACAAATAAATGATAATAGATGAGCAGGTAAGGCATCCAATGAGATTCCTTTATAATCTCTGGGAATTGTGCATTGAAATTTCTTTAATACCTAAGACACTGAAAAAGTATTTCTTAATGATGAATGATCCTTGTGCTGCCAATTGACTGAACCTGTGGTGAAGGAAATCAGATGTGCATTAAAGTGAGTATGAAGACTGTTAGACTGTGAAATAACCTGTCACAGGAAGTTGAAGTAGCCTTATTAATTAGAGAAAAATGCTGTCTTTTTATAATGATTTTAAAAGGGTGAAGATGGATATTTAACAGGTTCAAGTCAGTGAATGAACTATTTGATTTTAGCTTCTGTGCCTCTCTTATTTTTATGAAAAAAATCTTTCACTATAGGAGAATAAAATAGAGGTTGACTTTAAAAAGCCATAAAAGTAGGTTGAACATATTGTATTTCTTGAATGTAAGTCTAATAAACTTATTCTGAAAGGTAGTTTGTCCTTTAAAGCTACAAATTATTTTTATAGAAGATTATTTCACCACCCAATCAGAACAAATACACGTGTATGAATACTATAGCTTAATGTGTGTGTGTTCGATTCTCCATGACCTCATGGACCACAACACACCATTCTGATCCACTTGGTATTAATGGCAGAGATACTGGAATGGCTTGGCAGTTCCTTCTCCAGTGGGCCACAGCATACAGCTCCTGATATTCCTAGGTGGTCTACCATTTAAGTACTGACCAGGCCCAACCCTGCAAGGCTTCAGGGTGGTGTGACCTCTTGGTTCCCTGACTGGAATCAAACTTAGGTCACAGTGATTAAAGCACATAATCCTAACCACTGGATCACCAAGGAACCTTATAGGTTAATACTTATTGATATTTTTCTGCAGATTTAAATAACCAGACAATGAGCTGCAGGGAATGGCATGCCTAGAACTCGATTGGCTCTTTACACATTGAATGGTTGCATTTGTCACATAATTATCTATGTCATGCCCAGAAGGGCCCATCACTGAACTTTTGGGACTATGGACTATTGTTGGCCCTGATGGGGAACCTGGTACCTGAATCATTGACTATGTTATTTGTAACCCCAGCCCATGGGATTGCTAAATATTTCAATGGACATGGGACTTGCTAAGGAATGTGACAAGTTGTTTGTATGGGTAATGTTTAAAGAAATGATGTGTGTTCAGAATGCGCTTTGTGCTAGTGACTTGCTTAATATTACTGGTTGAAGGATGTTTTTTATAAATGAGCTAGCAGCATTTATAAGTAAGACAGCATGGCTTGCTAAGGACCCCCTCTCAGGCAGATGTTTGAGTGGACAAGGGGGGACAAAAGGATATACAGATGATGGGTGGTACCGAGACACATTGGCTGCAAGAAAGTGTTTACAATAATATTACCCTCCCTGTGGTGAAGGCTTCCTGATAGAACTATGCCAACTCCTAACCTTAATGTTTGAATTGTTAATTTTTTGGACAAAAATACATCAAAAGACCCCCCTGACAGGTACACAGAAGAGAAGGAAAGTCATAATATGGGCCTGGGGGGTAACTTTTTCCAAGGGGGAGGTGTGGTGATGTAACATGCTGGGACTGAGTGTGGATATATACTGTGACATCAATAAATGTTGTCGTCAGTTAAACATACATAATTTGAGTTGTGTGTTTTATTCTGAGGGAATATAATAATTTTAACCATTTGAATTATTATTAAGGACTCTGGCTGCAACTTTGTTCCCAACCACTTTGTTCCTGTATCATAAGGGCTGGTCATTCCTTGGCTGACTATGCAGGCTGGGCACTGAAAGTTAACGCCCAAAATCAACAACCTAGAGGAATTCCTGTTAGCTAAAAGCAGGAGATTTAGGGTACACATGGCCCCTCATCTCTGTATCATGACAATGTAGTTATCTTAAAATTGTCAGAGAAGGTGACACAACATTAATTTTATGGCCTTTAGTTTATTCGTTTTTAATGTTGAAATGTTCTTCTAATGCATAAGTCCCCTTTTAAAAGTATTATAGGACATCTCTGGATTACTTTTTTTCTAATACAGTACAATATGATCTAGTCATACAATGCTAAATTTTTAGCAATATTTCCATGATAAGCCTACCATAATAACAACACACTCTTGCATATACACATCGGTACAAAAAAAAAACTGTAAACAGTATGCAACAGACTAAGGTTGTCCGTGATGTTGGACATCAGAATTTCTTGCAATTTGATATTAATAAATGGTTCACTTATGAACCAGAATCCATTTTTTTTAATCATGTAGCAATGACATACACTAGTGAAAGTGTTACACAGAAGGACACAATTTGTGAAGATAATTAAGGTAGGTGACCATAATTATATTGACTGGATCCATCTGGATAGGTAAATCTATATGAAAGACTTCTAGAGAGCAATGAACATGTTTCTTTTTAACAGCACCCTCCTTTTACTGAATTCCAAGGCAATGTAAAGCAACTGTATTCAAATTTTTAAGCCAAAAAGAATACCCCAGTTTCATAAACTAAAGTAAGCTGATCAATACATTGTTGCTGTTATTGCTGTGATAGCCAGATTAGACATTACTAGAAAGCTAATCCCAACACCTTGAATTGAAAATTCCTTGAAAATCAGTCATATGCTGAATCATTGATTTAAAAGGGATATGTACATTTCCTGGATTATGAATGCATCTGATAGAGGAGAATTAATAACATATAAAAAAATGTTTGTATGAAAAAAATACCAAAATAAACATTTAAAAACTTTCCTTGAAATTACCAAAATCTATTGTAATTTCTGACATCTTAAAATTAAGGTTAACACCCCCTCGAATTTGTTTTGGCCAATCCGGTTAGATGAAAGATTTGAGACATAGCACTATGTTAGTTGCTATGGCAACGCCACACAGCATAGTCAGTAAGCAGGGATGAGTCATATCCCAGCAGTGACTGGGAGGCTGACAACACTGCTATCCTATTGGCTAAGAAAGAGCAGGTAAACAGTGGGTTAATATTGCTCCCCTGAAGCTGCATGCTGATTGGGTGGGGATCAGGAAGTTGTGTAGACACCCCCTGGAGGTGTCGACATATTCATTAGAGGGATTTTTATATATTAATAAAAAAATAAATACAAAATATATTATCTTCAGAGTATAGCAGAATATTCTTATAAATCAGTCTATACTGTATTCTTGGAGAAAAACATTTTTGAAAACCCTGAGGAAGTTTAATCATGAAACGCCTAGGAGAAGGTCCTTAGAAAATATTTGCACAATAGTGCTGCCATTGTAGAATTTGTACCTAAAGTCTATGTTTTATAACAATAATGGATTAAGAAATATGTATTTTTGGCTTGAGGTAAACTTTAGGTCCCATAAGGTATATTTTTTATGTTTATCTTATCCACTTTTTTTCTATAAAGGGGAAGATCTTTATCTATCTATTGTATGGTCCTGTTAATATGAAGATACGCAAACAGTACTGCTGTATAAAAGGATTCTATTTGTGAGTATATTTTTACCTTCTTAATAAACCATTGGTTTTAAATACTACACTATGTCCGGCTCTACGCACTCTCCTTTTTTTCTATAGTTTTTGACAGTTATTGCTACATCTTTTAATGCACTGAATCTCCCTGTCTGGAATCAAGGAGATGTATGCAAGGCAATTTCCAATGCAGATTAGGACACTAGAATCACAATGGGATTTGTGTAGCAATGACTGGAGTGCAAATAAACTGCTATGGCTATAAACACATTTGTGCTTGTTTTAAACTCAGGGGTGTTTTTACTTGCTAGGATGTTATTATAAGTTCCAGGCTTCCTGGTGCATGATTAATGTAGTTAATGATTTCATTATTGAAGTTGTGCTTGAGATGTTTCTGCATGCTGCATACAACTACACTGAAGCCCCAAAGGCTATATGAATATTTTTAAGGATGTATATTATAATGGGAGCAATACAAACAATTTCTGTGTAACTGTGTGCTTTACCTAACAAAAGGATTCTCAACATTTTCTTTTGTAAATACATTATAATACCTTGTGCTAGTGAAAGAAAATATACTATTTATTGTTGTACTGAATCTGTAGTTTCTATTTTAGGTGTCTTGAATCTCTCAAGTGACATGTTCTTATATTTAGGAGTAGCTCAAATACAGTATCAGTCAAATACCTACTTAGTCAAGTAAACCTATTTTCCAGATGATGTGCTACAGTAAATTGCTTTCCACAGGTATACTTGTTTTTTGCCATGGATAGCTCCATAGACCGCTCTAATCTTAAAGGAAATAAAAGTTAATATTTACAGAATGCACTTTTTAAAAACTAAAAAACAAGCAAGATGTTTTAAGGCAAAAAAATAAAATAAACATACTTTATTACATATTACATGCCACACAGTATCTACATTATTTTATGTATATAATGGATTTTAAAGCTGCTTGTTGATATATTTTGCCAAATGGTAAACAGTATTAGAACATGAACCCCAATAAGTTGGCTCAGTTGTAAACTGGGTATTGTTCCTCAATATTGGAAATATCCTATTATCATACACCATCAACATTATGTATAGAACCACCGAGACTACATTGATTAATGTTTTACCCTTAATTTGAGAAAGTGCAAACAACATTGGAGTAATCCATCCTTCATTGAAACTCTTGTAGAAATATCAAAAGGAACTTAATATATATCAACAAAAATCAATAGGATACAATCATTAGAATTTTAAATAATTCTTCACTTAATATTAATTTAAGAGAAAACACCTATAAACTATTAATGAGATGGTATCTTACCCCACCCAGTAAGATTACAATAATTAAACCCATCATTTAATGATAAATGATTCAGAGGCTGTGATATAGCTGAAACTTTACAACATTCTCTATGGGAATGTCCAAAAATCTCACAACTTTGGGAAGAAACATATTCAATATTAGGAACACTCACATGATTCCCTATCCCTAGAAAACCAGAAGAGGCATTATTACGATTACCAATGTCAAACATATCAAAAGATGTACATCTCCTAATAAATAATTGTCATAACTAAAAACTAGAAATCAGATAAAACCCCACCATTTAAGAGTTAACAAAAATAATATATACACACAATGTACATAATGTTGGCAGCTACACATGAAAAATTTAAAAAATGAATATCCTATTGGAACATTTAGACACTGAAAATAGACTAAATAAATAAATAAATAACATAAGAACCTAAATGAATTTGAATAAAGAGAAAGTGAATAATTTCTAAAATTACCCCACTATTTCTCTTCTTCCCCCCAGTTTGATTTATCAATGATAATGTTATGAAAAATGATATAACCGAACAAAGAAGTGTCTGTATTTATGTATATCTACAACATAATTGTTAATTATTTGTATATCATTTTATTTACAATAAAATATATTTGAAAAACAATATTGATGTAGCTATCAACCGTGTAAAAAAGAACAACAGTGTTTCATCATTTGTTGAACTATTCTTTCCACTAGGTTAATGCATGAAGGTATATAGGTGAGAAAGATATCTCCTAGACACTAGAGTGCTTGATAGCATTTACCCCATGTTCAATTAATATACCTCATTAAATTCCAAAGCACATTTTCAAAAACAGTTACCACAAATCATATTCATTTGAAAACGTAGAAGTAAAATGATCTTAACATTTCTAGCATTCTAACCAGATCAGATATAATTAATAAAAAAAAGTTTTTGTGAGTTTATTAATCACATTTAAAGCTAATATATTGTATTTACAATACTAATAATATGTTTGCATAACTGTATTTATAAAGTCTAAAGAATGAGAACTAAATTAAATGTCTTTTGTGGATCCACAAGGAATTCTTCTATCATGAAGCAAAATACAATTATTTTCAGTAGTTTTTTTAAAACAAAGATGGAAAAATATTTTACAGCTGCCATCACTGAAACAATAGAAAGTTTAATACACTAAAAAGCCTTGGCAAATTAACTGGATGCATAACATCTTCTTCACTATATTTAAAAATGTGTTTTTGGCAACTAGCTATTTAATGTACTGTATAACTGTTTTTAGAATGTATTATACTCTACATGAAGAATATGAGCCATCTGGCAAAACAATACAACTATTGCATTATTTGCACCATTTTCATGTTTTACACATTTTGTTATAGAATACTATGACAAGAAAAAATTCTTAAAATTCAGTTATCCTCCATTGATTTTCAGATACATACTTCTTGTGTGTTCCTCCGTCAAAAGTGCCAGTAAACAGGGCATTGACCCAATATGTATATTGTGGCAAGGTACTTGCCTCCCTTTGGGTCAATGCCCTTTTTTGGCACTTCTGACGGAGAAGCAAAGGAAGCCTTTAAATGCTTCTTTGCCAGGGCCATAAAACAACAAAAAAATAATAACAACAAAACATGAAATAAGTAGGCCTAGCTCTTTCTGAACACTACCTTTAATTGTTGGGTGGTTCCCCTCACTATCCAGATTTACATTCAGCTACTGTGAATGCAACAGAACAAAAGCCCCCAGTCCAATATACTATATGTACTCTATCCACTGGATTTCATAATTTCCAGTCTGTGAGCTAGGCAGCTTCCCCACTTTAGTCCCTCTCTCTGGATATTTCTCTCTAGCTTCAGATCCTGTCACTGTCCCACATCTCTGTTCAGCATTGCCCCCCTCCCCAGCTAATTTCCAGGGGGTTAAGGACTTTAACCAAGAGGCAGTGGGTTCTGGAGAGGGCACCTGCATTGGCGTGGTCCTTATCTGTTCTGTGTTCCAGGACAAACTTATATTGTTGCAGGGAGAGAAACGAGCTCAGAAACCTGGCATTTGTCTCTCAGAGTTGCATATATTTCAGCGGTGCATGAACCAAGACTGGTATGAATGGTCTTCCCAGAAGGTAATACTTTAGGGCATCCATAGCCAACTTTATCTTCAGGCACTCTCTTCCAATCACTGGGTACTTTTCTTCTCTCTGAATTAATTTTGTGCTCAGGTGTCCAAAATCCGCTGGAGAATAAAGCAGCTTTCCAAATCCGGAGCCACCAATATAGGTTCTTGGCATATCACTATTTTTAGCAATTCAAAAGCCTTGTGTTCATCTGCGTTCCATTTCCTAGTATTGGAAGCCCATGCTTTTGTCAAATCAGTTATGGGAGCTGCAATAGTTGAAAAATTGGGTATGAAGCAATAGTAATAGCCAACAATCCCTAGGGAAGCTCGAACTTGTCTCTTCCTAAGGGGTTCTTGGCCAGGCTTGAATGGCTTCAATTTTATTTAACCGTGTCTTGGCCAAGTCACGCCCAACCGCATATCCTAGATACTTTGTTTCTGCATGTCTGAGTTTACATTTAGCTGAATTAATCATCAGAAACACTTTATTTAGTATATCTAAGGCTCTTTCTAATGTGTTCAAATGAGATTCTCAATCAGAGGTATATATTATTATGTTGTCCAAATATGCAGATGCATATTCTCTGTGGAAATGTAAGAGCTTGTCCATACGTCTCTGAAAGGTTGCTGGCGCCCCATGTAGTCCAAACAGCAAGACATTATAAGGCCATCAGGGGTGTGAAAAGCAGTTTTCTCTTTTGCTGCCTCTATCAGTGGGACCTGCCAATCCCCCTTGGTCAGATCCAAAGTGGACATTATCTATAAGTTCATCAATTCATGGAAAAAGATATGCATCATATTGAGATACCTCATTTAACTTTCTGAAATTGCCAAAGAAGTGTGTTGTCCCCAGCTTTGGGAATAACACAATTGGACTGCACCATTCACTGTTGCATTCTTCAATTATTCCCGATTCTGGTATTCAATATGGCTTGACTCTTACTGCCACTCCAGGCTTAGTAATGATATCATGGTGGATCTCATTGGTCCATCCTGGATAAGCTGAAAAGACATCTCTGTTATGGGTTAGCATTTGTTACATTTCCTCTCTTTTTTGTGGGGATAATTCTTGAGATATCGGTACTTCAGGAGGCAGTTCTTCTAATTCGGCAACAGCAGAAACACAATCTACTTATGCATCTCTCATGCCATGCTTTAAACAAATTAAAGTGATATATTTGCTCTGGTTTGTGTCAGTCAGGTTGTTTGATCTTGTAATCTACTTCTCCAATGGCTTCTATGACTTCATAAGGTCCCTGCAATCTTGCCAGAAGTTTACTTTCCACAGTAGGAACTAGTACCATTATTTTGTTCCCTGGCTGAAATCATTGGACCTTAGCTTTATGGTTATAGTAGGTTTTCTGTTGTTCCTTGGGTCGTTCCGCATGATCTTTGACTTGAGGGCCGACATGTGAAAATCGATCTTTCAGATTTTAAACAAACATATTCTATAATATTTTCTCCTGGAACACCTTGATCCACCCATGTTTCACGTAGGATATCCAGTATTCTTCTAGGATTTTGAGAATCTGGTATATCACAAACTGCAAATAAAAGACAAGGTAATAACATGTCCCATTTTTTTCCATCCTTATTCGCCTTAATGTTCGCTTGAATCTCTCCACCAATCCATCTGTTTGGGGATGATATACTGATGTCCTCAGTGCTCTGAATCATAAGAATTTACACAGATCTGTCATCAGTGTGAACACAAATGGGCTACAGTGGTTTGTAAGTATTTCTCTTGGAATTGCTACTCTAAAGAAAAGAAGTACTAGTTCATTAGCTACACTCTTAGAGCTTACGGTCCTCAAAGGAAAAGCTTCAGGATATCGGGTAGCATAATCAACTACAACTAGGATGTACTGGTGCCCCTGTGCTGTCTTCTCAAGTGGACCCCACAAGGTCCATTGCTATCCTTTCAAAAGGATCCTCTTTTATAGGAAGATATATCCATAGAGACTTTAATTGGGGACGAGGACTTGTAAGTTTGCATTCTGGGCAGGACAGACAATAACGGCATACGTTAGCATACATTTGAGACTAACAGAACCTTTTCATAATTTTATTTAGGGTTTTGTCTATTCCCAGTTGACTGCCAAATCAATGGTTGTGAGCCAATTCCATCACTTTTTTTCGATGTCCCTGAGGTACCAGCAATTGTTCTATAACTGCATTGACAGTCTTGACCATCCAATACAGGAGATCTCTTTAACACAAAATATGGCCCTTGAGGATTTTCTCTTCCCTGCACTGCTACACTCCACTAACCTCCACCACTTCCTTTCATACATTACATAGAAGGTGATCATTTACCTGATCTGTTCTGAAGTTTTTCATATTTATAAGACAGGGTTGATCTTCTGCTTCTATGTTTTCCCCATATGGGGTGTTTGTTATCTCCTGTGAAGGAAATTATACTGTTTCTGCCATTACTTATCTTTAGCCTGGAATGCTGCCAGAAGAGTTGTTCCTATCATTTTCTCCTTACGTCTCTCTTTTCTTATTTTCTTGATTGAGGTACATATATCCCAAGCTCACGCTGCATAGGTTCTTTGCGGCTAGGAAAGTGGGCAGCTATATGTCCCTATTTCCCACATTTAAATCTTGTTCCCAAAGCTTTTATATTTTAACTGTGTGCTTCGAGGAGCCTTCTCTTACAATTTTCTTCTTTCAAGCTCCTTTGTGCCAGCATTATAGTTATCCTGGTGTATACCCAATGAATTGCCAGGGACCATTTCAGTAGTCTGAACTCTTTCTAAATGTTCTCACCTCCATGCCCTGGTTCTTTCTGCCATGAGACCATCAGAAACATATTTTACAGTCTGATAACGTTCAATCCATTGTTCTAGAGAGTTACCTTCAGGGCAAAGCCACTTATGAGTCATATGGAGAAGGTCAAATATGTGTGTCCATGCTGTCTGGTTACTGTGGTGTCTCCACTGAAGGAACCATAGGGCACGTATTGCTGGGTTCACCCCTGCTCTGGCGAAAATTTCTTTTTTTTATAAAACATAATTAGAAGTGTGTTGGGATGTCATGTCATAGTATGCAGCTGAGCTGCTCCTCTAAGGAATGTTGCCAGTATATCAGCCTATCTGGTTCTTGGTCAGGCTTCGTGTGAAGCAGTCCTTTCAAAAGCTAGCAAATAAGTCTCCACATCATCATCATCAGTCAACATTTATAGAAAATTACTGGGTTTAATTTCTTTCACAGGTTCTCTTGTTCTTGAAAGTTTTTACCTGAACAGCTGCACCCACGTCTGGATTCACTTTTTTTGAGCCTCTAGACAACAAACTCTAAGGTGTCCCAGGGTTCATGTAGCATGAAGCATTTTTTTCCTTTGTAGATGTGAACACAGAGCTCACTGGCAACTTTACCAACACATACCACCGACACCTATCTTTGAATAAAGGCACATGCTGTCCTTTGAGGCACACATTCCCAGTAGTCTACCCTAGCTATTTAAAGCATCAGTTATGTAGGGCTTTATTTTTATTTTTATTTTTTTTGCAAACCCCAGCATGAACACCAGCATTATAAATTCAATATTGAACAAATAGCTCCACACATCCATCTACATGTCCTACCATTGTCATTCCATACATGTGCACACTAGCTACAGATACAAGTCCATGCTCTTCTATGGAAAAAAAAATAGGTTATTAAATGGCAGAAACATACAACAGAATCATATGACCTTCTAGTCTGCCCATGTTATCTACCTAATCATTTAATTTAATACATTTTCAAGATAACCTATGATATATCTCACATAACTGAGGGTTGTCCCATTTATCTAGCACTGTTTCTTTTTTTTTTTTTTTTTTTTTTTTTTTTTTTTAAATACATAGTACAGAACAGACAAACAATCACAATTCATAACACACTTCTGATAATACTCCTTCTTCCTTCCTTTCCCCTCATGTTTTCCTCTTAACGGGGGAAACTTATACCTCCAGACCAGATTTAAACATCATATATATATATATATATATATATGTACACCTATATATATACATATATATATATATATATATATATATATATACAGAAAAAGAAAATATTACATCTGTTTCCCTATATTATCACTTAGCTTCTTTGAACCCAGGGCTGTGAGTTCTGTTAGATACTTTGACAGATCTTAGTTCCTCTCTAATATTTGCATCTATAACTATGGCTTTTCGCCATCCCCCCACCCAAAATTAATTCCAACATTATGTGAGAGAGTTTTCCACTATATAGGGACCGGGGTCTACCCTCTCTTTCAGAGAAAGGTCTATTATTCTTTATCGCTTCTCTTTCTTAACTATCTGCCTTCCTACATTTTCCCTATATTTGTGTTTTCAGTAAAAACGTCTGTATATATAGGAACAGAAATTTTTCCTTTTTTACTCATACCTTTTTTTTCCTTTCCTATGAATTCAAGGTATGCCCCCGTTTAACCTCGTTATATTTACAGAATATTTGACTATTATCTAAAAAAAATAAGAGAAGAAAAGGCGAGAAAAAGAAACACATACACCATTCACACTGTACCAGACCGATGACCTACCAATAAGTTGTTGCTGGAGAGTTTGGGTTCCTAATCTACCTATTATATGATTTATAGTCTTTTCCTTGACTACTCCCTTTTTTTTTTCCTTCTCCCCTTCTACCTCTTTTATAATTACTGAATTATGATCCGTTTGTCTATACTCCAATAGAATTTACAAATTTATCCCACTTCTGCCAAGGGAAGCGGGTACCTGTTTCCATCAGCCAATTCTTGCCTATGGGATCAATAATCTCTCTATTTTCTCGTATTGCTGCCTCCAGCTGTATTCTTGACGGAACATGGGTATTTTTCCATGATTTTACTATCAAACTTTTAGCTACTAACAGAATGTGACATATCAATATACCATCTGAACCACGGAATTCCTCCAAATTCCTATGGAACAGTACCAATGAAGGGGAGCACCTAATTTCTTGAGCTAATATTTCTTCTATTAATTGACACGCATCTATCCAAAACCTGTTTATTTTAGGGCACTCCCACCACATATGAAAGATGTTCCCAACTGATTACAGCCTTTCCAGCATGTTCTTTGATTTTTTGGGTCTATTTTATTCATACGTTCAGGAGAGAGGTACCAATTATTCGAAAACTTAAAAAACATTTCTATATACCTTGGTAGACCTGCTGCTTTTTTTACCATTCTTAAACTTTGGTACCATACCATCTCTAGCACTGTTTCTGTATAGTAGAATTTACCCATAAATGTTCCACTCTTCATGTCAGTTGCAAGGTGCACCCCTTCTTAACCATATGAAAAACATTGATATGTTTGAAGGTTTCTATCATATCACACCTATCCCTTCTGAAAAAAAAAAATAGTTAGGAGCCAGCGAGGATAAACACATGATATAATATTCTTCTCATATTGCTTTAAAATTGCGACAAAGTGTGAAAAAGGTACCCAACTGCATTTAAAAAATGTTTAAATTCCTAATTTAATAAATCTAGCACCTTGCTAAAAGTCTACCCAAATATACTTGAATAGTATATATAGCAAGAAATACATTTGTATTATTATAATTTACTTACAATAAAGAAAAAAAATTTCATCAGGAATCTTGATATAGATAATAACTGAATTTTTATTAACAATAATATTTCAAACCTGTTTATCAGTTTTGGTTAAAGATAAATAGTACATCTGTAATAAATCACTGGGTATTAAAGGAATATGCATTATAACTCAAAACCATTTCTTGCTGTGTACATACTAAAGTATAATCCTATTTGCCAAAAGTCCAGAGAAAGAGTACTCTTTTTTTTATGTAGATAAAATGATACATCTTTTGTTAGTGCACCTTATTTTAAATCTTAACCTTCATTTGCATTATCTAGAATGCATATTTATTAAAATTCATTGTTTAAAACTGATATCAAGCTTGTTTTAACCTGTTAGAGATAGATGACTCTATTGAGTAAAATTCTACTTTAATAAGTAAATCACTGCATGTGCCATGTCCATCTCTAATTATAAGTACAATAAAAACACTGATTATTCTTAATTCTTAAACTGATATTTATGCAGCACAGGCCATTAATCTTTGTAGGCTTCAAATAAAATTAAGTTACATATATTTTATGGCCAATATGTTTTAATAATTTATTTAATTTATGCATATAATTTATATGATAGACACATAAAGCAAATCTAGTTTGTTTTGCTTTTGTTCTTATTGTAAATCATTATCAGCCTTATTAAAATGTGATTCGGCCAATTGAATAGGTCTCTATATAAGCACATAGCATATTTTTTTTAGTTAGTGAACTTCTATCCAAAAGCAAGGTCTTCACTAACTAAAGACTTCTGTAAAAAAAAATATGCTATGTGCTTAAATAGAGCCCTATTCAATTGGCCGAATCACACTTTAATAAGGCTGTATACCTGTAGGTTGTTTGATTCCCTTTAATATTTCTAAATATGCAGCTTAATTGTAACTTTAATCTAGTTGTATCATCTGGGTTTACATAAATGTTACATGACAGTTTATTTTTCTTATGAAACATGCTGCAATATTAAAGAGTTATTTATTTTCTAATCTTTTCAGTAAATAAACTTGATAGTAAGCAATGCTTAAAAAAATAAAAAAAATGAATGCAGCCTTCACATTTGTAACTTTACTATATTTAAAAAAATCTCAGCTGATTGTGCTGCTGCTTTTTCAGGAGGCAGTCAGATGAATTTTAGTAAACCGAAAAAAAGCACTGTAGCAAACATTTAGTTATAGATTACCGTATTGAAGGTTTTGAATCTATCGGGTAGGATACATAATACACTTAACAATGCATAACGAAGTCCATAAGGAAGGGGACGGAGGTCCAGATCTCTGCCTATTAACTACTGCTATCTTCAAGTCTTCATAGTGACCTCATTGCTGCCAATTTCTCTGAATGTTTGGCAATTCTGAAAGTGTGTGAAAGGCTGTGGCAGAAATGTTAGAAGCTGAACTATCTAAGATCAACTCCTCCTCACATATCACTGATGACAGATAGGGATCACTAACACCCAGAAGTACAGTACTATATTAGGAAACGTAGTACATGCTCCTGCAATTGCAAGTGCTGTCTTTCAGGATCCTTGCATCAGTTGGCTCCTACGCCAATGTAACAAAGCCTAATAGTCCACCATTACCACTAGTGAGCTACAAGAGAAATTACATACTTCTACAACTACAGTCAAAAATATTGAAGTGTCAATATTAATTTTATTTTATATACTAATATATATATTTTACAACATAAATTCAAAAATATTTGTCTCAGGTTTTCTTTGCACAGATTCCACATTCTCTACAATGATCCCCTTTTGCCATTCTCTCTGCTCCCATGATCTCACTCTTTCTCTCCATTGATCCCGCTTAGCCCACTTGATCTCCCAATCCCATTGATCCCACTCTCCCCCCCATGATGCCCTTCTATCCTTGATCCTGATCTCTCCTCCTAATATGCCCTCTCCTCACTTAGTCCCTCTCTCCCTAGTGCTATATTATGATCTCCCTCTACACTTTATCCCTTTTTCTACCAACATGATCCCCCTTTCCCTGTGATCACCCTTGATCACTGTCTCTCTCCATTTGACTCCCTTGTTCTCTCCCTTTGATCCTTCTTTATCTCCCTCTCTCTCCCCTTGATCCACCTCCCCGACTTGATTCTGTTCTTTAATCTATGAACCTCTTGATCTCCCTATCTCTCTCTTCCCCATTGATCCTCTACTCTCTCCCTATGATCCCCTCCTTAACCTCCCTTTCTCCCATCTTGCCTTGACACCGCTTTTCTTTTCTCTGTGACTTCTTTGCTTAATCTCACACTTGATCCCCCTTGTTTATTAGCTAAACACAATGGAGCAAATGTATTGAACCCTAGGTATAGATACTTATATTGTAGCTCTAAAAACCATGTCCTCTCATTAAGCAAATCACAAGGGGGGATATTTAACAGATGTAGAACTAATCAAATAGAGATAAAACACAGGACTGTTATATGTACAAGCTAGAAGTCAAATCTGTAATAGATGTGAGAAAGTTGCCCAAAACAGTCCAAAAATGTAATCCATATCACAAAGTATTTTCCCCAATCAGAGCAGGATGGGATGTGGGTCCACCTCATGGTATAGGGATACTCTCTTAGTGTTGGGTTACTGCATACACGAATAGAGGCTGGCTGCTTTTTCACTAATTCACGTCTAATCGCGTATAGTGCTGGTTTTTGCCCACTCTGTGTGCGGAGATTGTGACACCATCACGTCGAGTGGTAGACGCGAATCACATTCCAGCGCCAAATTTTATGGAGGCACACTTAAATAGTCCACTGGAATCACATTCCAGCGCCAAATTTTATGGAGGCACACTTAAATAGTCCTTCATATCTATTTTAGCATTTGTAACTACTTTTTACTTATAATCACTGAGGAAGCCATGGTTTTATGATGAAACGCATCTGATTACTGTCTATTGTGGCTTGTTATATATTCAGCACAGGCTTTAGCCTGGATTTGGCTGTGTTTTTGATATCTTTGCTTTTTATTGGTGTATATATTCACCATAATTAGATTTTCCTACTTTATTTTATCATATTGATTTTATTTTATTATTTATTACTCACATTATTTAAAAAACTCAGTACTGCATCTTCCAATAAAAGGATTTCCGCTATTATTTGCTGGGTTCTCATGCATCCTTTTTGGCTATTTGCCCTGAATGGTGCTAATTTATTACAAGGGCCTGGAATATTTCTCCCAATAGCCTCAGATACAGGTTTTTTGGTGCTAATATATGGGCAGATGATCCCTTACTAACAACAAGGCAGCACCGTAGACCTGGGACAGAGATATTCTACACAGTACACCTTTGCAGTACCAGAGAAGGATTGGGAATCCAGTGCCGTCATATGAATTTAAGCATTATCTGTGATTCATCTGCTCCAGCCAGCATGCAACAAGTTGCCAATGATGGGGAGAAAGAGCTAGATATATTATGTCCATAAATTACAAACTAACTCTAATCACTTATATACTCTTTATTGTAATAAATAATTTAATATGTTCCATTTAGAATTAGTATTTCTAGAGAAACTAAAGGAGAAGGCTTATTGTTTTTTTGTTGCAGCATACAGGGTGCATGGATTTTTGCACAGAGATTAGGATGTTTGGTCCTTTAAGGAGGCCAACTAGAGGAAAAATTGCTTTACATAAAAACTCTATTTATGCAACAATTCTCAAACTTTTTTTTTACTTTGTTTTCTGTGCTCTGTTGATAATGTAGAGTAAAAATTATACATGCAATGCCCCTTAAATAACTTTGTTATGTAGTGACCCTCCCTAAAAACTCACTTCACCAATTCAAATAAATCATATATTTAAAGCTCATTGAATTTAAAACATTGTATACATTTGACATCATCTTAGATGCCCACAAAGTGAAGGCTTTGTATAATAGTTGTTTGATATGTAGGCACAAGGTTACAACTCATGTGAGAACATAAACCAATATCAGTTTTGTGTGCTAGCAAATCATATTTGCTTCTTTTAACGAAAGCTTGGCCATTGATAAAAGTTTTCTTGGAGCATTTGTCTCTTCCATTGTGTTAGATTTAATGACTTATCTAATTAGACTAGTTTCTTGGCATATCTTAGATCATATGTTTTAATTGCATGAAGAAAAATGGCTTGAGGCCAGGCTGAATAAAACTGTCAAAGGGTTTTCTGTGAGAGAATTAAAGATGATTATACAAAGTATGAGACTACAAAATAACTTCAAGTAACACATATTATTCTTGAAATCTAAACAACCCATAAATACTAGTTACATTGAGTATTTTTGTAGGCTGGTCTTGTGTTAAATATTTAAAGGGATCTGCGATGTCATCCCACACATTAAATAAAACATAATGAAAAGTAAGGATGTAAGGTAAGTTTAGACATATCACCTTAAATATGCCCCATAAGGAAGTCATTAGCTTGCTCATGGTTTCTCACCATAAAAGAGAATTTTGCTTATTTGGAGGAAGATTTACTAAGCATTGTAAGATCTGTGATGAGCAATCCTGTGGTTTGATGTGCTTTATTTCTTATTGTCCCCATTTCATAGCATAGAAAACAACAGGAAAAGAAAACAAGTGTACAGATATGACATAGTAAAACAAAATCTTGTAAATAGAATGCAGTAAATAATGCTATATTTTACAATAGAACAAAAAACAGTATATACTAATATGTCAACTAGGTTTTATATAATCTAGCTCCTGGGCTTTCTGATTTTTCAATGTTTAATCAGGAGAAGGAAAAGAGAAAATGGGATATGGAAGTAGGGAAATTATAGAAGTACTAAGGACAAATAATAATAATGCTGGGGGATTTTTATGAAAACCATTTTGTAAGCAGCATTGATTTGATTTCCAATCAAACTGCTCTTCAACAGATCATCATAATGCTAAAATATTGAAAGGGTTACTCAGTCTCAACTGTGCAAATACTTCCTCTGTAGAGGCCTATGTATAGAAAAGGCATCAACGTGGTTATCAAGCCAAACTACTTTTCATTATTCTAGTGGCACAGTGGCATGGAGTATCACCTAAGAAGTTGGGCAATAATATATTGTAGAACACAGCTATTATGAGGATGTGGATGGAAGAATTGTGTTTTTGTTTTTGTACTATAATTTTTATATATATATATATATATATATATATATATATATATATATATATATATATATATATATATGTGTGTGTTTATTATTCAAGCAACCTAAGATTACAACTGGATAAGCGATATGAGGAATACTAAATAGCATTATGTTTGATTGGTATATTCTATGGTAAAGAGCAACATAATGTCAATAGCCTTACTCATTATCGGGATCTTCTTATTCCACACATTATGGCAATATTTTTATTGACCCCATTCCTTGTCCTACATTTTCCATTAAAATACCTAATTTTATGCAATAAAATGCTTTCAGAGCTTTTGATCTATTTATATGGTCCCTATGTTTCACTGCACCATTATAATTATTTTATTATCGTTTTTATAAATTGTAGCGTTTTTGAAGATTTTTTATATCCTAAAATTAAAAACTAGAACATGAAAGGGTAAGATCACCATTGTACCTTTGCTAAAAACTAAAAGTCAATCAACAAAAATCCTAATAGAGTGCCAGTCCGTAAAAGCACAGGGTTTAGAAACATAACTTTTAGCTTATTGTTAAAAACAGACAGTTTTGACCCCTTCCTCTCCTAGTGAGAGATAAACCTGGAAAATGCAGCAGATAAAGTATCAAAGAAGCCATATAGTGCTGTAAAGATGATTTGCCTCAAAATAGCGATAACCATTTTAAATGCAGTACTCAACACAATACATATAGCTCAGAGAGTGAATGTTAATACGGCTCACATCACATATATAGTTGTGAGCATGCGAGTTGTTGCTAACGCTTGCGTGCTCGCATAGCGAGCCCGCGGCTCGCGAAGCGCGGGCAGCGGGCGAGGGCCTCAGTTGCTGGCATGCCAGCAACTGCAACCCTCGCAAACTTTACGTCGCACTGCAAACACGACGACACACCAATTACGACCCTCGCAAACTTTACCTCGCAACGCAAACAACATACGACACACGTTAACACACATTATGACCTCGCAACACTCGGACACAACTTGCGAACATTACAAAATTCAAAACACAATAAATACACACAGCACATACATAAAAAGCTTACCTACAGCAAGAGAGAGCATCCAGGACCTCAAAAAACGACTTACACCTTGATTTCACTCAAAATAAAAGAGTTTAGACACTAAAAAATTTGCTAAGCAACTGAAAAAATGGCCGCCAAACAAAATGAAAACGAGGCTACACACGCAAACACCATACGAGACACGTTAGCACACATTAAGACCTCGCAAAAATCGGACGCAACACACGAACATAAAAACATTTAAAACACATTAAATACAGACAACACACACATAAAAAGCTTACCTACAGCAAGAGGAACCATCCAGGACCTCAAAAAAGCAACATACACCTTAATTTAAATAAAAATAAAACAGTTTAGACACTAATAAAATCGCTAAGCGAGAGAAAAAATGGCCGACGAACAAAACGAAAACGAGGCTACAGCACTCGAATCACGGAAAACACCAAAACACACTAGCAAAACCCCACAAGAAACTCGCAAAACACCACAAGAAACTCGAAAAACATCACAAAAGACCTACGGATAATCCGCGAAGACGCATACCACACATTACCCGCCATTTTACGCCAATGCGGAAGTACACAACTACGCTAACGGTTTCGGCTCGCGCACGCACAGTACTACACTGCACACATTTACCACGCTTACACAGCAGCTCCACACCACTAATGCTGCAGCAACATCAAAACACATTGACAGCTCTTCAACACAATGCTTCAAAATAGGTAAAGTATATTAATTTATTAATGTATTATATATTTCATTATTACACACCAAACAGCATTAGCTCACTTACAATTTCATTGCCGTCATTTTTTGACGGGCAATTCGCTAGTTTAAAAATAGCAGCCAGAAGAAGCAATGACCATTAATTGCAGGTGAAATGCTATATAAATCAGGGTCACTGAACCTTTAATAACAGTATAAAGAGTAAACAGCAATTACATTCAAGCAAATACCTGATGTAGATAGCAATGTCTACAATTTGTGGTCAGGACCAAGGCATCAGTCCATTATTTCCAAAAAACAGGAAAGACAGGTAGAATGCTACTGGAATCAGGAACACAAAACTCTTGTGTAATGTTAATAACAGTAATAAGAACAGGCAGAAAGATTAATAACAGTGAAGTTCAGACATATGCGTGATGTAGATGGTAATGTCTCCAATTTGTGATCGGGGACAAACCAGCAGTCCATCAGATCCAGAAGCCAGGAAAGACAGTCTCCATTCAGTCAACATCTGCACTGAGTATCCAATGCCCCATCTAGAGTTCACACAGATATTATAGCAAATGATGCAGGTTCCCATCTGGGTGATAATACAAGCATACAAGCAGCAATAGAATAGCAAATAACTTGTTTTGAATCTGACATTAGCATGGTAAGAGGCAAAGTAAAACACTGCTGACATTTTTCAGTGGAGGAGCACAAGCCTCTATCACCTTGAAGAGAGGTATCCACAGCCACTGCTGTAGTGGTGGAGTGGCCATGGGAATTACCCCAATCACAGATCAAATTAGAAGGTGAGACTGGCTCCTGTGCAAATGCTGCCTCATCATAATCCAGTTGATCCACATTCATGTTTGCTATTAATACTGGATCTGAATCCATATTTACATATATCATGCAGTGCCATGTGTGCCTCACTGTCAGGGAGCAGTTTGGGATGTTAGTGGGATGCTGTTTCTGTTCATCAAATCCAACTGACAAGGCTTCTTTAATAATGATTCTAAAGAAGCAACTATCAGCTGCAGCTTATCCAGGCTCCAAGGATCCAATATTAATTGTTAAAGGACTTCTATAGCATTGTCTAGATTTTGTGTTTGTATAAATGTTTTGTGTGGGGTGTCCAGGTCACCCTCTGGAGAGTTTAGGTATATCACTTGTCCCAAGTCTGTTTTGTGTCACAAGAGTCTCCCTGGTCTAATCTGTAACTAAATGGCTTAATCATTCCAACAAAATTAGTTGATGTAGATAAGTGAAAAGGCAATTTTTAGTGGTTTTTTTAGCCTTTTCCATTGATGCTCAAGTAAAGTACAGTTTATGTAATGCTTATTTAATACCCAGAGGTCGATATCAAATTGATCTGGTGCAGTAAGTGCTAGATGAAACAGAACAAGACATCAAATAAGTGTACCATTTTCTCTCTGTTGAATCATAGTTTTTCACTAGTCTTGGTGTCATACTATTTGTTGATTACAGCAAATTACCGTATATACTCGAGTATAAGCCGAGTTTTTCAGCCCCTTTTTTAAGGCAAAAAAGGGCCCCCTCAGCTTATACTCGAGTCACTCACCCTAGTGTCTCTCTAACCCCCCCGGTGTCTCTCTACCCCCCTGTGTCTCTCTAACCCCCTCGTGTCTCTCTACCCCCTGTGTCTCTTTCCCTCCCCCCTCCTCATCATCCCCCTCCTCAACCCCCTCCTCGGCACCCGGTATATGCTAATGACGCGGCGCGCATGTGACGTCACATGAGGTCCGGGGTCAAGACGGAGCAGAGGCCGGAGAAGAAGCAGGTAAGTGAGGGGGAGGTATTTAGAGGGGAGAAAGTGAGGAGGGGGTTGATGAGGAGGAGGGGGGTTGAGGTTGAGGGGGGGTGAGGAGGGGTATGAGGATGGGGGGTTTGAGGATGAGGATAGGGGGTTGAGGATGGGGGTTGAGGATGGGGGTTGAGAAGGGGGTTAATAAGTAGGAGGGGGTTGATGAGGAGGAGGGGGGTAGAGGTTGAGGGGGGTGAGGAGGGGGTTGAGGATGGGGGTTGAGGATGAGGATGGGGGTTGTGTCTCTCTAACCCCCCCAGTGTCTCTCTACCCCCCTGTGTCTCTCTAACACCCCCCCCCCCCGGTGTCTCTCTACCCCCCTGTGTCTCTCTAACCCCCCCGTGTCTCTCTACCCCCTGTGTCTCTTTCCCTCCCCCCTCCTCATCCTCATCAACCCCCTCCTCAACCCCCTCCTCGGCACCCGGTATATGCTAATGACGCGGCGCGCATGTGACGTCACATGAGGTCCGGGGTCAAGACGGAGCAGAGGCCGGAGAAGAAGCAGGTAAGTGAGGGGGAGGTATTTAGAGGGAAGAAAGTGAGGAGGGGGTTGAGGTGTGGGTTGATGAGGAGGAGGGGGGTTGAGGTTGAGGGGGGGTGAGGAGGGGTATGAGGATGGGGGGTTTGAGGATGAGGATAGGGGGTTGAGGATGGGGGGTTGAGGAGGGGGTTAATAAGTAGGAGGGGGTTGATGAGGAGGAGGGGGGTAGAGGTTGAGTGGGGGGTGAGGAGGGGGTTGATGATGGGGGTTGAGGTTGAGGATGGGGGTTGAGGTTGAGGAGGGGGTTGAGGATGGGGGGTTGAGGATGGGGGTTTGAGGGGGGAGGATAAGGATGGGGGGTTGAGGGGGAAGGATGAGGATGGGGGGTTGAGGGGGGAGGATGAGGATGGGGGGTTGAGGGGGGAGGATGAGGATGGGGGTTGAGGACGGGGGGTTGAGGAGGGGGGTTGAGGGTGAGGAGGGGGTTGAGGATGAGGATGGGGGTTGAGGGGGGAGGATAAGGATGGGGGTTGAGGAGTGAGGTTGAGGGGGGGTTGAGGATGGAGGATGAGGAGGGGGTTGAGGATGAGGAGGGAGGTTGAGGATGAGGAGGGAGGTTGAGGAGGGGGTTGAGGATGAGGAGGGAGGTTCAGGATGAGGAGGGAGGTTGAGGATGAGGAGGGAGGTTGAGGTTATGGAGGGGGGTTGAGGTTAAGGAGGGGTTGAAGATGGGGGGTTGAGGAGGGGGTTGAGGAGGAGGAGGGAGGTTGAGGATGAGGAGAGGGGTTGAGGAGGGAGGTTGAGAATGAGGAGGGGGTTGAGGAGGGTGATAAGGGAGGGGAAGAGACACAGGGAAGGGAGAGGGGAGAAGAGACATGGGAGAGAGAGGGGGGACACAGGGGGCAGCGCATTTCCCACCCTCGGCTTATACTCAAGTCACTCATTTTACCCAGTATTTTGTGGTAAAATAGGTGCCTCGGCTTATACTCGGGTCTTATATTGTATAAGTCCCAAAGAAAAGAAAGTTCATTATAATAGGTATACTTTAAAGACAAACAAAAATCTCTTCATGCAATAGATGAGTCGCAGAGCTTTGGAAAGTCCAACAGTTTCATCTTTTGGTATACCAGTTTTGTGGTACAGTATACCTAAATTTGAGAGTAAGGAGATTACATACTGTAAGAATAGATCAACCAAAGCTGGGGTTGAAGTTGACCCATTTTCTTACAATTCTGTCATAAACAGAACCCTTGTGCCAATTAAACACTACTACTGGGTACCTTGAACCCTGTTGTCATAGATGCATTGTTTTTAAAGTCCAGTAGTGGAATGTTTTAATTCCCAAGTTATCCTGTACTGAAATTCCTTATTCTTATCACTGACTTACTACTATTGGTTAAATACAGGTAGCAATTTATACTGTTACTATACCGTTGATGAAATCTTTTGGTCTTTAATATTTCTAATATATTTTTGATATGACGAATCTGTGGTCACTGAAGTATTTTTTTTTCCCATATATTAATAATTAATTTTGTTAGATTTTAAATAATTAAATATAATAGGAAATAATAAACTTTAGATACTGAACATATGGAATAAATGGATTTTCAAATTTACTTATACAAATTAAGCTGTATTGTTCAAACAACAAGTGATCTGCAAATCTAAATTCTCTTCGGAGATACTAACTAAACAAGCTTTTTATATGCATAGAAAATGGTTAAAAGAACCACTTTCTATTATGCATTTAAAATAATTTGTTTCATACATAATATATATATGTTTTCTTGATAAAAAAGAGAGTACAAATGTATATATTTTTATTTATTTTAAGTTTAACTAAAAAGTATAGTATACTGTAATCTCACAAACTAAACATTTTCTTTCTTCTAATTTTCTTTCCATGTATTACAAAAATTGCCTCAGAAATTTTTCTGACAAATTTGCATATCTGATGGAGATGCAGAGAAAAAAATGGAAAATATTACAATGGAATAGTCAATAGTCTTAAAAAGCATGTGGTGTTGATTATAGAACAAGTAAAAGACTGCATATTTGATTCTGCTTTGAAGTCACTTCCTGAAATGTTTGATTCACACAAAATGAAGAAATGTAGGTGACATTAGAGAAGATAATGTGCGCTGCAGTCCTTTCATTTAGCAATATTTCAATACATTTTGCCATGATAAGAGAGCAACTAACCAGGCTCCAGAAAGGCATTGAGGCTTATTTTGCATATTTCATGTGATATGTAATGAAATATAGAAGAGGCTGTATATGACTTTAACAAGTTGTGTGAGGAGTATGGTCAGTCTTTGAAACTGAAAACATATGTCTGTCTATATTTTGAAAAATTAAATAAGTGATTAAAATAAAGCCAGAAAAACATAGGAAAATATATAAAATGATAAAATAATATTTTCAACACTCCATAACACACCAGGCACATCTTTATGTCCATTGTCATTCTGATCCACTTTGTTTTCATGGCAGAGATACTGGATTGGGTTGCTAGTTCCTTCTCCAGTGGGCAACAGCATACAGCGCCTGGTATTTCTAGGTGGTCTCTCATCCAGGTACTGACCAGGCCCATCCCTGCATGGCTTCAGAGTGGTGTGAGCTCTTGGTTCTCTGACTGGAATTGAGCCTAGGTGGCAGCGAGGAAAGCACTGAATCCTAACCACTGGACCATCAGGGAACCCAAAATTATTAGTACAATACTGTAAAACTAAAATAGTGCAGGGGTGGGTCTGATATTTGAATGTAGGCTAGTAGCATTCAGAATGCAAAGTGTTGACAAAGGGGAAAGGAAGACAAGAAAGATCAAACGGGAAGTAGAATGTCAAGATGTTGGTAGAAATGTGGGGGTAATTTAAACTTTAAATCTGCTCTACAGATCATGAGAGCTTTCAACCTGATAGTTGCTGTTTTGGAATTCATTATTAGAGAAGCCTTGTCAGTTGGATTTGATGAACAGACGCAGCATCCCACTAACACCCCCAACTGCTCACTGACAGTGAGGCACACATGGCAGTGCATGATATAAATATGGATTCAGATCCAGTATTAATAGCAAATATTTGAATGTGGATCAAAACTAAGGTGCACTGCACCTGTGGTGTAGTACAAAACTAAATTAACAAACATAAAAGTTAAAAAACAAATACTTAAAACATGGAAGTCTCTATGTATATGATACCGTATAAGCAATGCACCAATAAGGTATGCATCTATAAGGTACCTTAGGTGGAGATAGGATCTCTAATCAGTCCCATTCTAGAGGTGTGTGTTTATAAGTTTCTTTGTCTGGACTGTACAAACAACCACACAGGGTAGAAACAGTCTTCGCAGTTTATAGATGTATAAATTTGAAACCAGGAGGTGTGCAGCTTTTTCTCCTAACACCGTTCACGCCGTGTTCATATTGCTTGTAGAAAAATTAAAAGAGGACAGGGGGAAAGACAGAACACCACCTCCTGGTGCAGGGTGAAACAAATAGACAATTATGCAGAAAATAAAAAAAAGTACATCAACTCACATGTGATAACCTCAAACACATGAGGTACCTAGTGCGACTCATGAGGGTGTCCCTGGTGGATCCTTGCACAGGGCACTCAATTCTTGATGTCGAAGAAGTGAATTCATAGATGACAATTCTTATTTAATAGAGATGGCAATAATCCGGGAGTGTCAAACCAATAAATGTACACCAAGGCGTATTACATATTTGTATTTTAGTACTACTTCTTATAGACCTATAGGATGCAAAACCACCCAGGTCCTCAGAGTATGTAATAGAGTGAACACCCTGACAGCTGGAGACAAAGTAATTTGTCTTTTATTTGGGATACAAATCCCTGGTATGAGCAAGTATGGCAAACAATAAAAAAAAGCCAGATAAAAGTAACACATAGTTACATAGTTACATAGTTACATAGTAATTAAGGTTGAAAAAAGACTTTCAGTCCATCAAGTTCAACCTGTTAATATCTCCTCTGATCTGCAATATGCGGATTAGTTATTAATTAAATTATTGATTAAATAATTATTAATAGTATAGTATTGGAGAATGAATAAAGAGTTAGTCCATCAAGTTCAACCTTTTTAGATCTCTATTGATCTTTTTAATTTGGACTATTTATTATTATTGTTAATTGTTAATTATTGTTAACAATTAATTACATACAAATAGATAAAATACTACAAATATATATCAAACGCTTTTTGCAATACAAATTACTGCGCTGTATCAATACAAATGGCTGAGAAGGAAAAGTAGCTTCTATTTATACCTAGAGGTTTGAAAATGCAAACAATGGGCAAACAGAACCAGCGTGATCTAATGACACAATTGTGTCTGGCATGTGACCATCACATGGTAAATTACTAGGCAACTACTTACCTTTAGTATCTCTCTCCTGGAGACCAAAGATCTAAAGCTAAAAACAGTATATAATACATAAATCTATAAAATATTCTAAATGCATAAAAGAATCAAAAAAATACACTGATAATCCAATCATACACTATGTATATTTTATTAATTATTTTATTATTATTTAAAAAAAATTATATATATATATATATATATATATATATATATATATATATATATATATATAAGCAGGGGAGAGGATCGCAATGAGCGCCAAAGATGCTCAGCGAGGGGGCACACAATGAGTGCCAAGGGTGCTCAGAGGAGCAAAAGTAGAGGCTCAAGCATAACGTATACCATTGTCGGGATTAATACGACATATTATTTTCTATATAATATAGAATAATGAATATTGAGTTCAGAATCAATTTATAGACACATATTCCTTTTTATAAAATAACATTTATTGAAAATACCAAAATCAACTAGTCTAATGAAAAATGTAATATATCAAATCAAATGCAAATAAAACACAGTAATATATCAAAATCAAATGCAAATAAAACACAATAAGATATCAAAATCAAATGCAAATAAAACACAGTAAGATAACCAGCCAGATAATAAAAGAAAGTTAATACATCATATTGTAATACTTATTATTTATATTTTCTATACAGTCCTAAAATCTCAATATAAAAGCGTATCTCATTCACATGAACAATGAAACCTGGAATAGCAATCCATAGAACAAAATCAGATAAATCAATTAATAAAATTCATTCTTAATAACGTTTTAGCATGTACTAACAATGTCTAATGATATTATAATATATATAGCTATACAGTAATGTATTGAATATAACACAATTATAGTAAAGTATTTTATAATATAATTGATAAGTTAGCTAAGTAAGTAAATTTTTCTGTATTGGTCAAAAAGAAAGATGAGATATCAAATTTTGTATTAAAATTTATATCCGGATTTATAAATTTCAATGACAAAAGGAAATCTAAATAACTTTTTGATAAGAAATAAACCAACCAGAGAAATTATGGTAGTGGTTTTCAATTATATCATAAAATAAAATATCTCAATTTATACATTACCAATTATGACAAAATTCCACTGGGTAATTCCAAAGTTGTTTTGACTTCTCCATAGATAGAAACTTTTATCTTCTTTTTCCTTTTTTTTTCTCTCCTCCTTGTCTCCTTTTCTCTTTTTTTCTTCTAGATCCTGTTTCTATCCATAATTATACCTCTTGCTTATTTGCCTATCAGAATCCCAAATCAGTTAAAGTATCTAGTAACCAATAGAATCTTTTTATGATGTCATTACTTATTTAAATTTTATAAAGAATATATTTTTCTATAGAGACGTTTATTCCTTTAACCATAAGATGGCGCTCTCGGACCTTTGAATTTTCATCCCTTTTAATTAGCTAATGACCCCTTTGACCCACAACCTATAAACAAGATGAAGTCATAAGAATGTTATCAAATAGATATCCCTAGACAGATTTATTATTCTGTTTACTAGACTTGGTGTCTATGAAACAAATTTTTCACATGTGAAAATTTAAGGAGTGATTTTATTATCTAGACTTAGGAATTCATTCAGATAATTATCTCTTATAGAACAATGGATTATTCAAATCATGGATAGTTCACTGATGGGCAGCTGTGAAAACATATCTTTCACATAGATATATTCAAGTAATAGAATTGCATGCATAGGTACATATATAAATATACAGCATATAAAATATTAATACAATGGATATAAAAATAGTGGTTAATAATTGGAATATCACATTATACTATAATATCCATATAAGATAGAACTTTATTCATACAGAAGTTCTGACACCATCTATGAAATGCATATCAAATTATGGGAAAGTATGGAAGTTTTCTCAATCTAGGTAACATAACAGGGAAATTGGCCGACTTTCTAACAACCACCTCCCAACTTCCCTACTCTCAACCACTGATGATATATAACTCAATAATTTAGCCAGTAATTCCATGCCCAAACAACCTCCAATAAAAATTGAAAGCAACACATTGTTGCAGTCCACCAATGACATCCTAATGTAGCAGAAAAGGTACTACACTCACCTCCTATGACTTTCTAATATGACTATAATGAGATATGATCATATAGTAAAGTGCAGTTCAGACAATTGCCAAGAATACTAAAATACGTATAGCATCATTAATACAAAGATTAAAGTTGCCAATTCATATATAATATAAACTTATCGATATAAACTGCAGCTGCATAATGAAATGGCTGTAAACATATAACTTGATTGTCATTTAAATATATGAGATGAATAATACATTACTGGATATAGTATTGAACCATTAATACAAAGAATTTCTACTGCTTTACAGAACAAGCTGATGATTGTATGGTACGTGTCCAAGAGCCCCGTTAGGCCCCCAGGCCATTGCCTCAAATGAGCTGGCTAGACTTTCAAGAGTTACTTTACTTAGTACCATTTTTTTTAAGGAAACCTGTTTTTTATCCTGCTAGTAACCTAATAGATGCTGATTACTGAAGACTAAAGCATCAGTCCAAGTGCTAATTTGTCTGAAGAGCCATCAGTCACAGTGAGAAAACATGAAAAAACACGGAGTGTATACTTTGTTGTTGTTAAGTCATTCAGTCTTGTCAGACTCTCTGTGACTTTAGGGACCTCAGCATGCTCGGCACATCTTGTGTCTGGTTGTGCTTATCCATAAGGGTCTCTTGGCAGATAAAGTGGGTTGTCAGTTGATTTAAAATGTTAGATCCCTATGGTTGAATTCAAATTATGCCAATCACTTATCTCTTTCTATTTATTACTTTGGAGACTTAGATGACATTATATTAATTAATAATTGACTTACTTTATTTTCTTAAAAACAATGTTTCAGTGTATTATTTATGCAACATTTTAATAGGAAAACAAAATGTCACTATTTTTGATCTAAAGTCCCCTAGTGCCTATTCAGGATTATTTTATAATACTTATCAAGTACTGCAAGCTTTAAATAACTTTGTATTGTTATTTAAACATTCAGAGCATCTTTGGGACTTGTATAAGCTCCAAAGGACTATTATGAGCTGCACACCAACAACGAAGGAAAAGTATATTTCTAAGGATATTCTCTAAGATTCTATGAGTGGGAAAACTCAATAGAAAGAAAACATCTTTGCGACTCATCTGTGCTGTGCAAGTTTCCTGAGAAACTGAAAAGTGGATATTATCATGCAGTATTATTTACTATCCCCTTTTGGATCTCTACCTTGTTGTGGTGTAGGGGCTTGTGAACTTCAATGAAGCTGTGAGCTATACCATGTAGGGTCATCCAAGATGGGCAGATCATAGTAGAGAGCTCAGGCAAATTGTGGTCGACTGAAGTAGGAACTGACAACCCATTCCAGTATCTTTGCCATGAAAACCTTATAAATGAGCACAATCAAACACAATATGTGCCTGGTGTGCTGTGGTCTATACAGGGTCATGACTGAATAACTAAACAACAAATATTTACTTTGGATCTCTCTAGTACTCTCAGACTTTTGGTGGTTTCTCTGACAAATACTCTACTTTTATATAGTCACTGAGTTTTCTAGCATTTTTTTAAATATATATTAAATAATATTATATATATCCACGTATAGATATACAGTATATCCAAGTACACATGAGGAATCTCAATTTTTTTTCTTTCTTAAGAGTACAGATTCTGAGGCTTCTGTGTTCTGTAGCGGACCTTAACTAAGAAATTCCATAGTTACTTGAAAAGGTTAACTAAAGATCTATATCTTAAAATGTATACTTCTTAAAATTTCTATAGATACGATTGAGAAATTATAATCCTTCCCAGACAGGATGTCTCCAGTTGGATATTTTTTCAAGGAGTAAATTAAATTTGTAAATTAGTAAATTTCTTAGTATATATGGTGGACACCCATTATCATTAAATAAAACTGCAAACAAGATATGGTTAACTTTATAATACTTAAAGAGCAAAAGGTTATGGGTGATTTTATTTGTATTTCCTATTGTAATTTGAAGGTACAAGGGCGCCATCTAGAGTTACAAGATATTAATTGACATTGTGGTTTTGTTCCATATGTTTTTTTTACAGCCACGTGTACATTTTCTCATTGGCTGGACATCTGACATCATCTATTGGTTAAAGGGAATCATTTGCTTTGATTGTTTGAGAAGAACATGACATTTTAGTATAATTAAGGAAGACAAAGGAATTGAAGGGGTTTAAGAGAGATACACATTCCAGATATACACAGCCAGACTCACACATTCTAAGAAGTTAGGGTTTTTCTTAATAAAGAAGTGTTTATCCATTTTTGAGAAACACATTGCTATGAAACATTTTACATTTTTAAGAGAAATACGAAAGAAAACAGCTCCAGAAAGGTTAAGAGATCCAGGAAATGTAAACTAAATCCAATTCATAATATATAAATTGAATTATTTTATTTTATGATATAATTGGAAATTATATGATATCATTCATCTATTATTTTTTTTTAATCAAAGAGTTATTAAACTTCAGTCCGGATATGAATTTTAATACAAAATCTGATATCTTTTTTATCTTTTTGACTGAAACAGATAATCTATTTTTATTTAGTTAACTCTTAGCAATTATATCATAACATACATTATCATAATTGTATAATGTTCACAAATACATTTTTAAAAATTGCATAGTACAATATATAGACGCTTTTATCATTGTGATCTTATTATTTTGATATTGGTGATTTTTATATTTGGTTTATTTTATTTTATTTCTCTGGTTGCTATATAGTTTTTACTGTATATGTAATTAGTTGTCATTTTTGTCATTGGTTATTTAATCTTCCATATACAATTTCAGTTAGATTGATGCTGTTATCACTAATAACTTATTAGATTCATTGATTGTGAAATGTTATTTGTTACATCACTAAGATTTAATGCTATATAGATGTTAATTATTAGGATACGTTTTATGATTAGATTTTTTTTACTTTGTTATTATCAATAAACATTATTTTATAAAAAGGAATATTTATCTGTAAATTGATGTTTAAGTCAAAAATTATTATTCTAATTATTTAGAAAATCTATGTCAAAATATTTCTGACAGGACATAATCTTTCCATTTTGTAATAATGGATTTAATGGTGCCCCTGGGTAACGTTCAAAATATTAGATGCAACCCTTAGTTATGCTTCTCCAATTTATTAGATAGCTTCTTGGTATTCATGATGCTGTTTGATTAGATATGCTCTCTAACAAGTTTAGCTGCTATCTAAAAAACGTATTTATTCTGATATTATGTGACACCTTATTTGCACAAAGATTCACTCCTTTCTACTAATGATGTATCTTCAGAAGACAATTGGTTTCACCAGAGCCTGTCTAAGGGTTTTAATAGTAGAAGGTGTCAATATTTGTATAACCAATATTTTTTTCTATTTTTTTGTGAATCATTTTGAAAAATATATAATTTTTTTTCACATTATGGACTTTTTATGAAGATTAGGGCCATAAAATTCTAATAAAATAAATTTTAATATCAAGCTGTTACAATATAAAATGTGGATGAATGCTTATGCAAGGCACTGCAAATTTGATGTGCATAACAAGCAACCTACTAATTATGGTATCTGTTTGTTTTTTTGTTTTTTTAATTATTGGATTGATTAAATACAGGGTAATGGTAGTGAATTTTAGCTCCCTTTTTTCAAGAGCAAAAATACATATGAAATGCATAACATTGTTCTGTGGTTTTAAGTTAAATACTTCAATGGACTGATTATAAAAAAAAATCTATATTGAGCTGAAGCTGACTGTACTTGGATTTTATCTGGTCCTTTACATATTTCTGCTCCGACTATGTGTGACCTTCAAAGCATACAAGAGATTAAAGTAACGTTATAGAAAAATCTTGACATTGCACTTTGAGAGTAATGTGTGGAACATCCAAGCTTTTGTATCAGTTATCATTTTTTATGCTTGATTTTATCCTGTCACCTCCTGCAATAACAGAATATAATAGTGTCACATCACAAATGGTCTCTATCAGTTATTCCATCAGTTTTAATGTTTCTCTCTAGAGATCTGTTAGAGAAAGAAATTGCTTTCCCACAACATATTCAAACTGTTGAAGGAGAAAGTCAAAAACTAGAAAAATGAATTAAATAAAATTAAGTGCAGCACTTGAAATATGATTCAAAAAATATTTGTATGAAAGATTAGGCTACAATAATATTTATTTGAAGACTAACTGGGTAGAAGTCATACAATATAAAAATATTCTATAAAATATTGTTGTTAATAGCTAATTCAATGCTTTGAAAAGAGTCATGTAGCTCTATCTAAAGGAATTATTATGTGTTTTTATTGACATTGTGTTGAAAATATGTAAGTATAATAGTTACATAGTAATGACATAGAAATTGAGGTTGAAAAAAGACTTTTAGTCCATCAAGTTCAACCTCTGATCTGCAATGTGCAGATTTGTTATTAATTGATCCAGAGGCAGGCAAACAGAAAACAAAACAGTGAAACCTAGCAAATTGTCTCAAAAGGGACCCCAGAACTGACGTTCGGACTCGTCCCTGGATCAATACTCCCTATCTAATTAGCTAAGATAACCCTGAATGTCCTTTCTAATGAAAAATATGCGTGCATTTTTAGAGTTATCTATCGAATACAATGTCACCACCTCTTTTGGAAGATAATTTCACAGATTAACGACCCTTTTTCTTTCTTTAAGGTGAAATATTTTTACTTCTAACGTCAAAGGGTGTTCTCTTGTCAGTTGAAAACCTCTTGGCACAAAAAGTTCACTGGACAAAACTTTATGCTGACCCTGGATATATTTATATAGGGTAATCATATTCCCTGTTAGATGCCTTTTTTCTAGAGAAAATAAGTGTAACTTGGTTTGTCTTTCTTCATAATTTAGTCCCTAAAATTCCCTATATTAGTTTTGTTGCCCTTCTCTGTACTTTTTCCAGTTCTAAAATGTCCTTTTTATTCAGTGGTGCCCAAAATTGTACTCCATATTCCAAATGAGGGCATACTAGGGATGTGTATAGTATCAGAATTATATTTGCTTCCCTTGCTTCTATACTCTTCTTAATACAAACTAATATTGTATTTGCCTTTGCAGCTGCTGCTTGGTTTTTAGCACTGTTACCTAGGTGGTTGTCAACATGCAAATCCCTTTTAATATCAGATACCCCTAGATTTGTTCCATTAAGATTATATATTGCATGGCTATTTTTCTTCCCAGATGCATAACTTTACATTTATTTGTATTAAATCTCATCTGCCATTTTGATGCTCATTGCTCTAATTTATTTAAATCCCTTTGGAGGGAAAGTACATACTTTTCGGATTTAATTATCTTGCACAACTTTGTGTCATAAGAAAAAATGTAGACACTACTTTCCAGTCCCACTTCTAAGTCATTAATAAATATGTTAAAAATGAGAGAACCTAATACTGAACTCTGAGGAACACCAAGTAACACATTCATCCAATCTAAAAGTTCAGATAAAACTGCTGTTTCAGACTTCCCATGTTGCTCTTTAGAGACTTTTTAAACATTGTTTTTTTGTAATAACCATTAAAAAACTCACTTTTCAGCATATGATGGCCAATCAAGTGTGAGGGGAGAGCTGTAACTCCTCAGAATTTCAAAGTATATTATAAAATTCATACACCAGGTAAAATAGAAAAGCACAATTTAACTATTTTATTTTATTTAAAAAAGTTACTATATGCAGTTTTTCTTAAGAGCAAGCCTTATTATCAGCAAGACATTTTAGGGCCCATCTTACTTCGCTCTCCAAGATGTCTGGCTCCAGCTTATTGGCCAAATTATGGAAGTCATCACTGCTGTTAAGATCCTTCCTGTATAGATCTTCAGTGTATTCCTACCACCTCTTCTTTATCGGATCTTCTTCTGTTAAGTCCCTACCATTTTTGTCTTTTATCACACACATTTTTGTCTTTTATCACGCACACTTTGCCATGAAAGGTGCCTTTTAGTTTCCCAATTTTCTTGAAGAGATCTCTTGATTTACCCATTTGGGTATCTTCTCTGGAATTCTGCATTCAGTTGGACAAATCTTTTCTTATCTCCATTTCCTTTTGCTTTCTTTCTTTCCTGGACTACTTTCAAAGCCTCGTCAGACAGCCACTTTGACTTCTTACTTTTCTTTCTTTTATTCTTTGTTTCTGTTTCCTGAATAATGTGGCAAACTTCGATCCAAAGTTCTTCAGGCATACTACCTTCCATGTCTAGTCCCTTAAATCTATTATTTACTTCCACTGCATTGATTGATTTTTTTAGTATCTACTTGGTTTGATGGCTTTCGCTCTTTTCTTCAGTTTAATTTTCAACTTTGCAATAAGAAGCTCATAGTCTGAGCTGCAGGGAACTCCAGGTCTTGTTTTTGCTGACTGTATAGAGCCCCTCCATCTTTGGCTGCAACGTATATAGTCAATATGATTTCTATGTTGTCCATCTGGGGATGTCTATGCATAGAGTAGTCTCGGAGGCTGTCGGAAAAGGGTGTTTGCTATGACCAGAGAATTATCTTGACAAAATTCTACTAATCTCTGGTCTGCTTCATTTTGTACTCCAAGGCCAACTTTGCCAGTTATTCCAGGTGTCTTTTGGTTCCCTACTTTAACATTCCAATCTCCTATAATTATAGTGACATCTTTTCTTGGTGTTATATCTATGACATGTTGAATGTCCTTGTAGAACTGGACAACTTCAGCCTCTTCAGCATTTGTGGTTGGAGCATAAACTTGGATCAATATGATATTATATGGCTTGCCTTGAATTCAAATTAAAATCATTCTGTCATGTATTGGGTTGTAACCAAGCACTGCTTTGGCCATTCTTTGATTGACTAGGATGGTTACTTCATTTCTTCTGCAGGATTCTTGACCACAGTAGAAGATCTGGTGATTGTCTGATGTGAAAATTCCCATTCCAGTCAATTTAAGTTCACCAATTCCCAGGATATCAATGTTTAACCTTGTCATTTCATTCTTGACATCTACATCTAGTTTGCCTTGGTTCATTGTTCTAACATTCCAGGTTCCTATTCTGAACTGATTTTTCCCCATCATACACATCTGCAGCTGGATGTCCTTTTGGCTTTGGACCAACAACTTCATTAGATCTGGTGTTACTTGTACTTGCACTTTGCTCTACCTCAGTAATGACCTGAGGCTCATCTTCCGGTGCCATATCGTTATGTCTCTGGTTGTGCCTGTCCATAAAGTTTTCTTAGCAAAGATACTGGAGTGGGTTACTTCTACAGTGGACCACAATTTGTCTGACCTCTCTGCCATGACCTGCCCATATTGGCTTACCCTATATGGTATAGCTCACAGCTTCATTAAAGTACACAAGCCCCTTCACCACGACAAGGTAGCGATCCAGAAATACACAATTATAAATTTTGCTTTACATCATACATCATATAGCGACCCCAACATGGATATTATGGAGGCCAACACATAAAATAATTTATGAAATACCCCTTTGCATCCATAAGGCCACACACCCACACTGCTCTGTATAAGACACATTGTTTCTGTAAACATTGCTCATACAAACAACTTGGCATCTTCCATAGCAACCATTGATAACCTTTCACATTAGAAAACAGATATGGTAAAGTCCAAAAGAGCAGGGTTTTAAGTGAATCCAAAATCAGTCATGACATTGGGCCTGGAATCCAAAAGACAAGTTGAAGGCTAGATAGAATAGTTGTAGGCATGGTCAAAAGGTAACATTTAGACTATCCTATTGAGTAGCAAAAGCTGAACCACACTTGTAGCATAGAGGTCTTTGCTCAAGCTAACTTGATCTATGAATGACTTGGTATAGAACCTGCAATGATTGGTACCAACTGCATCAATCTCAGGCATTCTTGATATTGCTGCCCTGGGGTGATTATAGAGCTTGCATTTTAATGATATAAATCTCCTGTTTAACATTGTTTGGATAATTATCTAGGTTGGTGTTTTCTTTAGTTGGTTAATTAAATTATATAAGCTGTGTAGAGCTGTATTAGAACAGAAAACATTTACTCACATTAGTAATAAAAAAAATGAAGAATTTAGTTTGTATAACAGCAACCTGAAATGGAAAAGCCTGATGCACTACATAATAAATATATGTTTTTCAGCAAATAATGGTTTTCTAAAACTCATAGCTGTAATATTCTGTAAAATCTGTATATAAAAATGTCAAACACAATGTATAACATTATTATTAATTCAGTAGGTGTAGCCTTTTAAACTGCCTCAAAACACAATAATTTCCACTGTTACTACCACTACAAAAGATGTTCTTATATCACTGTTTAACTGACAATGTTCTGTATCTGTTATTTTGTATAAAATATCACTAAATTATCATTTGAAAACAGACACGTGTGAGATTTAATCCCTTGAGGAAAAACAGAAGATTTCATCATAACACACTGAACACACTACCAAAGGAGGCGGTGATACCAGATTCAATAGATAACTTTAAAAAGGGGAAGGATATACTTTGAATAAAAAGGATACAAGATTATGTAATTAAAATGAACTAGAATGTTATTAACTAAAGTGTGTGAATATTGATATAGGGAATAGTCTTATTGCCAGTTTTTAGGATCTGGAAGCTTTTTGATTGCCTTCTCATGGATCGGTTAATAATTCACATTATAGAAGAAGAAGATATAAAAAGATTGAACTTGATGCACTAAAAGTCTTTTATTCAACCTTATTTTAGAGGGTCAGGTAGATATTATAATACCATCAGGAAAATTATTCTCTTCTGGTGAAGTATGTTGGTTCCTGGAAGCCACTTTTTAGTGCTAGTGAGGAGTTTAAGGGTTTCATCAAATGTATTTTAGTGTACTGCACATTTGTTGAATGTTCATTCATATAAGAAAATTTTCTCAGTGATTGCTATGTTTCTATGCCAGTCTACCCTTATTTTTGTCCATTCATCTTTGATCGTAAGGTTGACACACCACAAAGCATTTTGCTTGGCTTTTGGAGTAGTAGTAGTTTTGGCAAACTTTACTTCAATTTTTAGCAATCTACATAAAACTATTAATGCCCAATGTCCAAAGGACAAATACCTTTCTAAAACAGGCCTCTAAGGTAGCATACCATAGAATGAGAATTAAGTATGTAATAAAAAAAAAAAAAAAAACTTAAATTTACATATTTTTTAAAACGTTATTCCCTGTGACTCCATTTGCAGTTATGATATTTCCTCTTTTGTTACTATGTAACCTTGGGCTTATTTAGCTTTTATGCTATCCTTGTCCCATTCAGATTCATGTCCCACCACAAACTATTTACTTAAAAGCACCCACACCCCAGTTATGTACTCTCCTGATCCCTTTGCTATATCCCAAGTCATAGGTTTATGAGTATTTATATATATCAACAATGATTCTGTGGTACTGCACCTCAGCTTAAGACTCATGCACCTAAGCCTTAGATATACTGTAGTTATAAAATTAAAGCTCTAAAATGTAGGAGAAAGGAAAAACTCTTAATATATCCTCCAAGATGTATTTCATATGGGGTGGTGCATTTTAAAAGGTTTAGCTGTATCATTAAATTACATGTTACTTAGCGGTATATATAACATATGTGGACGATGTTACAGTTTTAGGTAACATTCAGACAACCAAAATGAGGGTGCTGCTCTCGCAGATATATAGTTTTACAAAAGCTTAGCCCCCAGTAATAATTTTCTAGTTTGTTTGTCTGTGCCAGCATGGCCCCAAGACCTGGTGATTACTCTTCTTTGTGTGGGTTTTTAACTGAAACATACAAGGACAAGAACATTCTAAATGAAATGCTTATTCTTTCAAAATTAAAAAAGAAAAAAAAAAATAATGCAAAAAATAGGAAAAGCCTAGATTTCATTCAAAGCCTGCCTCACTTCTTGGCCCCTTTCTATAAGGTATATAAATAAGTCACCACTACCTAAACATAAAAAGTAATTTCTGACTCTTTCGGAAAAAGCAACATTTTTTTTCACTATGGAAAAAATAGCATATATTTTATTTTTAGTAAAACTTCCAGAAAGAAGGGTTTATGTTCAAACAAAAGTACAATATGTCAGAATACAACACCTTTTAATTAACTCATAGGTGTTGGATATTTTCACTAAGTGAGAAGTTTCTTACTAATGTGGCAAAATGTCTATTGTTTTTATGGTTTCATGTGGAATGTACTAACTAAAGTATGAAGCATCTGCTTCATAGAATAAAGAGGGTTGTGAGAAGTGAGAAACCTCTCATCATATCCAATATAGCTCTATGTACATCAGTAGTTCTAAGTGTAATAAAGCTGCCTTCTCACACCTCTTCCTTGATGTCTTAAACATCATCCATTAACTTCTCTCACTTTACAATATCCAGAACATTCTACTTACATCCCAAACTCACAAACATATTATATTCCTCTCCATTATTCTATCCCTCCTATGCCAATCTCCCAGGAGAAACAACCTTACCTACATTACTTGTATGATCCTTATAACCAATATTTGAAGAGTTTATCACCCTCAGACTCCATTTACTTGAGTGTACATTCAACCCACTCCCCTGTTATTACTCTTCTGGCCCCTTGCTATTTCCCAAATCATAGGTTTATGAGTATTTGTGTGTATCAGAAGTGTTAGGTAAACTTACAGACAAAAAATGTTGCTACAAATAGGCATTTCTGTGACCATTATTCTATAATACTGTACCGGCATCTTCAGGGAGCCTGCTGCCCTCTAAAATGTTCTAGCCTAGGTCACATGGGCCTAAACCCAAAAATATACCGCTGTGTGTCACGCTTGGAGGCTTTTATGTAAGTTGGAATACTACCTAGTATGCCTTAAAAAAACTGTCATACAGTGGTCCTTTAATGAAAGATGTGAATGCAGGATAAATGAAGGACATCACTGTCACTTACAGTCTTGCATGCATGGGTGTAGGAGCCAAAGAAAATTGAGGGGGGGGGGGTACACAAATAGTATAAAAATGCCACACAACTGCTGCTCTAGACACAATGAAAAATCTTGGGGGAATTTGTCCTCCTCGTCCCCCCCCCCCCCCCATTTCCTACACCCATGCTTGCGTGTCTCGCCTTATATAGATTTGTATTATAGCAAAATATGGATAGTGGAATACAGGGTTAGATTCATTAAGTTTAATTATGACATTTCTGACTTTTCATGGCAGAGTTCTTTAAAGTATTCACTAAGAATGCCTTTTTATAAGGAAGTCTGGAGAGAGAGGAGTTTTCTCAAACCTTCCACTTTCATTATTTGTCCTCCATCACATAATTTCACAGTTTAATCACTGTGCAAAAAAAACATTGTCAATTATAGTGGTGTGACGACCTGAAGTGACCTGGAGTGATAAGAAAAATACTTTTTTATCTTTGCCATCGTAATATTTAAATGACGCTTAATGCGTATATAGTAGTGAAACCTCTACATTGACTAGTTTTGGCTAATTAACTTAAACAACTTTCCGCATGGTTCCTCCACATCCCATGGTGTATGTTGCCCTTTAAGTACCTCTTTCCTGTTCAATAGAGTTATAGAATATATCTCTCTATATAAAAGAGACTTTATTTAGTTGGACAGTTTTACAATGGAAGCAGCTGTGCTATGTATAAAACCGTTCAAATCCAATATCCCTGTTGTCACTTTAAATGGCATCAGAATTTATACAGAACACAGATCAATAGATTCAAAATGGAAGCCAAAAAATTGTTGCTACTATACACCAAATGACCTCCACTTATTTTAACAGAACCAAACCTTCCTGTTTTTCCTTGTCACCTTCATTAGTATACATTCATGTCACTCAGGATATTACAAGTGACATTTTGTATTTGTCAACTTGCCCAGCTATTTTTTTAGGCATACATTTAGAGATTTCAGCAGAAAGTTTGTAAGCAGCACAATTACTGCCATGTCACTGTTAGACTGCAGTGAGATCAAAGTGGCTGCTTTGACTTATTCATTTTTCCCTGTGGATGGAGGAAAACTACTCAGATTAGATCATCCAACTATGAAAACTGCCCGACTGGTGCATGACAGGTTGTTGCTTCAAATTATATTTGCTTTTTCTAATTTAATATATTTGCAGCCAATGGACTATTTTTTACATAGGTGAAATTAACAATATGTATACTCACAGAAATGTAGTCAACAATTATTTGGTTAAGGGCTCTATTTATAATAACGTTTTTATTAGAGTCTATGGATAAACATGGTTTGCTAATTATGTTTTGTTGTGTGTATAATCTTGCAATTTGTTTATTTTTCTTTAAGCAGGTGCACTATTTCAATACACAAGAAGTGCCAGTCTGTTTTTGGACACACAAAATAAAGGTGGTGTCGGAGTCTGCTTGTACTAATCAAGGGTGCAGGGTGTGTGATTCTTAGATCCTACGACCTACGAAAAGGGGTCTGATGGTGCCTGCCTCTTCAAAAATGATGCTGTAATCTGAAGTGTCTGCTGGTGCCGAGATCTGAACAAAAAGTTGAGACCCATATAGAGAGAGAATTGGGGTAAGCTTAGTCCCCAAATCAGGCGGGGGTAACAGTTAACATTATCTCAAGTCAAGATTAAAAGACAACTGTAACTTGTTAAAAACTTGTGTACTTTAATGTGTGTATATATATATATATATATATATATAGTAAATAAAATGTACATCTGTGTTCACACTTGAATGTCCAAAGCAAGTTAAAAAACCTACTTCCAGCTCAGAGTTCCGAGAAAAAACAGTTATTACACTGCATTCTGGGAAGTTGAGCTGGGACACACAAATATGTCCACAAATGCCTCGCTCTTCATTCCGTAGCCATCATCAAACATGGCTTCCTTTAAGCTTATGCATGCTGTATTATTACACAGCTTTAATGCAAAGCCAAGGTTGGAATAAACACAGGCTGAGTATCCAATCCATGTACATGTTTCAAGCTTACTGGCTATCATCAGCATGGAGCGGGATCTCAGCCTGTGTTGTGGAAATTATGAGTAGGTAGTTCACCACAACAATCATTTACAATATGGTGGGCAAAAGAGCGATAGAAGCCCTCCACCGTACAGTAGTACAGTAAATAAAATGTACATCTGTGTTCACACTTGAATGTCCAAAGCAAGTTAAAAAACCTACTTCCAGCTCAGAGTTCCGAGAAAAAACAGTTATTACACTGCATTCTGGGAAGTTGAGCTGGGACACACAAATATGTCCACAAATGCCTCGCTCTTCATTCCGTAGCCATCTTCAAACATGGCTTCCTTTAAGCTTATGCATGCTGTATTATTACACAGCTTTAATGCAAAGCCAAGGTTGGAATAAACACAGGCTGAGTATCCAATCCATGTACATGTTTCAAGCTTACTGGCTATCATCAGCATGGAGCGGGATCTCAGCCTGTGTTGTGGAAATTATGAGTAGGTAGTTCACCACAACAATCATTTATAATATGGTGGGCAAAAGAGCGATAGAAGCCCTCCACCGTACAGTAGTACAGTAAATAAAATGTACATCTGTGTTCACACTTGAATGTCCAAAGCAAGTTAAAAAACCTACTTCCAGCTCAGAGTTCCGAGAAAAAACAGTTATTACACTGCATTCTGGGAAGTTGAGCTGGGACACACAAATATGTCCACAAATGCCTCGCTCTTCATTCCGTAGCCATCATCAAACATGGCTTCCTTTAAGCTTATGCATGCTGTATTATTACACAGCTTTAATGCAAAGCCAAGGTTGGAATAAACACAGGCTGAGTATCCAATCCATGTACATGTTTCAAGCTTACTGGCTATCATCAGCATGGAGTGGGATCTCAGCCTGTGTTGTGGAAATTATGAGTAGGTAGTTCACCACAACAATCATTTATAATATGGTGGGCAAAAGAGCGATAGAAGCCCTCCACCGTACAGTAGTACAGTAAATAAAATGTACATCTGTGTTCACACTTGAATGTCCAAAGCAAGTTAAAAAACCTACTTCCAGCTCAGAGTTCCGAGAAAAAACAGTTATTACACTGCATTCTGGGAAGTTGAGCTGGGACACACAAATATGTCCACAAATGCCTCGCTCTTCATTCCGTAGCCATCATCAAACATGGCTTCCTTTAAGCTTATGCATGCTGTATTATTACACAGCTTTAATGCAAAGCCAAGGTTGGAATAAACACAGGCTGAGTATCCAATCCATGTACATGTTTCAAGCCCCCACCCCGTCCCTCCTTAGCCCCAACCCTGCTCCTCCTGGCTCTCCCAACTTCCCTACTCTTAATTACTGGTGATATATAATCTCAATGTGAGGTGGTTGTCAGAAAGTAGGCCAATTTCCCTGTTATGTCACCTAGATTGAGACCACTTTTTCAAACTGTCCCATATTTTGATATGCCTTTCCTAGATGGTATTTATTATGTTTGATTATCTAGGTAAATAACCTCTTTATGTCTACACAAATGTGGCGTTATTCACCAGTTATTTTTAATTATTTGAATAAAAGTTAAATTTTTAAGTTTATTTCCCTGGGTCGGAGTGCTCCCACTGGAAAAGTATTTCCTATATATACATTTTTGATTATTGCATAACTTTTATTTTGGTAGGTACCTGTAATAGTATATTTACATACCACTCTGTTGGGAATAGTGTTATAAATAATCTAAAAAAAAATATCTTGTGTGCATTTATTTTAGACTGATGTCAAATATAAAAAGTGGACAAAACATGTTCCATCCAGCACTAACAATCTGTATTATCTGTATATAAAGTCATTTCACAATTGTAAACTATGCAACAAAGTAACAAAATTAGTAGCTATGTAAGACATGGATATAATTTTCATAAAAATATATTTTAGTAGGTTCTACTTTTGCATGCAGGCTACCATGATATAAATTAGTGGCAGAGCTACTGCCTGCAGCCGACTCGCATAATGGGGGCCTCATTTTATAATACTTGGTTTTCAAGTCAGGGTTGCAAGTTTACTTGCATTTGACCTCTACCGACCATGTGAATTGACTAAAAATATACTTTAATGCTCATGGCATACACACAAATGAAGTGGCGGCTGGTGAACTTTCAAGTTGGAGGGGCGCCAGGTGAAACGTAGCCCCTACCCCTTTTTTTCAAACCATACCCATTTTTATAACGCCTCCCCCTGACGTCATAATGACCTTTATAAGCCCCGCCCAATGACCTTATACTTGTAAAGCCCATTGAAATACAGGATCAGCAATGCAGCAATGTCAAGAAGTAAAGTAACAATGTGTAAAATTAATTGGTATACAATATAGATTGAAAAAACTCATGTGACAAGACTACAGCAATATCATAATAGCACCTATACGCATTAACAGAAAAATTAAAGCAGTGACACTTACCATTAGTCGGGTCTTCTTCTCAGGGTATTCACGTTCAGTAAGTTGACCAACGAGTACAAACAAATCTGCTGCCACATAGGGTTTGCACCTGGGGTTGAAAGAAAACAAGCAAATCAATCAGACGATTCAAGAACAGAACCATACCTTAAAAACCTTAAAAGACCAAGTGAAACCATATAGGCCCCAAACATACCTTAGAAGACCAAGTGTGGCCATATAGGCCCCAAACATACCTTAGAAGACCAAGTGTGACCATATAGGCCCCAAACATACCTTAAAAGACCATTCAGGACTGTATAGGCCCAAACCAGTGGATCTTGGGATTCAAGAAAACAACAACATTTCACTTCTGTTTAGACACAATACTCAATGTCAAACAAACACGTTGAATTAGCATATGGATAACCATATGAGCAGTAACACCACGCCAAGGCTTCAACAATTGTTACTGACCATTCACACACCTTTCATAGCTCCTTCCATATGCACACCCACACACCATTCATACTTTACTTAGCACTAGTTATTTTTGGTAGTTCGGTGGTGCCATTTCTGAGAACTTTACTTACCCTTGAAGGTGCCTCCAATTCCTTCAAACCAATGCATTCAACCGCTCCAGGGCCATGGTGCTTCTTAAATACCTTTTTATCCTCTTCAATGTGGAGAAGCATCTTTCTGATTCTGCAGTAGTCTTCGGTGTTGTAAGCAGGATTCCTTATAGCTTCACTGTCTCTGTGAAATCATTATGCAGATTAAATTGATAGTAAAGTTGGTGCAGAGCAACAGCACTCGTACAGACATGAAATTCTGGCTTCCCGTACAGAAGTGACAGCTACCCTTGAAAGTGCCTCCAATTCCCTCAAACAATGCATTCAACCGCTCCAGGGCCATGGTGCTTCTTAAATACCTTTTTATCCTCTTCAATGTGGAGAAGCATCTTTATGATTCTGCAGTAGTCTTCGTTGTTGTAAGCAGGATTCCTTATAGCTTCACTGTCTCTGTGAAATCATTATGCAGATTAAATTGATGGTAAAGTTGGTGCAGAGCAACAGCACTCGTACAGAAGTGACAGCTACCCTTGGAAGTGCCTCCAATTCCTTCAAACCAATGCATTCAACCGCTCCAGGGCCATGGTGCTTCTTAAATACCTTTTTATCCATAAAATCCATTTAAATATTTAACCATTTAAATATTTTTTTAGCCAGTGCGTAATTGTTCCTTCTTCAGTATTGGATATGCTTGCACAGTGTCTTCCAGAGCTTGGGTTGGAAAGCAAGTGTCATGGGTTGTATACAAGTCACTTTGAACAAGTTTGGCACTGACTAGGTGATTTGAAAATGAAAATCATCTTTTGCATGAACCACCACTATGTCACATACCTCTCTTGAAAGTTGTCTCAAGGCTGAGATCTCCGTACTCCGTAGTCTGCGGAATGTTACATCGCTAGGCAAACTTGCTTCTATCTCGTCATCAGAAATACAGATTTTCTGGATGCTGCTGACAAAGTCTTCTGTGACTTTGTGGATATAAACAGTATCCGTGTCTCGCTTCTGAAGCTGACTATAGAGGATGTCAACATGTGGCATTATTAAATGAAATAGTTTACAGAAGTAAAGGAACTCCCTGTCTTCCAGCAATCCAATGAAACCTGCGGCTTCACGTATAGATGTTTGATCAAAGTTTAGACATGCTTCAATTGTCTGGAAACACTCAAGTAGCGTATCTCTGTTCTCGTAGATGATGTTCACGGTCCTAACATTGAAGGTCCATCGTGTCGGTGCACCTCTTGGAAGTCTTCTGCCAACTACCTCATCCAGAACTGCAGTCCTTTTTGGAGAGCGTGAAAAAAAAGATGGTATGCCGCCTATGCTGGAAAAAAAACCTTGAACTCTTCCAATCTTTGAAACTGCTTGCTCCATTATTAGGTTCAGTTGGTGAGCATAGCAATGGACGTAGTGTGCGTTCGGGTACATGTCTTTTATTTTTCTTTGAACTCCTCCTTGATCTCCACGCATCACACTGGCACCATCATAGCTGTGAGCTATGAGTTTCATCTTGTCTTCTGGCTCTGGGAGAACAGTATTCAGGCTTTCCAGCACAACAGCAGCAATCAAGTCTGCATCCATTGCTTTCAGTTCCGTGAAGCCATCAAATCTTTCCACCACTTGATGCTTCTTGTCAATGTAGCGATAGACTACAACACACTGTGTCCTAGCGGAAATATTGGTTGTTTCATCCGCTTGGATTGCCACAAACTGGGCTTCCTTAAGCTGCTGGTGAATCACTTCCTTAATAACTTCCAGCATGCAGTCCAGTAGCTCATTCTGCACGGTTTTGGACGTGCCCTTAAACACAGTTGCAGTCTTCAAATGCTATTCCATTGCACTATCGATACTGCCAACCAAATCAACCAGGCCTCGAAACACTCCTGGATTTAGCGATGTTTCCCTTTCGTCGTGTCCTCTTAATGCCAGTTCAAAAGCGCCACAAAAGCGAACACAATCAATTATCTTCGAAAGGATGTACCGGTTCTTAGCCACTTCTTCATTGTGTTTTTGAATACTGACTTGGTATCCTTGGTCCAGTTGAACTGCAATGTTTACCTGTCCAAGCATCTCACCTGTTATCCAAGTGAGATTTAGAAGTTTTGTGTTTCGCCATTTTATCTGCTAGATGTTTGACATCAGTCACTCCAGTTTTGGTCCAAGCAGCATCACCACCAAATAGGATGCATGGAAAACAATATAAGGACTTCCTAGAAACGCTTCCACAAAGCCAGTTGTTCTTCTTGTACCATTCTATATTGAAAGTGCGGATATATTGCTTCCCTCTATCTCTTGCGATTTGCTGCAGATTTATCTCTGGTTGGTCAGGTCCTAACCGTTTTACTTCCACCTTCTCCTCATAGGTTAGGGTGCCGAAAGGCTTCACAAGTAGAGAGTCAATAGTATTAATTTCTGATACCAATAGAAGAAATAGATCACGGTATATTAATTTATATTATGTCACAAAATTACTTTAAAATAACATTGTGTTGAATTCATTGGTATACATTACAGATTGCAAACCCTCATGTGACAAGACTACATCAACACCAAATTTGCACCTATACGCATGGACAGAAAATTCAAAGCAATGATACTCATCAACAGTTGACTCTCCTTCTCGGGGTATTCAGATTCAGTAAGTCAACCGAACCTTAAAAACATTAAGCAATTTTGACCATATAGGCCCCAACCGCACCTTAAAAACCTTAAAAGACCAAGTGTGACCATATAGGCCCCAACCGCACCTTAAACTCCTTAAAAGACCAATCGTGACCATATAGGCCCCAACAGCACCTTAAAAACTTTAAAAGACCAAGCGTTATCATATAGGCCACAACTGCACCTTAAAAACCTTAAATGACCAAGTGTGACCATATAGGCCCCAACCGCACCTTATAAACCTTAAATAACCAAGTGTGACTGTAACGGAGTTGGAACACGAATCCAATATCTCCGCTGGTATACGGTAAAATACCCAAGAGGCACTACAGTTTCACCATCCCCGACCTCCCATATTGGACGACACACAATTTGGGAGTCAAATGGATACTGACTTTATTTTGTTATGTGCAGAAATATTTATACACATCTCTTCCCACAGGCAATACACATCCCCCATAGTTGGCCACACAATACACATAGAGGGACAATAGGTGGGTCACACCTCCCTGAGGCTACCTGGCAACTTTGATACAATCAGACATTGATTAGATCATGCTTCTTTGATCTTATGTCTCACAATGAAAACACTTTATACAATAGACTTCCTTATCTTCTGGGGAGTCTCTGTAATAGGATTATCTATTAGCCTAGTAGCTGTAATATTCTGAGCCAATATATTCTGTAGAACATAAACCAACATATCTACAGTATAGCAATGTGATCATATTTTAACCAAGAATTAAATAACCATAAAACAGGGTAAAACAGTGATGGGTTCCGTTACAGTGACCATATAGGCCCCAACCGCACCTTAAAAACCTTAAAAGACCAAGTGTGACCATATAGGCCCCAACCGCACCTTAAAAACCTTAAATAACCAAGTGTGACCATATAGGCCCCAACCGCACCTTAAAAACCTTAAATAACCAAGTGTGACCATATAGGCCCCAACCGCACCTTAAAAACCTTAAATAACCAATCAAAACCATATAGGCCCAAACTGTACATAAAAAAAAAATGAAATAAAAATACAAAAAAAAAAAAAAAAACTATATATATATATATATATATATATATATATATATATATATATATTGATTATATATATATATATATATATATATATATATATATATATATATTGAGATATATAATTATTACCAATATATATATATATATATATATATATATATCTCAATATATATATCAATATATATATATATCAATATATATATATCAATATATATATATCAATATATATATATATCAATATATCTATCAATCAATATATAAATCAATCAATATATAAATCAATATATATATATATATATATATATATATATATATATATACACACACACACACACACAAAGCAATATACATAAAACAAAAAATATATTAATTGATATTTATTTATTGATTAATTGATGTACTTTATTAATTATTTGATTATTGCTCATGTATTTGTATTAGACATTATTTATTATACATATTACAGTGCTATTTATTTGCTATACATGTTACAGGATATTATCCTGTAACATGTATATCACATAAATAGCCCTGTAATATGTATAATACATACAAGTTCACACTAACCTTTTTTGCCCTTACAGGCTTCCATACCTGCTTTGCTAATTTTTGAAAGACTCTGATTGGTTGAAATCAATGTCTATCAAAATTTCAGCCAATCAGAGTCCTTCAAAAAATAGTATAAAAGGAGGAGCGTGGGAAAAAATCAATTAGTCGCCGGGGGAGCTCCTTGTAGGAGGAGCTTCATTAGATTGTTGTTGTTTTTTTAGAGCGTCTGGTTTTTTAGGTGGAGGCCTCTTGCAATGGGCCAGAATGGATGGACAATGGCTTCAATCAAGATGAGAACAAGGGCTTCTATCAAGATTGAAGGACATGGGCTTCAATCAAAATTGATCGGAATGTCCGACTATCCAGGGCAGAAGGCCACCGCTGGAGGGGTCAATTTGACAGGTAAGTATGTGCTGTTGTTTACTTTATTATTGTTTTTTTTTTTCCTTCCCTTATTTTTATTTTATCTTTAAAAGTGACAGGCAATTTATTATTTTTATTTTAACTGCAATGTTAAAGATACATTGCCTGTTACTTCTAAAAATGGAATAAAAATATGGGGGGGGGGGGGGGACTGTATGGTTGTTGTGTTTTTTTGTTGTGTTTTTTTTTTTTTTTACTGTAAGGTAGGTGGATTGCTAGTTGGGCCAGGGTGGGGTGTGGGTCACTGGGTCAGGGTTGTAGGTCGGTGGCTTGGCTTGGTACTACCACTCCACCTACCTATTACCCTGACCCAGTGACCACACTCCACCCTGGCTCAACTACCAAGTTGGTAGTTAGGTCAGGGTGGGGATCATTAGGTCAGGCAGGCTGTTAGGTGGATTGCTAGTTGGGCCAGGGTGGGGTGTGGGTCACTGGGTCAGGGTTGTAGGTCGGTGGCTTGGCTTGGTAGTACTACCACTCCACATACCTATCACCCTGACCCAGTGACCACACCCCACCCTGGCCCAACTACCAAGTTGGTAGTTAGGTCAGGGTGGGGGTCATTAGGTCAGGCTGGTAGGTGGGTTGATATAGTTGGGCCATGGTGGGGTGGGGTCACTGGGTCAGGGTTGTAGGTAGTTGGCTGGGTACTACCAAGCCACCTACCTACCCCAAGACCAAGTGATCTCAGTTGGTAGTAGCTGGGTCAGACTTAGGTCAGGGTGGTTAGTTGGGTCACACCAGGGTTGGCACGGGGCCCCATGGGCCTCCTGTCCTTAGGGAGGGTGATGACCGGGTCTGGGGGGGTAGGAGTGACCAGGTCCGTCGGGCTTATGCTGGGTGGGTGACCACATGGTCCGTCGGCGACTGAGGTGGCCAGATGGGCCTACGGGGGGGGGGGGGGGGTGACCGGGGTGACGGGGTTATCACAGGGCTTGGCACGAGGCCACATGGGTAATTGTGTGGCAGGCAGGCATAGTGGGGTACTAGGGTAGCCCTAAGTTTATTAGGGGGACCAGGGGGTTGGCCAGGGCAGTTAGGACTTACTGTTGTAGGTTGGGTCAGTCTGAGTAGTTTAAGCCAGGGAGGTCTCAGTCTCAGTGGGAGCAGGAAACGAAAAGAGGGCTGGGCCTGGCTTATGGTGGTTTTATTAACAGGGAGCTGTTAATCAAAATTAAACTCGAGGCTCTATTAGCTGGTGGGCGCCCTGGGCTAATGGTCTGGGTGGGCTTAGGTGGTTCTCCTGACAACTGTACAGCCTTCCATCATTGATTGGTCAATGATGGAAGTGGAAGACTGTCAGTCATTGAAATGGATACATTATCACTGCCCATGCATAGCTTTTCCCTGGTTGGTGGGCGGAATCCATTAACGGTCATGACTCATTCATAGAGTCTAAAGGTTAGTGTAAGTGCAGTAGTGTAATCTGATCACACAGCGTGGCGATTGCAGGGGAAAGCTACAACAATAGAATAGATAGTGTAGCATTGCACACAACAGTGACCTGCAATAAAAATATTTGGGGGGGGCGCTTGCCCCGACGCCCCTATGGACGAGCCGCCACTGCAAAAATGCTAATTTAGATTACATACTTCACAAACATATTAAGATTTTCCAAAAACTATAGTAGTCTTTCAATAGTTTTTCTATCTGCTTATAGATGGTAGGTTCAGGGGTGTGTTTTGTGCTTAGGTTCACATGACATTTTCAAGGGATTTGAGATATGTTTGTATAAATATATATATATATATATATATATATATATATATATATATATATATATATATATATATACACACACACACACACACATACACACCAACCTATGATATGAGTAAGGGAAAGGAAGAACTGCAAGTGAGGCATGGGTGGTACATAAATCTGAATGGCAAAGGGCAGCATAAAACCTAAACATGTCCATGTGGTAATTCTGCTTTAACATTGTGGCTCACACTATAAACTAATAGCTTTTTGTTTACATTTTTCAGGTACTTTTTGATTAAATGCCTTCAGGGTAAAATAACTAACTCCTCCAAAGTGGCTGCATTTAGCTTAAGTTATTCTATCAGGACTCAAACTCCTCTTTAGTGATTGCTTTTACTGTAAAGTCTTAAGGGAATTTCAGATACCTTGACTTTTATTATATAGAAAAGAAAGTTTAATTTTATTCACTGCCATTGTCAAATCTATTTCAACTATGTTATTAGAAAAAAAAAGGTTTGATAAATGTTTTATTCTGCCTCAGATTGTTACTGTAACACTGACCTCAAGTCTTCAGGCTGTCAAGAAAATGTACTATTGTTTCTCCATCTCCTTTCTCTACATATTTATACACAGAGAAGACTTAATCTGAAGATGATTGATTTATTTTACAATGATATTATTATCAAATACAATGTAAGAGATGAGCAGTCCAGCTTGGATAAAGTGAGGAACTCTTTCTCGAACCTTGTATGACCTCACTTAAGATAACCTACAAATCTCCAGATGGCTATTAATGCATTACAAATCATCCAGTGAAGGCATATTTAACAGTAGATCACCCCAGAAATATAGAAATGCTCAAAAGGCTAAGTAAGAGAGATACTTTGAAAATATCTAAATAATTATCTAAATGTAAAAGCAGACACTGGTAGGCACTGTCAGTATTGACCTTTTTGGTGACCCACCTGCAACTGCCTTTTAAGGGACATTTAATTCAGTATTATTTGGACCACATCAAACTAAACATCTCCTAAAAGCATGTTGAAATAGTTTTTGGATTTTTTAAATATGTGCATTTGTTCTCTAAGACATCAAATCAATTAAAACTGTGTTTACATGTGTCACTGACTACCCACTGCCAGACGCACGCTGCAGCTCCGTATAGTGAGCAAAGCGAAGAACAAGAAATACATAAAACAACATTACCTGGATTGGATATCCCTTAAAATGAAAACATTAAAATGTATCTTCCAAATTATCATTTTACAGAACTTTAGTAAGATTTTAAAAGAGTACTGTGCAATTTTCTGAATGTTATCAACAGATTCTCCTGGATTGCTACCTTGTTGTGTTCAAGGGGCTTGTGTACCTCAATGAAGCTGTGAGCTATAACATGTAGGGTCACCCAAGATGGGCAGGTCATAGCAGAGAGGTCAGACAAAGTCACAGACCACTGTAGAAGGAACTGGCAACCCACTACAGTATGTTTGCCATGAAAACCCTATGGATAAGCACAACCAGAAACACAGACAGCTGTGCCTGGCATGCTGTGTCCATATGGTCACTGAGAATCGGATACGACTGAAGGACAGAACAACAATGACATTCAATATATTGTTCAAACACCCGAAGTGAAGAGCACATTTTTTCTATGTAAAAGAAAGGAGGTATATAATTAAGTGTAAGTGTTAATAATAATAAAAAAAGAAACAAAAAAAAAAAAATACATTTAATAATTGATTAATAATTAATTAACAACTAATGAATTAATAGTTAATCTGCATATTGCAGATCAAAGGAGATCTTAAAAGGTTGAACTTGATGGACTGAAAGTCTTTTTTCAACCTTAAATACTATGTAACTATGTAACTATGTATATTTTGCTAGCCCCACAAGTCAGTTCAAAAGCCTCAATTTGGACGCACAGGTTTTGCCAAGTCATTAAGAGTTTTGATTGATCATTTTCCAGGCTAAAAATAAAATGTTCAAAATCCCTAAATCATGCCTTTTTAATTGTATAGTGCTATTTTGGGTAACATATAAGGCCTAGGCCCAAATAATGTTTAAGCTTTTAAAACTAAAAGAAAAATTATTAAATCAATTACTAATATTTGTTAAAGGGGAGCTGATACCTCAAAATAAATTACATTTGAAGCCATTGGATTTAAAAGTTGAAAATAATTGCCCTAACTCTAAAAGATTTCTGGTTTGCAAACCAAGAGTACACATATATATGCTGAACTTGGATTTGTCCTGGATACGGTTTATTCGGATCGGAGAGATTCCCTGGAGAAGTTTAATATACATCATAGCTTTACCCAAACGACAAATTTAATTTAAGTAGGCAATAAATATTATAATTTGAAACACAGAAGTTGAAATTGAAATTGTAGCTCAATACATACATGTATAATATTGTATATAATTATTTCACTTGTGTGTTTTTATTATCTAGAAAGAACTATGGAGATCTGGAGAAGCAACTGAAAGATGTTTTCATGGAAAGAAGAAGCTTCCTCCACCAATTTTCCAAAATATCAAGAGAACTGGAGGGAATTAAAGACAATCTTCAGGTTAGTGAGAGCAGCGTGTAAATCTTTACCATTAGATAATTATGTATTTATGTACAGGTCAAAATATTTTTTTTTAAGGGGCAGTAGGAAAATAGCAAGTACTAAGCTCTATCTACATTTGTATAAAAAAGGAGAAAGATGAATTACAGTAAGTTACATAGTTCTAATAGATCAAGGATAAAAGCTAGGCAATGGAAACAGTCACAGAAGAGTTGAAGAGAGAAGTAGAGCATTTGGAGGAAGAAAAGTAGCTAAACTTAGGGCAGGAAGGTAGAGCCACCTGGATTTTTACAAGTGCGGCATTAAATAACATTACATTTTTGAATACAGAGGAGCCAAAGATAAACTAAACTTCAGTAAAAACTATGTTATTTTTAAATTTGATTTTGTTTGATTAAAAAAAATACAATAGCAACAGTAATAACTAGCACAATTCTTTAAAAATGTATTCACATGATAAAAATTAGTGTAACTGTACATTTAATGGTGTATCGTACATACTATATGTAATGATTGTGAGAAGAAAACTGTTCTAGAGGGCAAACGTATTAATATACAGTGCCTTGCAAAAGTATTCACCCCCTTGACTTTTTACAGATTTTGTTACATTACAGCCTAAAGTTCAATGTTTTGTTAATCTGAATGGTATGTGATGGATCAGAACAAAATAGTCTAAGTTGGTGAAGTAAATGGAGAAAAATATAAACATAAAACAATTTTTTAGAAGTAGAAGATTGGCATGTGCGTATGTATTCACCCTCTTTGTTATGAAGCCCATAAAAAGCTCTGGTGCAACCAATTACCAATTCAGAAGTCACATAATTAGTGAAATGATGTCCACCTGTGAGCAATCTAAGTGTCACATGATATGTCATTATATATACACACCTTTTATGAAAGGCCCCAGAGGCTGCAACACCTAAGCAAGATGCACCACTAACCAAACACTGCCATGAAGACCAAGGAACTCTCCAAACAAGTAAGGGACAATGTTGTTGAGAAGTACAAGTCAGGGTTAGGTTATAAAAAAATGTCCTAATTCGTGATGATCCCCAGGAGCACCATTAAATCTATCATAACCAAATGGAAAGAACATGGCAAAATAGCAAACTTGCCAAGAGACGGCCGCCCACCAAAACTCATGGACCGGGCAAGGAGGGCATTAATCAGAGAGGCAGCACAGAGACCTAAGGTAACCCTGGAAGAGCTGCAGAGTTTCACAGCAGAGACTGGAGTATCTGTACATAGGACGACAACAAGCAGTATGCTCCACAGAGTTGGGCTTTATGGCAGAGTGGCCAGAAAAAGGCCATTACTTTCAGGAAAAAAACAAAATGGCACGTTTTGAGTTTGCAAAAAGGCATCTTGGAGACTCCCAAAATGTATGGAGGAAGGTGCTCTGTTCTTATGAGACTAAAATGTAACTTTTCGGCCATCAAAGAAAACGCTATGTCTGGTGCAAATCCAACACATCACATCACCCAAAGAACACCATTCCCACAGTGAAACATGGTGGTGTCAGAGTTGAGGGAAAGATCGATGGTGCTAAATACAGGGATATTCTTGAGCAAAACCTGTACCACTTTGTGCGTGATTTGAGGCTAGGACGGAGGTTCACCTTTAAGCGGGACAATGACCCCAAACATACTGCTAAAGCAACACTTGAGTGGTTTAAGGGGAAACATGGAAATATGTTGAAATGGCCTAATTATAGCCAATCCAATAGAAAATCTGTGGTCAGACTTAAAGATTGCAGTTCACAAGCGCAAACCATCCGACTGGACGGAGCTGAAGCAGTTTTGCAAGGAGGAATGGGCAAAAATCCCAATGGTAAGATGTGGTGAGCTCATAGAGACTTATCCAAAGTGACTTGGAGCTGTGATTGCCGCAAAAGGTGGCTCTACAAAGTAATGACTTTAGGTGTGTGAATAGTTATGCTCATTGACTTTTTTTCTGATATTTTGTCCTATTTGTTGTTTGCTTCACAATAAAAAAAAAAAAAAACATCTTCAAAATTGTGGGTATGTTCTTTAAATTAAATGATGCACATCCTCAAACAATCCATGTTAATTCCAGGTTGTGAGGCAACTAAACACAAAAAATGCCAATGGGGGGTGAATATTTTTGCAAGGCACTATACTGTGATGAAGACCCTACAGGTCTTCACCTAACATACTATATGGTTGAAAACATTAAGTACAAACCAACAGTCACCTAGAATGACTGTAAAAACTCATTCAGTTGGGACCTATACCCCCAAAACAATACTATAACATTGCATATTATCAAAATAATTCCAAATTGATATATAATAATATATATAGTATATAATAATATAATAGTTAGTACAACTGATTATTATGACATAAATCACAGCATAGAATCCTATCTATCAGTTGTTGTTTTTGTGATAGAAATCAGATGTTCTAGTCATCCCCTCAGTAGTATCCCACTTCTATCTTTTGCTGGTTCCCCAAGCAAGGCAAATCATTTATTTGTGAAAGAGAATAGTTTTGGTGTATTCTTACACCCTCATTACTTGACATACTGGATCTGTAGGATAGTCATAAATGGTAGATCAGAATTGACTTCAAAGAGTCTAACATTCCTTTTACACAAGTAACAAAATGGGATCTATTTAGCTCTTATTGCCCATCTGGAGCTGTTATTTGGGACACAAACTATACTGTCCCAAGAGAATTGTTTAGCTCCCCAACATAACTTATATGAAGGGAATTAAAGACTTGAAAAGTCATTAATACATGTAATATTATAGATCTCTATAAATACTCTGTATTTTACTAAATTGGTTTAAAACAACAGCAAAAAAACAAACTAAAATATCCTAACTGAACATATTCCTCAATGTTTATGCAGTAAAAGTAAGAATTAAATAATTTGTTGGTTCCATAAAGCAAGACTGAACCTTATATCTGATGACCCAGAGTTGAGGGGCTACGTGCACCTCAATTTTCTCCCTCTAGGCCGTACCTTTTGTGTTCAATCTCACAGTTCCCAGCAAACACCTCTTAGGGAATTTCTAGAAAACACAGGTTGCAAGCTCAGCTCTATGGTTACTGACTTATTAAAAAATAATAAACTCTGCTAAATCCCCTTGATTAGAATAAATATCATATAAGAATTTAACATCAGACATTCCGCTGATTAGAATGCTGGAGTCCGTCAGACTCAAACTTTAATGGCTTCCCAAGACAGCATTTCAGAAAAAAACAACATTAACATGAATTGGGGAGTGAACAAGTTTAAATTCCTCACTTGGATGCACAAAACCCAATGACATGGATAGCTGTACTGCTTGAATTATCATATCCCAATCAGAATAGTCCTGTGTCCATGGGGATAGAGATGATGTCACAGAAGGGTCAGCCCTCTTCTGGCTGGTGGTCTGATATCCATGCTCAAAACAAGCAGCTATAGAACAAAGGAAATTAATTGGAACTATTTCGGCTACACCAAGCTTCATGCTATGGGTGCCATTTTATGTGCTACTGGTGACCCAATTTTAGAATAGCAGTAAGACACGCAATAGCATTTAAACATTGCACATAAAAGCAACATGTCATAATCAAGACAAAAAAATAAAACTATATATATATATATATATATATATATATATATATATATATATATATATACTGTATTTTTCGGACCATAAGGCACACCGGATTATAAGGCGCAATATCATTGATCGACTGCTAACAGGTTTTTTTTTCATACATAAGGCGCACCGGTTTATAAGGCGCACGCATTAAATGAAACAAAACTCAAGTCAAACATTATTCAACTCTATTCAACTCTTTCACAATAACTCTCAACATTGTTCAGTGTTACACACATAAAATACAAACAATACACTGTCTTTTTTAAGTTTATTCCTCTACCACAAATCCATCAAATTCTTCATCTTCAGTGTCTGAGTTTAACATTTGGGCAATTTCGGCATCAAACATGCCCAGATCCCTCTCATCATTATCATCATTATCAGAGTCAGTCTTGTTGCTGTTACTTAGCTGTTCAGTGATGGTTCTGGCCTTCCTGAAAGCTTGGATGGCACTGGAGACTGATACCTGCGTCCAGGCATCCACAATCCACTGGCAGATAGTGGCGTAACTTGCCCGGTGTTGCCTTCCTGTCTTGGTGAATGTGTGTTCACCTTCATCCAATGCTCTCTCGCAGCTCGCAATTTAACTTTAAAGACCTGTTGACACCAATATCTAGCGGCTGGAGTTTTTTGGTTAATCCACTCGGAATGATGGCAAGCACCGAATTAGTTTTCTTCACTTGGGCTCTGACAGTATCGGTCAGATGGGCGCGCATGGAGTCCCAGATCAATAGGGATGGAGATTTGTGGAAAAAGCCATTCGGTCTCCTGACGTAAACCTCTCTCAGCCACTCACTCATCTTCTCCTCGTCCATCCAGCCCTTTGGGTTATCCTTTAAAATGATGCCAACTGGAAAGTTTTCATTTGGCAAAGTCTTCCTCTTGAAAATTACCATGGGTGGTAGTTTTTGGCCATTCGCCATGCAACCAAGAACTACAGTGAAGGATGACTTCTCGTTTCCTGTTGTGCGTATACATACCGTACTTGTCCCTGTTTTCCAACAGAACGGTTTACGGGGATATCAAAGGTGAGGGGGACCTCGTCCATGTTGGTGATGTGTTCTGGCAGGATCTTCTTTTCATTGATCTTGTTCTTGCAGTAGGTGCGAAAAAGGGCCAGCTTTTCTTTGTAATCCTTTGGCAGTTGCTGTGACATAGTAGTTCTTGTGCGGATGGAGAGATTACGCCTTTTCCTAAAACGGAAACATCAAGAGGGACCACCTCGAAAGTCGTTGATCTTCATGTCGCATGCTATCGCTGCTGCTTTGAGTCGAATAGAGACCGTAGAGACGCTTCTACCTGCGGTTCTCTGTTCAATAACCCACTGTTCAATTTTGTCCTCCAACTGTGGCCATCTCGCTTTGTTCCCTCCCAAACTCAGTTTGGTCTTCTTTACCTGGCGCAGGGGATCTTCTTGCTTCCTCCACTTCCGTACCATTGATTCATTAATGTTGAATTCTCTTGCAGCTGCTCTATTTCCATGTTGTACTGCGTGGCTGATAGCGTTGAGTTTGAAATCCGCTTCATAAGCATGTCTCTTAACAGGAGCCATTTTTGGGGCAGCGGGTATAGAAAATTAATAAATTAATGCACACACCTCTTAACTACGATGGCCGTAATGCTCAATCCAAGCAGTGCAGCTTCGTTGCTTACCAAGGCCATGCTAAAACATCCTGATAGATTTTTGAGCGCTGCATACCACATAAAATCGGTTCTAGGACAGAAAGTACAACCATACATAAGGCGCACCGCATTATAAGGCGCACTGTCGATTTTTGGGAACGTGAAAGGATTTTAAGTGCGCCTTATGGTCCGAAAAATACGGTATATATATATATATATATATATATATATATATATATATATATATATATAGTGTGTGTGTAGTATAGTGTGGGATTAGTGGGATTATATTTGAAAGCTGACAATATATTATTATCTTCATATTTATTGATTTCTAATATTTCTACTTATATCTTTCTTTCGAGACTTTGAAAAGCAATGAGGCATCCATCAAGACAGACGTAAAAAAACTTCTGGAATTAGAAGAAAAGCAAAGGTGATGCCCAAAATAAAATATTGTTATTGTTCCATGAAGTCCTGAATATCATCATTAAAATGTATATATCAAGCAGAATAATATAATTTAATTTATTATCAATAATAGTTCACACTATTTTTATTCATTGTATTGGGTTACATCAAACAATTCGGATTAGACAAACTTTCATTGCATTTTAATCAGCAAGTTTTAAATATGATTAAGGAAATCTTTCCCATTTTAATTTTCAATAATGCTATTAATAAAAGTTACATTTTAAGAACGTTATCTTATCCATTCTCATGCCTCTGTCTCCTCATGGAATGGAACTTTTGCGCTAAAATGTAATTTTATCATCATTCTAGATGCCTTATTCTAGATTCTAAAGTTTTTTTTTTACATGTCTCATAAGACTTGGATTTTAACTTTGACTTTAAATGGCCACAAACATTCACAGTCCTTAATTTTGAAATTTAGTAATTCAGTTCATTGTAAATGTCAGATCAGATTGAAATGATTAGTAGTTATAACACACCAACATGTTACAAGGAGCCCACTGAAATGGGTTTAAATTGGGGGATGTTGTGATTTATGTGTTTTTCCTTGTTATGCCTGTTTAAAGTTGCCTGGGAGCCACTGGGCCCATACTGTGGTACCCATGTTTATAGTTGGGATGTGCGTATGAACATGATGGGAGTGATTAGATGTATGTCTGTGTTGTGTTTTGAGTTGGCTAGCACTTACAAGGAAAATATTGTATATGCCCAATATTTCATTGTAATGGACTAATCCCTTATTAACAAGACTAGGGAGATAATTGACCCCTAAGAGTCACATGACACAGTATCTCACTCTATGTATCACCAGCCTCACACTGGTGTCTCCAGGCCCATTGTATGTAATTGCCCCTACCAAAAATACAGCAGTGGAAAGAGAAAACAATGGGTGATTGTCTTAGACTGACAGGCAGAGCTGATGACGTGAGGTAGAAGGATTGGGTGTAACCATGGATGCACATTTTAAATTAAATGGTCTGTTGTTGCTAGAATGTGGTATAAATAGGTCTGATGGTTTCAGTAATAAAGATGTTAGACTGGTTCACATAGTTAAAGTGTGAATTTCGTTATTGGTGCTGGATGCTAGTTCCTGGAGTAAGTTCTTTTCAGAAGATTTGTATGCTATACAAGAACATCTCTCAGTCTAACCTACGGGCTGAAAGTTCTTCCTGCTGTACAGAGGTAAAACGAACATGTAACACCTGTGAGGAGAGGTTTGGGCCCTTTGTAGAGATATATGTTCTAATGTTTAAGTAACTTCCATTCTGGAATTTTAAGCAAAAGTTCTTTTTTCTCTTTTGGCTTAAGATTTTTCTCATAGCGTAGATTTCATTCAGATAATAATTCTTCTCCTTTAACAGAGTTTATCTTATGCCATCAAGAGTTTTTTAATAGCAAAACTCTGGCTGGAGATCTCCAATTATAGATAAAATGTTCTTTTCTCAATGCATAGGCAATACACATGAATTTTTTGCGTCTAGCCAGTGTGGCCGCCAACAAAAACAGAGACATTTTTTTATATTTTCATAAGGAGATTCAAAGGTTTTTTTCTTGAAGCTTGCTTTTCATATTGCTTCCTTCATAGGGAGGAGGTATAGCTTGACTGTGATGTCCCTTGGTCTTGACTTGTCAAAATATGAAGGCAATGGTAATCTATGGACTGTATCAAATATATATATATGGAATTTCTCCAGATCGGAATCCTGGATGGATTCTGGAATTCCCTTGAATCTCAGATTGTTTCTTCTAGAACAGGCTTCCTGGTTTATTACTTTATCCTTTAATTCACTCATTTTATCTTCTAGGTTTGATGTATATGAGATAAGGGTAGTATGATCTGTGATTAAACAATCACATTTATTTTCCAGGTTATCTGTTCTTTTCATTATTTCCTTTATAACTTAAGTGTTTTCCAAACAGTGTTTTTTAAATTCTTCCTTAAAGTTATTCTGAAAGTCAGCCAATAACATTTTCATTTTGGGGAGAGTAATATTTTCCTCTTGTTGTATATGGGAAAGTTCTAAATTGTTGAAGTCTAAAGCACTTAATGTGCTTTGCTTACTTGCAGACTCATTTATAGATGTATCTAATTGTGAAATCTCAGAGGCGCAATCTTTAATCTTATTACACTTTTTTTGTCTTTAACTCTCGATTTGTTAGACGTGTTGCCTTTATCGTGTTTATAGATTAATTTTAGTGAAGATAGCGTGTTGCTGCGTTACTTCACCATCAGCCTTTGGACACCTCAAGCGTCCAACCTCCTCATTTCCTGTACCGCTACTAGATGTTCCATCTTACACATAGGCATGCCTTTATTGGCTACTTAAGAATGAACATTATCCTGATTGGAGAATCCTAATGTGCATGTAGGTTTGCACCCATTAGTTTAAAAAAAATAATCTCTGAATAGTTGTTTTCCACTGGAGAAACTGTATAAATATGTCCATAGTTCATAATAAAAGGTGGCAGTTTTGGTTTTCACATAAACAATGTGTGAGACTATTTTCTGTGTGCCTGTATCCTGAGAGGGTAGTGTTCCTCTTCTGAGACCACTGGTATCCTACCTGCCTTATCTGTACATATTATTGGGTGTTCTCCCTATCCTGAAGCCATCTTTTGTGCCAGAGGTAACAAGAACTACACGGTTCTGCTGGGGTAGGTTTTAATCAGTTTTTTTATCAAGCCCCATTGAAGAAGCAGTTTGTTACAGGCCTGTTCTTGGGGTTATTGGGGGCGCCGATTCAGAAAATTGCATTGGATAGATTGCATCCGCTTTAGTTTCTTTTCTTAGGGCCAAGAAAAGATTGGCCTCCAAGGGAATATATGTTGGTTGAAGGACAAGATGTAATCAATGAATCTTTGGTAGCATGGGATATAATCATACTGCCACCACTACATATAAAGCTAGGCCTGATGAAATAATTTGTAAAGGCTTTGAATTAAGACGATTCGTGCATTGAATAAATAGTGCATAAATCAGGAAAACTGAAGGCAGGAATTTTCAATGTCCACAGATCAGACAACTTATAAATGACCCACATTTCATAGCATCAATAAATGAAATCAAATCATGTGCCTAGTCTTCATTTGTTCTTGTTGTGAAACACTTTCTTGTCAACAAGAAGGCAGGCAACTACAAATAATTAGTAGAGGATATGCTTTTTCATTTCAACAGGCTTGGCTGTAACATGAGTGTTAAAGTCCATTATCTGAACAGTCACTTAGATCACTTTCCAGAGAACCTTGATGACATAAGCTTAGAGCAAGGTGAAAAATTTCACCAAGACATAAAAACAATGGAAGCCAGATACCAAGGAAGATGGGATGCACACATGATGGCTAACTATTGTTGGAATCTTATGTGCTATTGTCCTGGCAGTTCCCTCTCTCAGAAGTCTTACAAAATGAGCTTCCTGTGTGTTAAATAGCTGGAATGTTTGTATCATAAACCATAAAGTGGTATACAGCATATGTTCTGTATCTCAAAAACATGAGCTGATAGGGAAAACTGGTGCCATTTTTGGAATCTTCAGATCAAAAATACCCAGAAACAGGTCTAACATTTGAGGCACAAAAATTTGGGTTGACCTGTGTTATTTGTCCTTTTTATTGCAAAGAAAACAATTTTCAGTTCAAAAATTAAAATATTAAAAAACAATTCTATATTCAGGCCATATGTCATAATAAATAAAACTTTCCATGGACATATGAAATGTAATTATGTACAGATATCTTTGCTTGAAAAGGATATTCAGCCTACCAAATGTGTTACACTGCAGCATTTGTATTTTTGTGATCAAATATGTGTCCAGTATTGGAGCAAGAACCAAATTGGAAATATACTTTGGCGTCATTTGCTAGGACCTCTGATATAATAGGTGATCACAGATTCTTTACTTGCAATTCACACGGTCACGGACAGCTTTTCCAGTCCTCGGATCTTAGCCCAATAAAGGACAGACAGTTTGTCTCCAGCCACTCTGTTGTATTGTAATCTGCTTTTTCCCAATATTTTGCTTCTTGTGGCTGCAATACTGCACTTATGTCCACCCTGCAAGTAACCTATCCTGGTCACTACCACAGGAAGGTTACTGAGACTCCTGGAAGTACTGATTCCTGATGGAAAGACTCTGACTGATACAGAAGCCAGATATCAGGGTGCTGAAGAATTCCAAGAACCCAACCGGTCATTTGGGTAGTTAACCTATAGTCTATAGCAGGTGTCCCTGGGAAGTAATAGCCCCTGCCCCCGGATCGTCACAAACGCTGCTCATGCACAACTTTTATACAAATTGAATTATAAAATGCAAGTACATCATAGACATGTAATAGACCCTGTAGATACAATGCAGTACATTGTAATATGTTTGTATATGCACAGAAATATTTATATGCAGTGATATTTCTGCCCAAGTGTACTTGACACTGCACACTCACACACACACATGTTTTTATATATATATATATATATATATATATATATATATATATATATATATATATATACTCATTATTTGAGATATAGAAAGAGGAATACAGTAGCTGCAAGGAGGGTGTGGAGGGGCACACAAACGGATTTGCCTAGGGCAGCACAAAACCTAAATACCCTTGGCACTTATAAACACTATGGCCCTCATTTAATTGCAATTTGGACAATTGAATAGGGGTCTAAATAAGCACATAACATATTTTTAGAAGAAGTTTTTAGTTTGTAAACATCTATCCAAAAACAAGGTTTTCACTAACTAAAAACTTATTTAAAAAAAAATATGTTAAGTGCTTATTTAGAGCACTATTGAATTGGCCAAATCGCAATTGAATGAGGGCCTATATTTGTGGTAGTATCCTTAGACTTCATAGAAACAGGAAAACCTATAAAAATCCCTTTGCTGAATGTAAGTTTTTCCTTTTTATAAATCAGGGAAGAAATGAGAATGCTGCAAGAAGCATTTACAAAGCAACTTAATGAGGCAACTGAAAAAGCAGAGAAGCAGCAAGCAACGGTAAGCATTTATATCACGTGCCCCCCAAGTTTCCCTTTATTTGTCATATTTCTATGTGTGAACATTGTGTTCAATCAATGCACTTTGTTGGATTCTAAAGTAATATGAAACAGCTTTTATGTTACATGAAATATTTATTTGGTAATGGTTTGAGATTGTGTGTAAAAGCTTTAAATGAATAATGCTTCCATTGTCAACTTCTATTTTACTGTAAGGATTTCTTAAAGTCTGTTAGCATTATTTCAACATTCTTTTTCTTTACACTATTGAGTACATATTGGCAAGAAGTCATTTCTAAATCAAAACCTTTAATTTAGAGCAAACCTTAAGGGAGTAACTTGGCTTGAATTCTTATGCGTATTTATTAATATCACCAAGTAATAACAGTATTCATTCTTGCCAAGTATTACACTGAGAGAGTGTAAAACACTGAATAAGACTTGAAAGAGAAATGACACCCTTTATTCTCAGTTATTTACTCCCCTCAGAGATATAGATGAACAAAGACAGTATAAAATTACAATAATTTTTATTTACAAATTAAGATAAACCAAACATGTTGATTAAAAACACGATCGTCTTCCACATTAGATCAACTTAGTTATACAAATTCGATAATTGAATGTTAGCACAATTAGTTCTTATACATATAGGGTTCAGAGAACATTAAATTGTCTTACTGTACCTTCATATAATATATAACACAGTGTAGCCAATATCTATATAATATAAATTTCTTTTAATACTTTATAAATACCAAAAGAGAAAAATTATTTAAATTGACCAGTGCAAAATATATCCCAATAATACATTGTAAGTTTACAAGTGACTAGTGCAGATACTATTCAAGAGAATACAGAAAGTATACAATTAATGCTGATAATACATAAAGTGCTAATGAACAAAGTCCAATTGCTATTTAAAGTGGTATGTGCAAAAGTTATTTATATATATATATATATATATATATATATATATATATATATGAGTAAAGTATCAAACATTTAAAGTGACACGTGCATAGATTTTAAGTATAATCATATATACGAAGTCCAAATGTTTAAAGTGATGGGTACATAAATCTTCAGTATATATAATATTTACATATAACTTTTATTTAGGGTCAGTCCCTAAACTGTCTGATGTAGCAGAACTTGGGACCCACTGCCTGACCCCTACAAAAGAAAGAAATACAAAAATAAACACAAAAAACTACTCTAAACTCCTATCACCAGACTGTGCTTAGCACTCTGGACATTATATCAACATTAAATGAAATCTGTAATCAATTTGAGAAGTAAATGATTAACGCAGCCCTCCTGTACAATCTGCGCTCCTCAATGATGTCATCAGTGGAAGACGGCGTTCCTACGGTGGTTGACTGGCACGTTTCGCGGCTGCTTCTCCAAGGGCCAAATGACGTTTTAACGGAAGGTGAGTCCATATATAGTGTAATGCCTTCACTTTGTTAATTATTTTTTTCTTTATAGGTGTTCCAGATGGCCAAGATTCATAGATCATTCAATTGCCTAACAAAATCAGAATAACAGAAGATTATATAAATACTTATTCGGAACATTTTATGCATATTTTAGCCCTTTCTGATTCCCAATTATGTATCACTCTTACTATGGTTCTAACTGTAATTTTAACTGTATATTTCCAGATTAATTTTACTGCTCATAGAGGCACCAAAAACATAGATCTGTACTTAATTCCATCGAGTCTTACTTAATTAATGATTACATTTATGGATGGTATATTTTATTTTATTATATCTCATCTAATAATAAAATTGGAATTTCTACCTGTGTCTTTAATTACTATGAAACAATTACTCCATGATTTGAATATAGTTATCATAGATATCCATTGATAATATAGGGCACTTCAATCTTCACACACATGCATACCTTTTAACAGACCTTTATGCTATAAACCCCCAAATATAGCTGAAAGTGAGGAAATACAATTATTGTTACAGATTGGAAATGCAGCTAAGCATGGGCAAGTTCTAATAATGGGAGACTTTAATTACCCTGATATAAACTGGATAAACGAGACCAGCAGCTCAGCTAAGGGGAGCAGGTTCTTGAGTACACTCAGGGATCATTATCTAGCCCAGGTAATACAAGAACCTACTAGAAATGGGGCCATCTTGGATTTAGTCATCACAAGTAATATTGATATAATATCAAATGTAAAAATAGGGGAACCCTTGGGGAACAGTGATCACAACACAGTCTCATTTGAGATTGAATACAAAAAACAAAGTTGTAAGGGGCCAACAAAAACTCTAAATTTTAAAAGGGCTAACTTTAATGGGCTACGGGCAGCAATACAACATATAGACTGGGACAAAGAACTTACAGGGAAGAATACTGAAAATAAATGGACAACATTCAAATCCTTACTAAATAAACATACTCATCAGCATGTACCATGTGGAAATAAAATAAATAGGAGTAAATCACATCCCATGTGGCTTAACAATGACTTAAAGATCATGATGAGGAAAAATAAATATGCATTTAAATTATACAAGAAGGAGGGAACAGAGGCATCTTTATGTCACTATAAGGAAATCAAAAAGGCTTGCAAAAGGGCTATTAGACTGGCTAAAATAGAAAATGAGAAGCCAGTTGCAATGGAAAGTAAGACTAACCCTAAAATATTTTATAAATATATTAATGGGAAGAAGGCCAGGAAGGAATCGATAGGACCATTACAATGTGACACAGGCCATCTGATAATTAGTGACCAGGAAAAGGCAGATGAGCTAAATAGGTTCTTTTCGTCGGTTTACACAAGGGAGGTACCAGTGGTTGGGACACTGCAACATAATGGGGCTACACTACCTTCACTAAATAATTGGTTAACGCAGGAAGAAATACAAAAGAGGTTGGAGAAAATAAATGTTAATAAAGCCCCAGGTCCTGATGGAATACATCCAAGGGTATTGAGTGAGCTGGGTTCTGTAATAGCCAAACCATTATATCTAATCTTTAAAGACTCGCTCACTACAGGGTCTCTACCAGATGACTGGAGAAAAGCAGAGGTGATACCTATATTTAAGAAGGGATCTAGAGCAAATCCGGGGAATTATAGACCAGTGAGCCTCACTTCTGTAGTTGGGAAGCTTTTAGAAGGGTTAATAAGGGACAGAATACAAGAATATGTCTATTTGAACAGGATCATAGGTAGCAGTCAACATGGATTTATGAAGGAAAGGTCGTGTCAGACCAATCTAATTAGTTTTTATGAGGAGGTTAGTAGGAACTTGGATCAGGGCAACTCAGTGGATGTAGTCTTTTTAGATTTTTCAAAGGCATTTGATACAGTGCCACATGGAAGACTAGTGAGCAAACTAAGGGATACAGGAATTGCAGTAAATATCTGCTCATGGATCGAGAGCTGGCTAAAAGACAGGAAGCAAAGACAGGAAGCAAAGGGTTGTTGTAAATGGAACATACTCCAATTGGTCTAATGTGATAAGTGGGGTTCCTCAAGGTTCAGTTATAGGTCCTCTCCTTTTTTTTTTAACATATTTATTAATGACATTGAAGTAGGACTCGAATGTAGTGTCTCCATTTTTGCTGATGACACTAAGTTGTGCAAGGTAAAAAAATCAGATAATTATGTACTTTCCCTACAAAATGATTTGCATAAATTAGAGAAATGGGCGGCTAAATGGCAGATGAGATTTAATACAAATAAATGTAAGGTTATGCATTTGGGAAGGAACAATAGCCAAGCAATCTATAATCTTAATGGAGCAAATCTAGGGGTATCAGATATTGAAAGGGATTTGGGAGTACTAGTGGACAACCACCTAGGTAACAGCGCTCAAAGCCAAGCAGCGGCTGCAAAGGCAAATAAAATATTAGCATGTATTAGGAAGGGTATAGAAGCCAGGGAAGAAGATATAATTCTGCCACTATACAAATCTCTAGTACGCCCTCATTTGGAATATGGAGTACAATTTTGGGCACCACCTCATAAAAAAGACATTTTAGAGCTGGAAAAAGTACAGAGAAGGGCTACAAAACTAATAAGGGGAATGGAGGGGCTAAGTTATGAAGAAAGACTAACAAAATTAAACGTATTTTCGCTAGAAAAAAGACGTCTAAGAGGAGATATGATTACGTTATATAAATACATCCAGGGTCAATATAAGGCTTTGTCAAGTGAACTTTTTGTAGCAAGAGATTTTCAACTGACAAGAGGACATCCTTTGAGGTTAGAGGAAAAAAGATTTCACCTTCAACAAAGAAAAGGGTTCTTCACAGTTAGGGTGGTTAAACTGTGGAATTCTCTACCAAAGGAGGTGGTGACAGCGAATTTGATAGACAACTTCAAAAAGGGGTTAGATATATTTTTGAATAAAGAGGGCATTCAAGGCTATCCTAGATAACTAGCAAGGAATATTGATCCAGGGAGAAATTTGATCGCCAGTTTCTGGGGTCAGGAAGGAATTTTGCTTTTTTTTTCCCTTATGAGACAATTGGCAAAGTTTCAATGTTTTTTTTTTTTCTGTTTGCCTTCCTCTGGATCAATTAACAATTAACAATAATAATAAATAGTCCACATTAAAAAGATCAATAGAGATCTAAAAAGGTTGAACCTGATGGACTAACTCTTTATTCATCCTCCAATACTATACTATTAATAATTATTTAATCAATAATTTAATTAATAACTAATCCGCATATTGCAGATCAGAGGAGATCTTAACAGGTTGAACTTGATGGACTGAAAGTCTTTTTTCAACCTTAATTCCTATGTAACTATGTAACTATGTATCACCTCATCTAGTAGGAATATCTCAGTTGAGCCATAATGTTAACACTACATTAACAATACGAGTCCACATATATAGAGCCACTCATATGAAGATTTTTTTGTTATTAATCATTTCTGATTTCTTCACCATACTCAACCATTTCTTAAAGATCTATAATAAACAATGTTATTCAGTTTTAACTGTCCACCTTCATACTTGTTTTCATTGAAGGTGAAAATACCTCTTTGAGTCATATTTGAAAATGCACATCTAGAATAAAGAAAAGGGTTATTTTTTATATCTGTTCCAAAGCATGATAACCATCTCTTAAATATATATGATAAACAATGTTATTCAGTTTTAACTGTCCACCTTCATACTTGTATTCATTGAAAGTGAAAATAGCTCTTTAGGTCATATTTGGAAATGCACATCTGGAATATAAAAACAAAACAATGGGATCATTGCCAAACGGATCTTACGGCTGTGGACATTGCAGCTGTTAGTAATATTTGACTAAGATTGATGGTGTAACAGATAGACAAGGACGATACATGAAAATCAAAGGTTTCTTTAATTGCACGAGTTCTTATGTAGCCTACTGCCTAGAATGCCCCTGTCGTCTAAAGTATGTTGGCATAACTACAAAATAGGTACGGCATTGATTAGGTGAGCATTTAAGCAATATAAGGAACAGTACAAAAGGATCTGGAAGATAATAGAGTTCTGACCTCTGTATCAAAACACTTTCATGACCAACATACTTCTCAACCCATGCTTAAGTGCTGGATCCTACAAAGAATAGATCTGGGAATAAGAAAAGGTAATATAGAACAATAATTATTAAGAGCAGAAACATGTTGGATTACTATTCTCAACACAGTAACTCCTTATGGCCTGAATAAAAATGGAAATGTTTCAGTTTTATTGTAAATATCATAAGTAAAATTGAGAAGTTAGAGGTGTGTTGGATTTTACAGAGGGAATTGATCAGTATGGCAGAATAAATTGTAATATAATTTTATCTAGGTTAAAGATTATTATGCTTTGGAAAATACACAATAAGTAACCCTTTTCTATTTTCCAGATGTGCATTTCCAAATATGACACAAATAGGTATTTTCACATTCAATGAAAACAAGTATGTAGGTGGACAGTTAAAGCTGAATAACATTGTTTATTATAGATCTTTAAGAAATGGTTAAGTATGGTGAAGAAATCAGAAATGATTAATAACAAAAACATCTTCATAAGATTGGCTCTATATATGTGGACTCGTATAGTTAATGTAGAGTTAACATTATGGCTCAACTGAGATATTCCTACTAGATGAGGTGATACAACATAAGGGTCTGTTAAAAGGTCTGCATGTGTGTGAAGAATGGAGTGCCCTATATTATCAATGGATATCTATGATAACTATATTCAAATCATGGAGTAATTGTTTCATAGTGATTAAAGAAACAGATAGGTAGAAATTCCAATTTTATTATTAGATAAGATATAATGAAATAAAATATACGATTCATACATTTTATCATTAATTAAGTAACACTTGACTGTTGGAATTAAGTACAGATCTATGTTTTTGGTGCCTCTATGAGCAGTAAAATTAATCTGGAAACAACATACAGTTAACAATGACAGTTAGAAAAATAGTAAGAATTATGCATAATTGGGAATCAGCAAGGGTTAAAATATGAATAGAATATTCTGAATAAGTATTTATATAATCTTCTGTTATGTCGATTTTGTTAGGCAATTGAATGATCCATGAATCTCGGCCATCTGGAACACCTATAAAGAAAAAAAGGCAATAAAGAGTTAACAAAGTGAAGGCATTACACTATATAAGGATTCACCTTCCATTCAAATGACATCTGGCCCTGGAAGAAGCAGCCGCGAAACATGCGCATCAGCCACCATAGGAATGGATCTGTAACCCTTGCTCTACTGAGGTTATATAGGACCAATATAATCTTTATTAATGTATTCATTTAAAAGCTAGGAAAATCGCTGATAGTGACTTAAAATAATAATATGTCCTTGGGTATATCCTTATATGCAATAGATTCAAAAGGTTGACCTATAAACATGCAGCAGAATCACTGGGTAACCCATTGGATTTAAGTTAAAAGCACAGAAAGTGTGCCAAATGACATTACTGTCAATTACAATTTGCAGATATCCTGTCCCAAATGTGGGAGAGATAAACCAGAAGGTTGGATGTAGTGGTTTGGTATATATGGGAGGTAAATATGTTGTAAATCCCTATATCCTATACAACAAGTGCCCTCTATTATTATCTGGAGGAATAGAGTATCAGTCATAACCTTTTAAGAGTGGAGGTGCAAGTAAAGGTATTGAACTGCTGTAGGGTCTAGGGATAGATGCTGCACAATTCAAAAAGCTTTGTTGCACTAATCAATATGCTAGTTACTCCACATTGAACTCCAGACCTGCATATAGTGTAAAAGCAGTGTCTCTTCAATATGCTCCAGTGCACTGTGTACCGTAGGTAAACTATTATGCTTAGGTTTTTTATCTGTGTGATATACAACCACAAAGTTTGTATCAGTACCAATATTCATTCAGATTGGTGATACTTGAAGGTGGAAAAAGACTTTCGAGGTGCACTCTGCAGAATTGGACTTTACAGTAGATTTGGCGACACAGCGCTTCTCATAGACATAGGCTAACTCAAATCTCTCCCTGCAAGTGGGAAAGATCTACTGCAGATGTTTTAATGATTCAGACAGTCTATAATTGAGTAATATGTACACTAGTCCAGAAATTCCTCGTAGCAACACACCAATACAAGTCCATGTGAAGTACTAATTGTACACCTCTTGGTGGGCTAGTAGTCATCTGACAATAAGCAGGTATATATCTATAAGGTAACTACTCTATTGATGGAACCTACAGTTGAGTAGACTGTGTTAGTATAAAGCAGTGCCTCCTTGGGGTGCTCCAGTATACAGCAGACAATAATTATGCCTCTTAAGGGTTAAATCCTCTGTTTTTGTGGCGTACAGCCATAGATGTGTCAGTATCTGGCTGACCCTATTAAATGCTCTGTGCTCCATAGTATGCTTCCTGAAAGTTCTTTGATCTGTATCATACAGCTATGATTGTGTGTCAGTATTCATAAAGTACTGAATAGGGATTACTTACAATTGTGATGATGATGTCTGTGGCACAAGCTAGAGTTTATGAGCTAGAATTAACTTACAGTTGGTGATAAGCAGAAACGCCAAAGAGCTTCTCCTGAGGGTTGGCTTACTCTAATCTCTCTGTGGGGAAGGAAAACCACAAAATAATTGCCTGACCAGCTTGCTTTCGCTTATTCGCTAGGCTTTCTCAAAAACTTGTTGTGGCATTAACTGAGGCCCTTCTGTGCTTTTCACAGGCTTTTTAAAGTTACACTTGATGACCTCATTCAGATCAGTTGCTGATAAAAAGTATTGTAATTTTATACTGCCTTTGTTATCTATATCTCTGAGGGGAGTAAATTACTGGGAATAAAAGGTAATTTCTATCTGAGGAATCATGACTTAGGATGAAGCCACTGATCTTTAGTTTACTTTTGACTAATGAGACAACATTTCCCAAAATAATTAATAATTTGTTATTTATGTCAAAGGGTGAGCAGGATGCTACACTCCAAGAGTCGGAGCCATGAGTAGTCCAGCTGAAGAAGCTGGAACTCTATTTCAGTTGAAGATTATCCAGTATTGCACCTCTAGGACGGAGGGTCTCATTATAACGAATCATTTTTATGTGAAGGTTTAGGTCATAATCTGACCAAATTCAGTTAATTGGTCCTAAATGATCATCAATATTGTTTAACATGTCTTCTTGCATCATTGTGTGCTATTTGGAACCAACTTTGATACAATAAACAACGTAATTGTTTAGACCTGCTGATGAACACAAACTTAAACCTTAAATGATACACAGAACTGTCAGATTCACAAGTAATAACCAAAGTAGAATAGAAAATATATGTCCCTTAACATTACTCTGGATGTTGAGTCATAAGTAGAGAGAGGAAGCACTGGTTAATTTTAGTGTATTAATCCAGGTCTCATAGTTAGATCAGGCCAATAAAAACAGTGTATACTAGCATTTGAGAAGTACAGACCTACCTCACTTATGTGATTTAGTATTCTGTAAAATAAATCAGCTTTTATGATCTGCAGCACTTAATACTTATTCTCCTTTGTCAAGGATTACATCAATTTGCAGCCGATTCCACTCTCCTCTCTTTATGCATGCACACATCTCACTATTTGTGTTCCCTAAATGCAGTGAGATTCACAGTTGCTGTGAAGCGGATCACTTTGAGTGCAGTGATTATTATGTCCTAGGAGAAAAATTCTCATTGCAGCCCTTCACAGCCATGATATTTTAGGATCTAATCCATTATGTCTTCAGTCCGATTGATTTGTTGCAAAATGTTAACTATAGCACAACATATATCTCATACACACATATTACAATATGTTTTAGATTTAGAGATGTAAAAAAAAAAACTTATTGCATTCATCAATGTATTATTATATTACATTTTAACAGTTTCAGGGTTTAATTATCTCGTCTCTCGCATAGAATTGTTAGGCGTTTCTGTTAAAATGTTATTTAATTAATTACTAAGAATTGGGCTACTGATATTATAGACAAAATTTATATTCATTTATTATATTTGAAACTAATGCCTAGCTTTCAATAAATACATTTCATTTATACATCTATGCAACAGATTGCATGCACAAATAAATGACAATATAATTAATGTGTCTAAATTATGATAATTTATATATCAAAACTATTTAACAGGTCAGTTTTCTCAAGGCTGAAATGGAAAGAAAGAACAAAATCATCAGAGATCTGCAGAATGAGGTAAACAATTATAATACCTCATTATTTCTCTCTTGTTGGATAGTAAGCAATAAAACACTTATGTCAATAGATGTATATATGTATATTTACATAGAGATATAAAATGTAAAAAGTATGTCTCCAGTTCTACCAAAAATATACTATAGGACTATATACTGTGAATGGCTAAAACAATAATCCATACCTTTGATGAGGGGTAGGCTGAATCAGTTCTGGATGAATGGTGGATAAACCAGAGGCCTATGGGAGGAATGAGATAAAGTTTGATGAGCCAGTACAAGTGAGCTACGAAACAAAGCCAAATTGTGTTGAGGTTATACCTTACTTAAACTCAGGCATCAAGTAAGCCATTGATACTGGGTACCCTTCTGTGCCTACTTCCCTACATGTCCATGGCCCCAGTGAAGATACTGCTCCTGTGTTCAGCATTTCTTGGTCTCTCTCTCCCCTGCTGGGTCTGTAATATTTAAAAGGGACATGGTTTCTATTTTTGCCACTTACTCCTCTTCTGGCCCTGCCTCGTCTGCCTACTTAAGTTTTTCTCTTTAAATCATTCATGGCTTGTTCTACTATTCCTAGCCAGCTGGGTTTGTGTTCTCCAGTTTCTCTGGTGTTCCATGTGTGCCAGTTGTTACAAAGTTCCATCTACCGAAGCAAATTATTACAGAAAACCATCTTACTGTGCCAGTACAGCCACCCATGACTGCCTGCCGTCAGCTGGTCTGTGTTGATTCTCTCTCTCCTTTTGGCTGCAGCCACATGGGAATTACCAAAAGTAATACCTGGCACATGCTTTATATATATATATACTAGGAAATTGCCCATCAAAAATCATGGGAATGAAATTGTAAGGCTGGCAATGCTGGTTGGCATACAATGTGAGGCTTTTGGTCCTCATTGGTTTTATTTTCAAAGTCCTACATGCCTGGCGTTGTTAGTGTAAGGGTTACTGTTTTTGCCGTTGGTTATTTTCTACGTTCTGCGTGCCTGGCATTGCTGTGCTTTGTTTTCATCCTGTTTCTGAATTTTTAAATTTTTCGTCCGCCATTTTTTCCCTTGCTTAGTCGATTTTCGAGCAGAGGAAAATGGCAAATGTGGCTCCAATTAGTTTGCAACTTCACTCCTAGGCTTCCTGGCTCTCCGTTGTGCTATTTGTGAGTGTGTTATTATATTTTTATAATTATTTTGCTTGTTTTTGGCTTTTTTGTAGTTACGCGTTTGAAGGAACTGCGTGCTTCGCGAGGCTCGCAGTACAATGAGCGCCTTTGGCACTCATTGCAGCCTAAATCCCACATGCCTCGACTGCTCGCCTCACTTGGCAAGGCTTGCAGTGCAATGAGCGCCTTTGGCGCTCAATGCATCCTAAGTCCCGCGTGCCTAAACTGCTCACCTCGTTTTTCGAGGCTTGCCTAAGTCATGTGTGCATCAATGGCTTGCCTCACGAGGGACGCAAAAGCGTGACCAACGTTCTAAACGTTCCAGAAACTGACAACTATATATGTGATTACCGTATATATTCGAATATAAGCCGACCCGTGTATAAGCCGAGGCACCTATTTTACCACAGAATACTGGGTAAAATGAGTGACTCGAGTATAAGCCGAGGGTGGGAAATGTGCTGCACCCGTGTCCCTCTTGTACCCTCTGTGTCCCCCTCTTGTGTCCCCTTCTCCCTTCCATGTTTCTCTTCCCCCCCTCCTCATTCTCAACCTCCCTCCTCAATCCCCCACCTCAACCCCCCCATCCTCAACCTCATCCCCCTCTTCAACCTCCCTCCTCCTCTTCAACCTCCCTCCTCCTCTTCAACCTCCCTCCTCCTCTACAACCTCCCTCCTCCTCTACAACCTCCCTCCTCCTCTACAACCTCCCTCCTCCTCTACAACCTCCCTCCTCCTCTACAACCTCCCTCCTCAACCCCCCTATCCTCATCCTCAACCCCCCACCTCAACCTCCCTCCTCAACCCCCCATCCTCATCCTCAACCCCCCACCTCAACCTCCCTCCTCAACCCCCCATCCACATCCTCAACCCCCCATCCTCATCCTCAACCCCCTCCTCAACCTCCCTCCTCATCCTTAACCTCCCTCCTCATCCTCAACCTCCCACCTCATCCTCCCTCCTCAACCCCCCTCCTCAACCCCCCATCCTCAACCCCATCCTCAACCTCCCTCCTCATCCTCCCTACGCATCCTCAACCCCCCCATCCTCATCCTCAACTCCCTCCTCAACCTCCCTCCTCAACCCCCCCATCCTCCACCCCCTCCTCAAACTCCCTCCTCAACCTCAACCTCCCTCCTCATCCTCAACCTCCCTCCTCATCCTCAACCCCCCATCCAAATACCCCCCACTCTCCCTTTCTCCTCACTTACCTGCAACTGAAGCTTCTGCTCCGGCCTCCGCTCCTTCCGGCGTCTTGACGTGGCATCACGACATTAGCATACACCGGGTGCCAGCACCCGGTATGTGCTAATGCCGTGACGTCACATGCGCACAACATCAAGAAGCCAGAAGGAGCGAAGGCCGGAGCAGAAGTTTCAGATGCAGGTAAGTGAGGGGAAAGGGAGAAGGAGGGTATTTAGAGGGGTAGAATGAGGGAGGGGGTTTAGAATGTGGGGGGAGGGAAAGACACACGGGGGGGTTAGAGAGACACTGTGGGGTAGAGAGACACTGGGGGGGATTAGAGAGATACAGGGGGGGGTTAGAGAGAGACACGAGGGGGAAAGTGACTTGAGTATAAGCCAAGGGGGCCCTTTTTAGCCTTAAAAAATGGGTTGAAAAACTCGGCTTATACTTCGAGTATATACAGTATATCATTTATATATCTTTATAATGTATATATTTCTGTGACCGTCTCTCCGTGACCCTATGGACTGCAGCACACCATCTCTCAGTCACTGCCAACTGAGCTTCTTAAAGCTCATGTTCAATTTATTTTGTTGTTGGACCACAGCATGTAAGGTGCATCTCTCAGTCACTGCCCCTCTGAGCTCCATCAAGTTCAATTTCATTCCTTTAGTGACCTCATCTATCCATCTCTGCCTCTGTTGTCCCCTTCTTCTTGTGCCTTTAATCTTTCCCAGGATCAGAGTCTTTTCTAGGGAATCTTGCCTTTTTATGATATGGACAAAATATTTGAGCTTCAGCCTCATGATCATACCTTCTAGTGAACAGTTTGTCTTGATTTCCTGAAGTATTGATTTATTGGATCTTCTTGTAGTCCAAGGGACTCTAAGCAGTCTTCTCCAACACCACAATTCAAAGGTGTCAATTCTACGGCGCTCAGACTTCTTTATGGTCTAGCTCTCACGTCCGTATGTTACTATTGGGAATACCATAGTTTGAACTGTCCAAGCTTGCCATAGCTTTCCTCCCCAGAAGCAAACATCTTTTAATTTCATGACTACAGTCACCATCTGCAGGGATTGTGGATCCAAGGAAAATAATATCTGTCACTGCCTCCACTTTTTGCCCATCTATTTGCCAGGAAGTGAGATTGCCATTCGCCATGACCTTCGTCTTTTTAACTTTGAGCAGCAGGTCAACTTTTGTACTTTCTTCTTTTACCCTTATCAATAAGTCCTTTAGTTGCTCCTCACTTTCAGCCATCAGAGTAGTATCATCGGCGTATCTGAGGTTGTTGATAATTCTTCCAGCAGTTTTGATTCTGGCTTTGGAATGCATCCAGTCCAGCCTTATGCATGATGTACTCTGCATATAAGTTGAATAAATAAGGTGACAATATACAACCTTGTTGCACTCCTTTTCTGATCTTGGACCATTCTGTTGTCCCATGATCGGTTCAGACCGTTGCTTCTTGGTCAACATACAGATTCTTTAGGAGGAGATGAGATGCCACATTTTGTTGTGATCCACACAGTCAAAGGCTTTAGAATAGTCTATGAAACAGAAGTAAATGTTTTTTTGGAACTCTCTTGCTTTCTTGATTATCCAGTGGACAGGGGCAATTTGATATCTTAGGCCTCTTCCTCTACGGAACCCGGCTTGCACATCCGGTAGTTCCTGGTCCATATATTGTTGGAGTTGAGCTTGTAGAATCTTAAGCATTAGCTTGCTGGCATGAGAAATTAGTGCAATTGTTCGATAATTGGAGCACTCTTTGGCACTTGGGATGTAGACTGACCTTTTTCAGTCTATTGGCCATTGTTGAGTTTTCCAAATGTGTTGGCATAAGGCAAGTAACACTTTCACAGCTTCGTCTTGTAGAATCTTGAATAGTTCAATTGGGATTCCATCATCTCCTGCAGCCTTATTATTAGCAAGACATCCTAGGGCCCATCTCACTTCAACAAACTATTGAGGTTATCAATGCTGATAAGATCTTTCCTATATAGATCTTCAATGTATTCCTGCCATCTCTTCTTTAACTGATCTTCTTCTGAAGTTCCTACAATTTTTGTCTTTTATCATGCCCGCTTTGGCATGAAAGGTGTCTTTATGGTTCCCAATTTTCTTGAAAAGATCTCTTGACTTTCCCATTCTGTTATTTTCTTCAACCTCTTTACATCGTTCATTGTAGAATGTCTCCTTGTCTCTTCTTGCTATCCTCTGGAATTCTGCATTCAGTTGGACAAGTCTTTTCCTATCTCCACTACCTTTCGCTTTCCTTCTTTCTTGGGCTACTGTCAATGCCTCATCAGACAGCCTTTTGGCTTCTTACTCTTCTTTCTTTTAGGAATATTCTTTGTCGCTGTTTTCCTGTATAAGGCCAAGGTTAAACAACGCTCGCAGGTGAATTTGCTATATATCAATGCTACGCCACCATCTACAGATACACAACAAATTTGAGTAATTGGAACATACAGTAAATTTGGTGACATGATCCGCTCCATCCTACAATGTCACTGGCATTTATTACTTTCAGACAATGAGCGATCAAGGTTAAGCGATCAAGCATCAATCGCATTTCAAAGAGCCCCTAGCCTAAAGGATAAGTTGGTTCACAGCCACTACGTGGCTCAAAAGAATCAAGGATGTCCATACTTTGGAACACATCAACTCTGTAATCAAGCCATTTCCATTCCATACATTATGGAAATGTCATGTCTCTTAAGTAGGCATTGAACAGGTCAAAACTTCAGCCAAGAGAGGCAAAATGGAGATTAAATTACTACAACGTGAGGCCTGGTGGATCTTTCATCTCAAAACCTTGGCCTTAATGAGTGATTCACTTTCACTCCATTTATTTGATTCTGATATCAAATCAAAATTAACCCTAGCCCTTGGATCATGTCTAGATGCAACAGTCACCAGGCATGTTAGTATCTATGATCACCCTCCCTTCTTTATTTAACAGTTGGTCAACTAACTACAGTATATATCTCCTAGTAATCTAAGAACCAGATATTAACATCAGTAGTAACATTCAGCTTGATACATAGGGTTTAATTTTAACTTAAGTTCCTTCATTAGTCCTATCATAGTCTCACTTAACTTTAAGTCCACTAAATAGGTCTTGGCTATATGAATCAAATATTATTATATTTTGATTACAGATAAAAAGTAGGCTTTTATAGTTCTGGTATTGTTTGATACAATAATAGTTTAATCTCTATTTATCTTATAGAGTAGTATTCTGACCAAATAAAGATTGTTTGTTACCTATCACCACTCTTTAGTTCATGGGTCTGTATAAATATGTTTTAGCACTTTTATATAATTTGGGCAATAAAGTGGCACTTTTGATATTGTGTTACTAACCATTTAAACTTTAGGTCAGGATTTCTTGTGTTTCCCACCTCTAAATAGTCTATCATTTACCTATTTCTGCAGTTCTTTACTCCATTATATTCAGATTTAGTTGTGGATATAGCTATACAACTTTTTATATGTAGAGGACGTACCTGGCCCTTTAACATGAGCATCTTTGATATCTGTGGTAACTCCCCATGAGAACCCGGAAGAGTCACAAACTGTAATTCAAATCTTGTGATATACGCGAGTACGTGCTTACATCATACGCAATGACGCCATTATAGTGAGGTTGGCGTCATGACGTCATTGAGCATACGTTCGCAAGCGTTTAAAAAGCCCGCAAAATGGCCTCAAACTGTCCCCTGATGAATCCGTTCTAACTTTTACGGGGAAATGCACGGCAGGCAGGGTAATTAGGCTGATGGTGTAAGCACTTGTACTATTTTCTTATATAAATGGATTAATTGACCCAATGTGGAACTTGAGTATCTGATATATGCTGCCTGTATATAGTGAGGATTGAGAGCAGTGTTCACATATCTGCTTGTCAAACTTGTTTTCTTTTTATGAATCTCTGTGTCCTGAATCTTGTGGCAAAATAGGCCCTATCATTGGATAATTTTTGATAAATGTGGAATAAACAGACTCATTCATCCAATAATCACAGCAAAATCAATCAGTTACTAGTTTTATCAATTAGACTGGTACTGTCTTAAGTCATCACTGTATGTGTATATATTTTGGCATTAATTAGTTCCCTTTTCAATAATAACAGGATTTTTCATGCAAAGGGGTCATTTATAGTAGCTTGCACCCATTTCCTCAGCCTGAGATGTAAGATATGTAAATACTTGTATATATACACATGTTTTGTTTGTTTTTATTAATAACGTTTTTGTATAGAGTCTTTATTTTTTTTTTGAGGAGCTGGTGAGTTTACCTTGGGATTCAGCTCATTTTAAAGTCTATATATTTATATTTAATTTACTCCATTTCATTTAAGGATTTTCAATGTTATTTTTAATTTAGTTTCCTGGATAATGTTGCAAACTTTGATCCAAAGTTCTTCAGGCATTCTATCTTCCATGTCTAGTCCCTTAAACCTATTCTTTACTTCCACTGCATATTAACAATGGATATTATTTATTTTGTATTTACTTGATCTGATTGCTTTCCCTCTTTTCTTCAGTTTAATTTTCAACTTTGCAATAAGAAGCTCATGGTCTGAGCTGCAGTCAGCTCCAGGTCTTGTTTTAACTGACTGTATAAGCTCCGCCATCTTTGGCTGCAAAGTATTAAGTCAATCCGATGTGTATGTTGTCCATCTGGGGTTGTCCATGTGTAGATTTGTCTTGTAAACTGTTGTAAGAGGGTGTTTGCTACGACCAGAGAATTATCTTGATAAAATTCTACTAATCTCTGACCTGCTTAATTTTTTACTCCAAGGCCAAATTTTCCAGTTATTCCAGGTGTCTTTAGGTTCCCTACTTTAACATTCCAATCTCCTTAGATGATAGTGACATCTTTTCTTGGTGTTATATCTATGACATGTTGAATGTCTTCATAGAACTGGACAACTTCAGCCTCTTCAGCATCTGTTATTGGGTTGGAGCATAGACTTGGATCACTGTGATATTACATGACCTACCTTGAATTTGAACTGAAATCATTCTGTCATTTATTGGGTTGTAACCGAGCACTGCTTTGGCCACTCTTTGATTGACCAGGCTGGCCACTCCATTTCTTAATTTCTTCTGCTCGATTCTTGACCACAGTAGATGATCTGGTGCTTGTCTAATTTGAAATCCGCCATTCCAGTCCATTTAAGTTCACCAATTACAAGGATATCAAAGTTTAACCTTGTCATTTCATTCTTGACCACATCTAGTTTGCCTTGGTTCATAGTTCTAACATTCCAGGTTCCTATTTTGAATTGGTCATTGCAGACTTTCCTTTCCCCTTCAGGCACATCTGCAGCTGAATGTCCTTTCGACTTTGACCTAATCACTTAATTAGATCCGGTGTTACTTGTACTTGCCCTCTGCTCTTCCTCAGTAATGTGGTAGGCACCTTCTGACCTGAGGGGCTCATCTTCCGGTGCCATATCGTTATGTCTCTGGTTGTGCCTGTCCATAAAGTTTTCTTCGCAAAGATACTGGAGTGGGTTGCCAGTTCCTACTCCAGTAGACCACTAATTGTCTGACCTCTCTGCCATGATCTGCCCATCTTGGCTGACCCTACATCATATAGCTCACAGCTTCATCAAAGTACACAAGCCCCTTCACCAGATCCAGAGGGATATTATCTGACATGTAGTTAACCTTGTGGGTAATGTTTTGCCAACCCTTTTATAGCTTTCTCAAGAACACGCAGAAACATTAGGTCTAAACCAATTTAAAAATAGTATCAACACCATAATCAGAACTGTATTAAGATATTGCTATAATAGTACAATTGCACTGTGCAATGGGACCAACATATAAAACAGTAAATGCAAAAGAAAAATAACCAAAATATACATTTTCTACACTCTAGAGACTCAAACAACCTTAAATTCAACCGCCAGATCTCAATGTACAATTTTTATATTGCCTCATTAAATTGTCCAAATTGCAATTACTTGAACCCATAATTGAGCCCATAAATGTAACAGATATTTAATTGGCTACATTTAGCTACTGGCATTCCAGTTGTAAATTACTTGCTCAAAAGCACTGAGAGCTTGTCAAAAAGGTAACTCTGTCCTTTCTTCTCCATTGATTTTTCAAACCAGTAAATGTTACCAGTGCTAAAGATTCAAAATCCATATTCAATTATAAAAATTCAACAAGCTCGCAATTGCCTTCAAACATGTAAATGGCAAATGTATCAAAACATTATACGAGTACTATATAGGACCATGTTTGTACAACTGCAGCAGCAAATAAACACACACTACTGTACTTTAATATATTGGGAAAGCAATGAAAGGCATTATAATTAATTGCACAATAGTCTCAAATTTGCAAACCTGCAATAAAAATAATTATTTGTAACTTTTATTCCTGTGTTCTATCGATCATGGAAATCAAGGGGTTAATACATATCAGGCCACTCACATGGACTTAAACAAATGCTTATTTTGAGATTGCTTAAGTGCATCTCGATCTGCAAATATTACTTATTTGTGTGTATTAATACTTTGCCTACAATTGCAGGTAAATTATAACCTCTATGTTTTACTGACGTCAGGATGATGGTCTCATTTACTATTAGCTCTGTCTAAAAAATAACTTACGGACTTGCTTAAATATTGCCAGATCACATGAGCATGCCCCCTTAAATACTACTTATGAGTTCATGGTGTGTGTGTGTAGGATGTGTGCCTGTAATTACAGGTTAGATACAATTAAATGCATCTAAATGTTGCAAAAAAATGTAATTTGTAATTATATAAAGTATATGGATATAACTAGTTAAATCCTGAAAAGAGCAACCAATGAGTAAAAAGATTGTTGGTACGGATGTGCTAAATAAAGCTCATTCATCATTCTTTTCATCAGTATGGTATCTCAAACTGGTAATCATTATCCATTGACTCAAATTGAAAGTGAATTAAGCTGTGAATTGAACCCTATAAAACAATGAGGCAAAATAAGAATAAAGCTTAGTACATCCATGAGATTATTATGCCTTTCAGCGCTCACAAACAGGATTAATAGCATTACATACTTGCAAATATGCAAAGTTCAACTGAAAGGTTGTCCCAGATAACTTTAAGACACATCTCACAACAAGAAGAATAAAAAAAATTGTGCCAGACAGAATCCAAATCTTCACCATATATAGATTCCATAATAAAGAGAAGCAGATTAAATACTGGAGACATTTATAGCAAGCAGCCACTGTGTAATTGTGCTGCTCACAATTTTAGAAACAGTTCAATATGAAGGCATTTACTCTCAGCAGAGATTATCCTTTTTAAGAATAAGAAATCAATTCTGAATTTCCTTTCCATGCCTTTATTGCTAGTAAATTATTGCAACAAGCCCAGGCTCTATTTATTAATAAAAATGTACATGGAAATATGTTTCTACTTCAAAATTGCCCTCAAACTGTGTGGTGGATTCTGAAGTTCTTCCATATATCAAAGCATAAATTAAATAGAAAATATATAAAGTATCCTAGGGTGAGGAATGAATATTTCTGTTCTTAGATTACAATGTTCTTACAGCTGCAGCATTTGGTTCTTTTAATACCTGAGTGTTTATTATATTCCCTGATTAAATAATCTTGGTCATTTTTGATTATCATTATGAAATAATATACTGTAGGTCTTGACTTTTGTGGCATTTTTGATCTACAAAACCTCAGTTTAGATAAACTATGGTAACATCATGGAAATATAATATAATAATATCATTTTGATAGGAAGTTATATTTTTTTCTTTTTTATAATATTACAGAAAGGAAAACTCAACTAAAATGTTGTAACATTGTCAAGATAACAGTGATGTGTTGTACAGAATCTTATAGACCTAGTAGGACAATTTCCAATACTCAACAGCACAAGAAGTGAGTCATTATTTGCCATGTGACACAGAATTGTTGTTCAGTCCTTCGTGTCAGACTCCTGGTGACCATATGGACACAGCACTCCAGGCACATCTGTCTGTGGTTCTGGTTGTGCTTTGCCAAGTAAACCATATGGATAAGATACTGGGTTGGGTTGCCAGGTCCTTCTCCAGAGGACCACAATTTGTCTGACCTCTATGCTATGACCAGTCCATCTTACATATACGGTACATGGTACAGCTCACAGCTTCATTTACATACACAAACCACTTGACCATGTCAAAGTAGAGATCCAGAAAGGGGGCACATAATTAGGCTTGTATAAAGCAATATTTTATTAATTCACAAAATACTCATTAGCTGTCAGATTATTTGAGCTTTTCTTTTGTAATAAAATGATTTCCAATATTTTCAGAATAAAAGCTTGAAAAACAAACTGATGTCAGGAAACAAGCTTTGTGGCCTTCGTGCAGAAGAGGTAAGCACAGTCATTTAGTAAAGCGGCTGAAAAATTAAATAAAGTCAAAATATAGCAGTTTGAATGTATTTAAACTGTTTACAGAAGAATAGTTTAGTCCTAAATATAATAGCTTGTCATTTTATTAAGACTTATATATAAAATAAAACTTTATTATGAGAGATAGATGACTGCACTATCATTTTATAAATTCCTTCAATGAACAGGACGTTCTTACATGTAATATTTTTCTCCTTCCTTCATGAATCCTTAATGTATATACATCTTTACTCTTTGTAGCTGTTTTTCATATAAAAGTAATATTTCTGATTTTTGTACATTAAGACGTGTTTAAGAAACTTAGAAGCATAAAATCAAATGAATGTGTTTGTGGTTTGTGTGCTATGGTTTATTTATTATTAATCCTGTTTTGCTCCCTGACTTTAAAGTCAAAAAGGATACAAGCTCAGCTGAAGGAGCTACGCTACGGGAAAAAGGATTTAATATCTAAGGTGAGCACATATCTGTGTAAATGTTATTGTTTAATATTATGTAAATGTTATGTTCTGCAATACTTTGATGCATTTGTTAAAAAAACACTAACAACATACTATGCTCTACAAAGTAATATATTATGCCTGCTAGGCATAGTATGATGCCAGCTGTGTGGTTTGGGGTTTTTGAACAATAGTGTTTTTAATGTCTTCTAACCAATTAAAAATTACATGTGGTTAACAGATATACAGGTACATGTTTTTCACGGCAAATGGAATTCCATTAGATACCCTTCCAGAGTGTTGTACAAATAAGAAGTGATAATTAAATAATTTCCAAATTATATACTAAATAATGAATGGTTATTTATATTTTGGAAGTGGGCATGATCCAAAATGCATAAAAAATATCCCTTTTGGACAAATCCAAAGAGTACTGAAAAATTGCATGCGACAGACTGATTTCAATGAATAGCGCAAAATATTGTTTAATAAGTTAAAAGAAAAATCATATGACACAAATATAGTTATTGAAGCTATAACAAAACTAGATAAATGGATAGAATAGACCTCATCAACGGTGATGAATAAAGTAATAGAAGGAAGGAGAAGGCAGCAATGAATGGAGTTTTTAACCAAATAGAACAAGGAAGCTAAAAAAAAATCTTAAATTTCGAAGATCTAAAAGATGAAAAAGTAAAATACATCATACTAGACAAACCAAAAGGTAATTTTTAGAAAGAATATTAACCTTAAAAACATACTACAAAATATGAATAACAAGAAACCAAATAACTGGCTAAGGAAAGTTCCAGGATGTTATAAATGCAATACAAAGAACACATACAAACAAAAAACAACAACAAAAAACAGGTAAAACCATCACCAGGTCAGTGAAGAAACAAAAAGGATTTAAGAATAACGTCCCTTACCAACTGCAAACCAGAATGTGTGGTTTATGCCATCACCTGCTTGTGTGGGCCTCACTAAGTGGTCCTAAAATCTAGATTTTAAGAGCACAAGGACAATATAGAAAATCATGCCTTTTCCGCTCATATGTTCTTAGAGCATAATAACGATTTGAGAGGGGTTACCGTACAGTCAAGTGAAGATAAATAAGAAAAGGAGGCAATTGAGTCCTGTAATTAAGGAGATTGGAAACCAAGTGGATACATCTATTAGGTACACTTGAGTCTGAGGGGCTAAACAGAGAAATATATTTAGCTGTGTTCATTGAGCCATACCATGCTGTACAAAATGTCCTATATAAAAAAATATCTCTTATATCGGATTTCTGGTAGAAATATTCTCTTGAGGTTCTTTGTATACAAAACACAAAGAAAAACGTGCACACCTTACTTATATGTTTGTATCCAAATTGGGCTAGCCTCCATGTATGATAACATCTACAAAGTTTTTTTTTTTTTTTTTTTAAATACTTATTTCAGGGGAAAACTTAAAAAAATGATTCAGTGATGTTCAGTGATGTTTTTTCTCCCAGCTAATATGTCTATAACTATAAAAAAAATAGAGATTTGACAGGTAAAAAATGAATTGGTCCATCTATTTTACCTATTCCGTCTATTTAAAAATGCAATGAACCTTACCACTTCCACTATAGAAACACATAATTCGCAGTAGTGATGATCACTATCTGGATTTGTTAATTCGGAAATATTTACTAATAATTCTGTTTCTAAAATATGTAGATATCATTGAATTTTACCAGGTATTAAATTAATTTGAAATGTAATACAAATAACTGGAACTGACTATTTGAAGGGAATTCACATAGCTGCTTCCTTCTCTGTTATTCATGTGCAGGGTTTGACATTCTTTATTGGCATTTATACTTCAAGGTGTTTGTCAATGTAAATGGGCCCATAAAATAGTAAATAGCTAATTTAACATACCGATCTTGCTAGTGCTGTACAACTGTAATCCATTCTCCAATTTGTTGCTGCACTTTATATTATACAGAGTTACAATCATGCAGTATAGGTTACAGTGACCTCTTGCTATTGGTTAATGTGGAGAGTTCATTAATTTGAATTCTCTATAGGTTGCTGTATCTATTTGTATATACTTTGCTTGTCACATAATTATAAGATTGTTAGTGTGATTTCATCATTAACTATAAAATAACAATATTTATTGTACAACAGGCATTCAGTGACCAACTTGGTGTCCATGTAACAAGAGGATATATCTAGTAGGGTATATCAGTGGTTGGTATAAAAAGAAAAATCAAACAGTGACTGCAAAGACAGGATGGCATCCTCAGGGCCCTTAAGCACTGTAATGTCATTATTTTGCATTGTAGGTGTATGCACATTGAAATAAAATGTAACCTTTATTGGGGTTTAGCATAAAAAAGATTCACCTAAAATTAAAATGTTTAAGTCAATCTGGGGTTCTAATTTAGCAAGCCCTTTGACATTTCTTTCTGAAAGGGCCCTTCTACAATGTACAAAAAAAGAGGTTTCAAACTCCAAAATGTGAATGCCTCTTCAGGAACATTGAGGGATCCATGATATAGCCCACCATCAAGCTCTCTGGATGTGATGAAAAAAACAAAACACAAAATAAATTCCTATATTTAGAGGTTTCAAAAATGTAGGTTTCCCCAAAAATATGTTATGTTCATGGTTTACACAGCTGCTAATATTGTTAATTAAAGTCCTCTAAATAGCCCACCTTATAAACTAGGAACAAATGGAGTTAATATAATGAAAGCTTTTTCTTAGTTTTTTTTAATTTATATATTCCCCATTTTAATTATATTTCTAACATATCTTATATATTTTTTTATTACAATATATAAATAGTTGTTACTAATTGTGAACAGATGCAATATATTCTTCTCGATATTGTGTATAAATGCAATAAATTGATAAATGTTATATATTTCTTGGATTGTGTATGTACTTAAAATTATATTATAATATCCAAATATAAGGATCAACATTAAATAGTGGAGATTTAGTGGTTCTTAACAAAAGCTTGAACTGTCTGTGAATTTCAAAAAATTAACACTAACGAATTTATATGACAAGAGCTCCAGCAGTTTATAATTATGTCATATTTTTGTACTTTGAAATTTCTTTTTTTTTGTACGGTTAGAGCTAAAGATCTAACTAAGGCTCAGTTGTGATCCATGTGGTTCCTTTGTCATTCCCGTACGAGAGTACAGCTTCAACTTCAAATCAGTTTCAGTTTGCTTCATTGCTGTTTTTAGTACCCTGCAATTTACATCACTCGTGTTCCTGCAAATCACTAACATCCAAGAGCAATACAATGGTTTAATTTGTTATACAAATTAAATTTCTTACATAATATACTTATTCTTTACAGAACTGTTGCCCTAAACGTTAATATATGTTAACACTTTGCTTATAAATGGTTTCAGTTCCCTATCTTAAATATGAATAACTAGCGACTTGCTCGTCAAAAATGACGGGGCAATAAAATTTGAAGCCATGGCAATACTGTTTGCCACACAATGTAAAGCTTTTTTCTAATATACTTTACCTATTTGTAATTAATATATCCAGCAATCAATAGCCTGAAGAGCTAACAATCTATTTTTATTTTCCGGCAGCACCCAATGTACAATTTAAGTGTTGCTGCCCTGAGGAGAAAGTGTAATGAAAATCCCAACTGTGCATTAGAAATAGGCTGCGTGCGCAAGGGCAAACCGTTGGTTTAGTTGTGTAAAGCGCCATTGTAGATTCGTAATGTTGTTAGTTGCAAGTTAGGATTGTAAACTGGCGTAGTTTGTCTATGTGTTACGCGGCTCGCAAGCATTTTCCGTCATTTGTAATAGTGTATTTTGTACCTCGTACGTTCCTGGGTGAAAGTTCTATGCGGTTGGACGTGTTTTGCAGGGTCATGGATCGTGTAGCCTTGTTTTAATTTTTTGGGGCGGCAATTTTTTTTCTCGCTTAGTCGATTTTTGAGTGTCGAAACCCGGCCAAATCAACTTAAATTAGCATTCCACCTCATTCCCGGACGTCCTGGCTGTTCCCCCATGCTGTGTGTAATATTTTTGTTATATATATATTTTTTTTTTTTTTGTGGTTCGGCCGTTAATTTTGTATTTTTTGTATATTGTATTTTTTTTTCCTGTGTAATAGTGTATTTTGTACCTCTTATGTTCCTGTGTTAAAGTGCTATGCGGCTGGCAGTGTTTTGCCCGGTCCGGCTTCATGTAGCCTCTTTTCCACTTTATTTGGCAGACATTTTTTGGGGGGATTTTGGAGTGCCGAAACTCGGCCAAATCGACTTAAATTCGCGTTCCACCTCACTCCCGGACGTCCTGGCTGTTCCCCCATGCTGTGTGTGATGTTTTTGTATTTTTTTTTGTATGTTGTGTGTTTTTATTGGTTTTTGCTTTGCGCGGTTCGGCCGTTAACTTCGTATTTTTCCTATTTCGTAATTTCTTTTTTTCTAAGTCATGCGTTGGTCAACTGCTTGCAGGCTGGCGATCCTGCGTTTACTAAATGTTTGGTGGGTAAGTTCTGCATGTTTCATTGCCTTCACTGCTCGCCTTGCTTTTAGAGTCTTTTATTTGCTAAAATAATAGATTTGTATTTTTTTGTCAATCAAATTAACCTTAATACAGGATGTATTTTTCATGTATATTTGTCAAATGTCCACAGAATAAACATGATGAAAGTGTTTAATGTAATACTTAACCATAGAAGAGACACAACAGTAGTTAGAGTATGTTGACAAAAGGTTAATTGGACTAAACCTTTATAAGGTAGATATTAAAGACTATTTGAACCATTCAAAATGGTTATAAAAACAGTAGATTAAATTAATCCAGATTATAATATATCAATTATTGAATGTATTTTTTTTTTTTAAATGCCATCCCTGACAAACCTGACAAAATCACAAGCTGATGAAGCCCAACACATACAACCAAATTACTGTGTGAACATGGCTAGCTCGAAGTAGATCAGAGATGCAGCTGGAAATAACTTCCAGATTGCCAATGTATATACTGCTCAGAGTACTGAGCTGGTAGCAGGTTATATTGTCTTATAGTTACTGTAGTTTTTTTTTTTTGTTACCAGTTTTAAGTGACTAGATACCACATAATGGATAATAGAATAGCTAAACCTCTGCATATTGATTTGTGTCTAGAACTAGTCCGGATTGTACGAATTACAATGTACAGACTGTCCACATTCCATTAAATAACCACTGCAGTTCAAGAAAAAAGAAATTTGTCTGTCAAGTATGTATTCAACTAACAATATGAGCAGCCCCCGAGAACACCATGGGCATAACATTGTTTTGTAGAAAATCTTAATTTTTGAAGACACTGTTTATTAGTAGAGAAATCTATTTTATGTTACATCACATTTTGAGAGCTTGTTGGGATGTTTGTAGAGTGGAGGGAGTTGTAGGGGAGGAGGGAAGAGGCAGACGTGTTGGTTAACTGGATCATTTTTGAATTGACACTACATCACTTCTCTCTCACTGGACCAGATGAGAGACCTTGCAACATTCAATGCAAACACAGCTTTCTGGAAATATAATCACCCATCACATACAACTTCAACCAATGTATCGGGATCACTCCAGGGTGCTGCAGAGGCATCAACAATTATTTTTTGCAAATGAAATACTATGTTTCATGATTTTGTCGGTGTCACGCCCGCCTGATTTGGGGGACTATGCTCACCCCAAATCTCTCTCTCTCTCTCTGCAGGTCCCAACTTTTTGTTCAGATCTCGACACCATCAGACACTAATGATGACAGCATCATTACTGCAGAGACATGCACCTCAGACCCCTTTTCTTAGGATCTAAGAATCACACACCATGTACCTTTGATTAGTACAAGCAGACTCTGACACAACCTTTTCTTTAGTGTGTCCAAAGTCCGACTGGCCACTTCTTTTTTTGTTACAGAGATATATAAAAACACAGAAAAATGACACAAAACACCAAAGACCTTCCCCCAGTTCTAGCCCATCCTCCTAGACAAATAGCTTGCTACCCCCCTCACCCACATGGCTTTCTTCTGATTACACATTCTCTCTCCTCTTACAGAGCCAAAAAACTAGCTTCCCCCTTCATGAATAAAGTCAGGGCCTTCACACGTGGCCGATTGCAGGGCCATAAAAAATCTTTAGAAGATTAATCCTTTGTCACAAAAGTGACTGCAGTATTTTTTTAGATAATTCTAGCATCCTAGGGCCTACTTCTATCACTGATACATTATTACAGTGCATATAACATGATTTAGTAACCACCAAATGAATTATTGTGGTCCATACTACACACAAAAACAATCAAGTGAGTCCTCACAAGTTTCAGGTCCGTTGTAATAGTTCTTGACATTAACACCCAGTGTGCCAGCTTTCCAAATAGAGTTACTTGTGGGTTGCAAGGGGTCCCATCATGGCCCCAAATCGTTCATGACAGTCAGGAAGAAGATAAGTCAGAAAGGTATTTGTAGATTTGGACATCTACATAGAGATGATACTTCTTTGCATCCATTATTGTACTTCTTCCATTATAATGTTTATGGTAGTAAAGGATATTTTAACAATTAATTATTCATTTTTGGTTCATGAACCAAGTTTATTTCTTATTTTCACTACTTGCCAAAAGGTTTTCAGTGGATAAGAGAACACCCCTAAAAGAATAAAAGGGGTTCATCACAGTAAGAGTAGCTAGATTGTGACAGCAGATGTAATAGATAACATTAAAAGGAGTTGGATACTTTTTTTACTAAAAATGGCATACAAGAAAATGTTGGATTATTAATATTACTATCCTTTATTTATAACACATTAACATATTCTACAGTGCTATACAAGGGTTAAGTACAAGGCAAAAACACAATGCAGTTGTAACACAATACAAATGAACAGAAGACCTGTTTTTGAGCTTAGAATCTAGTATACAAAGTGCTTTGTCAAGTACCTTAAAAGATTAAAAACTTGCAAACTTACAATCTAAGGGGTTTGATTGTGATACAGGAGGGTCATAGATGCATTGGGCATATTAAGGATGAAACGTGATGGTCTTCTTCAAGCAGATGCATTTTTTGTGAGGTTTTGAAGGAGTTGAGGCAAGAGGATAGTACAGTGGAGCGAGGCAAGGAGTTCCATAAAGTTGGGATTAAGAGGAGGTGGGAAGAATGTAGACGGTGGGTGGGGGAGTATTTTGAGACCAGAGCAGAGATATAAGTGGCTGCACTATTGTTGAGGGCTTTATCTGTTAGGGGCATGATTTGAAATGTTATTCTGGTGGTTATGGGATGCCAGTGGAGTGACTGACAGAGAGGTGCTGCAAGCGCAGAGTGTTGAGTATGGTAGAGGAGTCTAGTGAAGGTATTCCTTATGGACTGGGGTGGAGATGGGATATGCAGAGGCCAGCAAGTAGCAGGTTGCAGTACTCAAGGCAAGATATGATAAGAGAATGTATAAGAATTTTAGTTGTATCGTGTTTTAGCAAGATTTTGTTAGTGATTTTGTTAGTGATTTTATATGAGGTATAAAAGAGAGGGCTGAAAGATATTTGAGGAATGGGTGCTGTAGTAGAGGGTGGGAAGATAAGGAGCTCAGTCTTTGACATGGATAAATGGATAAATAGAATAGGAGGGGTATTGGTCCCAGAAGTAATGAAATAGCTAGTATTGGATAACAGGAAGGATTTCCCCCCTTATGAGACAACTGGCAGCATTTCAATGTTCTGTGTTTACTTGCCTTCCTCTTGATCAATTAGTTCTCATATTACAAGGATCAGGAGATCTAAATAGGTTTACGTTGATGGACTTGAATCCTTTAATGTCAGTTACTATGTCACTTTGAGCCTTCGAAGTAATGAGGGAAATGATTTTTTTTATATTTTGTGCATATGTTTTCAAGATGCATGGAGCAATTACATAGAAAATATTAGCTCAGGAATACTGCTGAGTAAAAGAAGTAGATAAGTTAGAGTATTAGAAATATATACAGAGTAGCTGAGAAGTGAATAACCTTGAAATAAGAGGATGATAGTTTTAAAGACTAGTCTTGACTTTACTAAAAGCAAGTAGAGGAATTTTAGAGAAGGGAGGTAATTGCCCAGTTTATTTCTTTTTTTAAATCAACAGATGTACCTTTTAATTTTTTAACATGCCACAGAATTCATATAATAACTTGTCTAGAAGGCAAAGCACTTTTAAATGAGGCATTTATTTTCTTCATAGAAGTCCAATTGCTGTCAATAGCACCAATTTCTTATAGCTAAATAAAATGCTTATGCTTTTACTGTAATGAAGTCAGCTTCCAAACCTTGGTATAAAAGCTCTTTAGGTTTTCAATAATAAGTATTTGATATTTCAACTGGCTTCTAAATTCTCTATGTTTATATAATGTTCTCCAGTCTGGAATAAAAAAAAAACAAAAGTCATATTGTCCAAGGTTACACTGTGGAGTTGACTGCATTTTATAAAAGTCTTATAAATCTCTAGGTAAAACTTAAAAAAATGATGTGCCAGATTCTATTTTCTTTCTGTTCAAAAGTTATGATAACACTAGCGAATTGCCCGTCAAAAAATGACGCAATGAAATTGTAAGTGAGTTAATGGTGTTTGGTGTATAATAATGAAATATATAATACATTAACAAATGAATATACTTTACCTATTTTGAAGAATTGTGTTGAAGAGCTGGCAATCTGTTTTGATGTTGCTGCAGCATTAGTGGTGTGGAGCTGCTGTGTAAGCGTGATGAATGTGTGCAGTGTAATAGTGTGAGTGCGCGAGACCAAACCGTTACCGTAGTTGTGTACTTACGCATTGTTCTAAAATGGCGGGTAATGTGTGGTATACGTCTGTATCGGAATATCCGTAGGTGTCTTGTGGTGTTTTGCGTGTTTCTTGTGGTGTTTTGCATGTTTAGAGTGCTGTAGCCTCGTTTTCGTTTTGTTCCGCTGCCATTTTTTCTCTCGCTTAGAGATTTTTTGAGTGACTAAACTCTTTTATTTTTAGTTAAATTAAGGTGTAACTTCATTTTTTGATGTCCTGAATGCTCCCTCTTGCTGTAGGTAAGCTTTTTATGTATTTGTTGTGTATTTATTGTGTTTTTCATTTTTTTTCGAGTTCGCGGGTTGCAGCCGATTTTTGGTAATGTGTGGTAACGTGTCTCGTATGTTGTTTGCGTTATGACGTAAAGTTTGCGAGGGTGGAAGTTGCTGGCAAGGAGCGCCTGCGGCGCTCCATGCCAGCAACTGATGCCCTCGCTTTGTGAGGGCAGCAGCTCGCTACGCGAGCCCGCAAGCGTTAGCAACAACTCGTATGCTCACAACTATATATGTGATGCTGCTTTTTAAATGCATCTTTAAAAACACAGTCCTAAGAAATTAATGCATAAAATAGAATTTGTGTCATTTATTAGGCTGTCATCATACTCAACAGTTAATGTTTTTGTGGCACAAAAGAAATAAACAAAATATTCAAATCACTAACTGTACAGAACATAGGAATAGGGATATAATGCAATGGAAAATGCAAGCACATAAAATGAAGTTATAACAAATGGAGACTCCACATGGAAGAGCAGTGTCATTGTTTACAGCTTCAGCATATCTCCTAGTATTTCAGAGTCACTCTACGCATTGCATAAGCCCTAGATATAAATGGGTAACAAGTAAACCGGTTTATAGAGTCCAGAAAAATATGTAGCTGTACATGTACAGCAATGCCGAGTGTATTCTCTTCCTAGTAATTGTATTTGAACTATGATAATGTCCTATTTTATATGTATGTATAGAAAAACAGAGATACATTTGGAATAGCCTTCCAGTATAAGTGGTACGGCCATATAAGGAATTCAAGAATGAATGTGATATACTTCAGAATACCAAGAGGATTAATGTTGCTTGAACTATTTCTTCCGTTGTCATCATTTGCTAAAATTTTGCTATTTATGAGAAATGATCCATCTGTAAAAATAGAGACCATTTGTTATGAAAACCTCCTTATAAATCTCTATAAAGTCATAAAAGTTAAGACCTCCGAACTTTAAGTAGGCTTTGAATTCCTATGGAAAATTAGTTACAACTGCTACTGGAAGTTTCAAATACATTTTTTTTTTCAAAAGGAGACTGTGACACTTTTGCAAATAAAGTTTTTATATGCAATTTTTTTTTTATATTTTTAGTATCCAACAATAGAATCATCAGAATGACAATAAACAGACCAACAAATCCCAGCTTGTGAATGACTCATACGTAGACTCACTTAGATGAGGGTGGGCGGTGAAGCCAAGTTTAAAGAAATCTTCAAAACGTACACATCTGAAGAGAATTGTTTTTTACAGTCACACTATAAATATATTGCCTTAACAACTATGGGCCCGATTATATTGCCCAATTTGTAAATTCATACACACTTAGAACAGTTCTTAATATTGCCACATATTCTAGTAGCTACTCACAATCCTGTTACGAGTTCCCAGCCCACAATCACTACAGCCCAGCCAAAAACTCATTTGGCCTTAGAACTCCATTGGTTTTAGGACCGCTCAAATGTTACAAGCTCTAAATAATTAAAGTTACACAAAATCGATATTCTATCAGACCCAGAGCTCTACCTCGCAAATAAAGTCTAACCCACAAATGAAAAGTCAAAAATATTATGTGTACTAAATAGGACTCGCAAGGGCTTTTTCAAATATTAATTAAAGCTATATCAGCAATTAAACACACAATACCATAAAATGAAAGCATGGGAAGGCATGGAAAAACATTAGAATTAATTACACAACACTCTCAAACCCACAAATATGCAATTAAAAATTATTATTTTTTTTTTTTTTTAAATAGTCTTTTATTAGAAGGCAAATGCACAATAAAACATTTAACACAACTGTAATTAGTCAGTTAAGATATACTAACATGTACAATACAATATTTTCCCATCATAGACTGACTAGGCCTTCCATTTTTCCTTTTTTAGTTATTAAGGTAACATGAGTCACAGTTGACATTTCAATGGAAATAACATAACCGAATGAAAACAGAGACAAAAGTAAAATAAAAATAAAAATAAAAATAAATAATAAAAATAAAAAATCAGAAAAGAAAAAGAGAACAACAACACAAGATAAAACGTCCAATGAGCACAAATAAAAAAGAGAATGCTATAATTATCAGAATAATTAGCTAGACCATTACACTGCTATCTTCACATAAAGTATAGAGCTTAATCTAGTATATCCACCCCTAAGAGCACTCAACACATACCTCGTTAAAGACATCCCAGTACAGCCGACACCCACCTCCACCGCTCCGTCAGTAGATTTCCGGACCCCCCCCCTCGCCTCCAGCTCCTCCACCAGGTCTCCTTTGCCAAAGTGTAGAGATTGTATGATATGATATGTTGTCATACTAAGGGAATACTGAATGAAGAAGCCAACCAGGGATCCCAAATTGCTTGGAATTGGGTAATGTCGTCTAGTATGACATAAGTTAACCGCTCATTTATAAGTAAATGATTGATCTTACCAATCACCTCCGTAAAGTTAAGAGTCTCTTTCTTCCAACTCCTGGCTATGTGTGTCTTAGTAGCTAACGCCATTAATTGGTATAGTTTATTCTGCGTTTTAGATAAATCCGTAACACGAATCCCTAGCAAACAAGACTCCATTGAGGGCGTAACTGCCTTGTGGAAAAGTGCGGAGGCTAATTGGGCTAATTGCCCCCAAATTTTCTGAACGGATGGACATGACCACCATGTGTGTATATGATCCCCTATACTTTGGCACCCCCTAAAGCATTTATTGCTTTCTGACGGTTTGAATTTCTGTAATTTGTCAGGTGTACAGTAGACTCTATGCAAAACTTTGATGGACGTCTCCAGTAAGGCCGAATTAAGAGAACCTCTAGAGAGATTGGAGCAGGATTCTGACCATTTACCCCAGTCCCACTCCACCCCAAGATTCCTCTCCCATTGTATAAAATACCTGGGTTTTTGGTCGCTTGTGGAGTTAAGAAAGGTGTCGTAAAGTGAACCCAGAATACCCTTGGTAAGGGGTAGACTTTTACATATAACGGACATCCAGGAGGCCCTAGGATGTCCAAGTTCTCTTGAGCTCTTACTGACCCAGCTCCTAATTTTCAAATAATTATAGAATTCTGTGACAGGTAGGTCGTGGGTTGTACAGAATTGGTCGTATGTCAGCAAGCTATCGCTCAGAAACCAGCTCCCTACGCGGTCCAAGTTTCTAGAAGTCCACCAGAATCTAGAGATGTCATTCGAGTCTGCCAGGATTTGTGTAAAAGACATGACTGACATCATTGGGGATAGTCCTGTAGGGAGTAACCGCCTGGATTTAGAGTTGGCCCACCCCCATGCACGAAGGGTTTGTGAAATCATGGGATTTTGATGGGTTGTGAATGGGGCTAGTTCTTTTGGGATCCATATCAGCTTATCCCAAATGTGGGGGAACATTTGCTGGTTTTCCATAAAAACCCAGGCTGGCTGATGTGTTTTAGAGTGTGCCCTGGGAAGGTGGGCCAATTGAGCGGCTTTAAGATATAGCTTTAAATTTGGGCAAGCAAGTCCTCCTCTATTTTTCTGCCTATACATCACCTGTCTAGAGATACGAGGGCGTTTATTTCCCCATATAAACCTAAACATGTTATTCTGGAACCTGTCAAGGTCTGTAGGTGAGATTGAGATGGGAATGGTTCGAAAGAGATACAGAACTTTGGGTAGAATGCTCATTTTAGCCGCCGCTATGCGACCCGTCCAAGAAATGTTGTAGTTCGTCCATCTCTGCATGTCATCGGTCAAAGATTTGTATATAGGCGGGAAATTAGCCTTATATAGGTCAGCTATATTAGATGTAAGTTTGACTCCTAGGTATTTTACATGGCGTGCGGGCCAGACAAAATTATAGTCAGATTTGAGAGAGTCAATCTCCGATTGTGCCATACCCAACCCCATTGCTTCCGTTTTATCTACATTTAGTTTAAGACCTGAGATATTACTAAATTCGGTTATAGTTGACATAAGAGTTGGGATCGATTGAAGGGGCTTGGTCAAGGTGCATAATATATCGTCAGCAAAAAGAGAGCATTTAAAGTGCTGATGACCCACTGGAATCCCAAATATGCCTGCATGAGATCTAATCGCCTGTGCAAGAGGTTCCATGGCAAGCGCAAATAGTAGTGGTGAGAGTGGGCACCCTTGTCTGGTCCCTCTTTGAATATGAATATTTGCCCTGCGCTCTCCTGGCAGCTTCAAGTTGGCTGTTGGGGAGTTATAGTAGCTCCTTAGCAAGTTAATGAAGCGTCCCCTAAATCCAAACTTGTCAAGTATTTTATATAAATACGGCCATTCGACCGTATCAAAAGCCTTTTCAATGTCCAGAGCTAGAAGACACATTGGAGTATGAGTTTTATGTGCTATATACTGAGAATTTAAGACCCTCCTGACATTGTCCCCTGCTTCTCTGAAAGGGATAAACCCCGCCTGATCCTTATGGATTAAGTCTGGTAAAAATTTAGATATACGGTTAGCCATAATTTTGGCTAAGATCTTGACATCTCCATTAATCAGCGAGATAGGGCGATAATTTTTAATCTCTAGATTATCCCTACCCTCCTTAGGAAACACAACTAGATCAGCATGATTTAGTTCAGGGGGCATGGATTCTCCATTCAATATAGCATTGAAGAGGAGCGTTAAATAAGGGGTTAGCAAGTGTTCAAATTTTTTGTAATATAGGTTTGTGAGGCCATCCGGCCCTGGGGATTTACCTAATTTAAGACCTTGGATAGTGGTTCTAACCTCCTCGTGAGAAACCTCCGCATTCAAGTCAGCCAAATGGTGATCTAATAACACTGGAAGGTCCTGAGTGCTAAGAAACGAGTGTATGTCTGCCTCACTGCATTGAGACTGGGAGGAGTAAATTTGTTGATAAAAATTTTGAAATGCCTTTTGAATGTCATTAGGGCTATATGAGATTTGGCCATCAGCCATCCTAATCTGAGTGGTTCTATGTTGTGAAAATTTATTGCTAAGCCTTCTAGCTAAAAGAGAATCCGGCTTATTCGCCTTCCAATAATAAAGATGTTTTTTCCTTCTCATCGCCTGTTCAGTACGATGTGACAGTATACCGTCAAGCTCTAGCCTGGTTTTATCAATTAGCTTACGTCCCGTAGAAGAGGGATTTTGTTGGTTTGATCCCTCCAGTCTCTTTAATGTCGCCATTAGGTCTGCCTCCTTCTGCCTAAGAGCTTTTCTCTGGGAGGAGGCCAGTTTAATACAGGTTCCCCTGATATAGGCCTTATGGGTGACCCAAAGCCAGCCGGCTCCGGTCTCAGGGGAGACATTAGTCTCAAAAAAGACCCTTAAATCATTGGCTATTGTTTCCCTGCTACTTGGGTTAGATAACAGGGACTCATTCATTCTCCAAGTATAGGGGGGTTGTAGATTAGGGCCCAAGTCCACCTCAATAAGTACCAGGGAGTGATCCGACCAGGGGCAGGGGACAATGTCCGATTTTAAGATCGAGTCATATAGAGATGTGCTAGTAAGGAAAGTGTCAATCCGAGAGTAAGTCAAATGGGTTGAAGAAAAAAATGTATATTCTCTATCCCCTGGGTGAAGCCCCCTCCAGGCATCGACCAACCCCAATCTGTTAAGTAGAAGCTTAATCCGTTTTATTATGTTGGAAAACCTACAACTAGCAGGGGTCCCCGACCTGTCTAAAGTCGGATCTAAAGTTAGATTTAGATCCCCCCCAATTATCAGTCTACCCAGGTCTTGAGACTCAATCCTCTTCAATAAGGAGATTAGAACCGCGTAGGGAGAGGTTGTAGGAGAGTACAGGGAGACTAGTGTAGTTCTAACCCCCCCGATCGTGCCAGTCACCAGAACATAGTTACCCTCCCCATCTATCTTTGTGTTCTCTACCTGGAAAGGAAAGTTTTTATGTAGCAGAATTGCACACCCCGCTCTCTTAGTGGGAAGAGTGGCCAGGTAATAGGTGGGATATTCCTTGTGCAAGAATGTAGGCTTGTTGTCCTGGGAGAAGTGGGTTTCCTGCATGAAGATGACTGCCGGTTTGTGTTGTTTATAAAATGTGAAGGCTTTCCTCCTCTTAAAGGGGGAGTTAAATCCCTTCACATTATGGGTTAACAGAGTATACTTAGAGGTAGCCATTGCAAGATAAGAGTAAGACCCTAGCTGTGTGTGTCATTACCTGATAGCTGGTGCCATACGAAGCAAGGCGGGAGGGAGCCCGGAAAGCCAGCTTCTGCCAAGGGAGTCGGATAGCAGCTGCCTGAGATGTCGTCCAGCCCTCAAACAGAGATTTAAGTGCAGAAAAGAATAGTGTTAGCTTTAGGCCATTAAGGTAAAAACATTTAAATAAGCAGATAAACAGTGTCAAGTTCACAGTAAGCAGTTCTCTAAGGCTATAACTACGAAGTTGTTGAACTAAAAACATGAAATAACAATCACTTTTAACTAGTACTCCTCCTCCAAGACTCTAAGCAAGGAGAAGAAATCGTCCACTTAAGGTGGGAACACAATCCAGCAGGCTGTACAATCAATGATGAGCTTATAACCTAAACTACACAACCTTTTGAATCAAATCTTAAGGCAAAATAGGTTTACATCTAACATTCTATTTGGCATCAAGAATTACGTTATGAAAGTCCGCTCCAGGTAGGATCTAGTCCGGACGTGAGCTCGCCCTTGGGTCAGCCATTTGACTAGCATCCCCCGTGCAGGCCCTGTGTCCAGCACCCTGACCCCTTGCACTGTCCAGAGTAAGTTTCATTCCCCCCTGAGGGGAAGCGTGTTTACTGTGGACTTGGGCTGCCACCAACGTCCATTGTCTCTTAGGGATAGGCGGTTGAGATTGCTCTTGCCGTGGTTCCTGCAGTTCCCCAGAGTAAAGCTGCAAGCGATGTAGCACCGATAAGCAGTCCTCCAGTGTACGTGTAGTGTAAGTCGTACCCTTGAAATTGAAGGAAAGGGCAAATGGAAAGTTCCATCGGTACTGAATTTTGTGGTGAAGCAAGATTGTAAGAGCCGGTTTCATTAGCCTCCTTTTGTTGAGGGTGTCAGGGGACAGGTCGGCATAAATCTGCAAAGGGGAGTTGTCTGGGCCCTTAACAGTGTGCAGCTTCCTTGTAGCCGAGAGTAGAGTGTCTCTAGCTTGCTGCCTCAGGAATCTTACAATGACATCTTTCGGAGCATCCGGACTCCTCATGCCTCCTAGAGCCCTATGAGCTCGCTCAATTTCCCACATGCTTTCATCCTGATCAGGAAGAATTGCAGCCACAGTGTCTCTTAGGTATTGGGTTAGATCTTGTATGGCTCTTGGTATGCCGCGGATGCGTATGTTGTGGCGGCGCGAGCGGTTTTCTAGATCCTCTATCTTATCTGCGAGTTCAGAAACCTGGTAAGTGTTTTGAGCTATCGATGTCCTGTCCTTTTCCTGAGCGTCCGCCAATTGGTCCGTCATATCTTCCAAAAGTTGGGTACGCTGGCCCAATTCCCTCAGATCCTGTCTCAGGGGATCAATCGCCTTAGCCAAGAGTCTTTCAATCGTAGCCACAGCCTTGTCTGATAGGTCTAATTGCTGATGGGGTCCCTTGGGCCGCCCTTCCTGATCTGAGTCTTCAGAGCGTTCAGAGAGAGAGTCTGCCAAGGGTGGACGCTGGGTCGCTCTTGGCTGAAAATGATCCTGTATACCCTTGGCCGGGGTGACTCGCTTGGGCTTCGGCATCTTGGCCTTGAGGTTGAAACTGTCGGCAAAATTCCCACTGTGAAATCAATATGCAGGGTGAGAGGAGCTAGTGCAGTGAGCGGTGGGCCCAACCGTCTATTGCCTCCGCCAAGGGTGGTATGCCAGTTCCATATGTGTAAGGAAGATGTCTGCTAGAAGAACTGCTGAATTATGTCCCCATTTAGCTCTTAGCCCATGGTAGGGGCGTGCCCTTCAGTCAGGTCCAGCAGTTGCCAGGAACTCCTGAAGCAATCTCTATATGACAATGAGAGTCAGGATTGCCAACAAATTCCAGGGATACTGCGTCAGCTTATTGGAGCCAACTTGATGATCGTAGCTTCTCAGGCGCCAATTTGAGTAAGGCAAGATACTGTTGAACTCTGCGTGCAGCATGCGGCGGCTGGTATACCAGCTCTGCTCTCAATGAAAGTACTGCATTCACCTGCTTGTTATTCACTGATAGCCAAAGTCTTGCTGCAGTACTCCCAATGGCCGCCAGGCGGCAGTGCAGATAAAGACATGCAAACAGTTCAACACAGTCCATGGACAGAATGCACTTACACAATCATTACACAGACCCTTATGGATTCAACAGTCCTGTGCATTCACTTGAAGACATATAAAGATAGTATTAAGTAATGTGTAAAGGCAGGCTCTTGTAAAAAGGAGCAAGGGTATGAGAAATGGTCCCAGTGAGACTCCCACTTCAATTAGCTCTTACACAGTCCTCCTGTACAGTCCACTTGAGGGGGGCAGAATAAAAAAGCAGCAGAAAATAGAGGGCACACTTGCCTTGATGCCTCTGTGCTGGGTCTGTTAAGGCTTCTCTCTCCCTCCCTGGGCAAGAAGGGGTACAGCCTGCCAGAGATAGCATGTGTGGCTGTTGCCTGGCTAGGAGGTGATGTTACCCCCCCCCCCTTGTTGTTGGGGAAGAGCTGCCCCGGGTGTTTATGTGGGCCAACGCCCCAAGATGGCGGTTCCGCCGGGTTCCTGCCGCAGCTGTGCCTGCTCCCCCGCTCCTACCTTACTCAGGCGGGTAAAGGGCCTCCAGGCCGCTTCCAGGGTGCAGGGGTCAGCTCAATGTCCCGGATCACGGGGGGCAGCTCCCGCCGCCTCGCCCCGACACTCCACTTCCGCCGGCAGCCACAGACTTAGTGGGACCGGAGCACCCAGGCTATCAGTGCTGTCCTGCTCCTTCAGGGCCCGGGTGCACTGGATCGGGGGTCTCCAGAGCCCTGCGACCAGCGTTGCAGCAGCCTCACAGGCCCTTGTAGGCCAGATCTCCCGCAGCTCCCGGGATCGTGCTCTGACCCCACCTTGTCACATATCAAAATGCTCCTTTATGAGAGCAGATGGGGTTGGAGTGGTGTTGGGGCCAATTGGGGTAGAATTTTGCCCAAAATTCGGGCTTTACAGAGCTCTTTCAAGCAGAGCTCCTACGTGGCACGTCTGCACAGTTTGCCCAGTAGCCACGCCCCCAAAAATTATTATTTTTAAGTGTTATTCTTGAGTAATATTGATCATGGTACTTAAAGTGTTAATAATATCACGATACCCACATAGACTAAAATAGATGATCTAATGCATTTTACAGAGTGCTAGATTGCGAGCCCAATCAGGAAAAAATGTACTTATTGCCACTAATTAATTTGTAGCCTCTGATTGCAGATTACATGTAACTTCCATGTTTCACCAACGCCATGATGACGGTCTCATTAACTATTGGTTGTGTCTAAAAAGTAAATTACGGGCTTGCTTAAATATTGTCAGATCATTTGATCACGACCCTGATATAAAACTTAAAAAGGCAGAGTTTACGAGTTTAAGCTTAAGGACATAAATTGCAAGCTTGAGTCAATAGAATACATCTGAACACCCACAGCAAAAATGATGGGTTAGAGGCATTTGCCAGCTTCTAATAGAATAGGGCCCAATGCTGATACTCACTTTATGTAGAGGGATTGCACATTTAAATACCTTTCTTATTTAAAATACATCCTTATGTCTTCTGTTTCTCTAATCTTATTAGTCCTATTAATAAGCACAAACCTATCCAAATCAATTATAAAGGCTCTAAAGTGCATCAATGAAAGTCATTTCTGCAAGGGTGGTGTGATGTAATAATTTAGTTAAATATTTTGCTACATGCTGTTCACTGGAAGGTATACCTTAAAATGTTAAATATATCCTAAAAGGTATTAAAATATCATAAGGTTAATATCAGATGATTTCTGGAAACATTGAGCAAAGCGTTTAGGTTCTGCTCGCATGTAGTGGGGAAAACATGCACTGTGTAATATTTCATGCTGCATAATTAGATGGGTGGAAGGGTTTCATAGGTTGGTCGTACCATACATGTGATTCTTTATTAACATTTTTGGGAGAAACTTGTAATGTTTATTGGAATGTCATCCATGTATATATATTCATAAGACAACATTTTGTTCTCATATTGAACAGCACAGATGTTAAGATACATTAAGAGAACATTTGTGGAAATTTTAAAATTAAATTGTCTTGACTGAAAGATATAAGTATACACAAAATAAAATAGCAACAAAGTCAGAGCAGATTCACAGTGTAGTATTTTGAGGAGATACCATTTATTAACACAGTCAATAGCTCACTCAAAATTCAGTGTAATAATCTCTCTGCAAAATCATATCACCCAGTCAGAAGTCACTAAATCCTTCTTAGAATATTGGTGTGTGGTAAGCGCTATGAAATATCCCTAGATTACCTTTACAGAAAAATATATATAAAGTATCAACAAAAAAGACTTCTAGTATGGTAAACTAGCGACTTGCCCGTGAAAAATGACGGCAATAAAATTTGAAGTTTGGCAATGCTGCTTGCCATACAATGCAAGGTACCCCCCCGCCCCTCTAACTTGTGGGCCTCGCGATGAGCACCTTTGGCCTCTGGCGCTCATTGCGAGCTTCTACCACCGTCTACTTTAAGGTCTGTCTTTGATAAATATAAATAGCATATCATGAAAAGCGCATATGTGTAGCTTACGTACAAAGTAAAGTAAAAAATAGAAGTATGAATGTGGCATGGAAATACTGTTAATTATTGTTGTAATACATGCAAAAATAAATGCCATGTTAATATCTTAAAAATAGAGAGAGATGTAAATATATTGTGTAATAATGCTGTTGTTGTTTAGTCGTTCAGTTGTGTTCTACTCTCTGTGACCCAATGGACTGTAGCACTCCAGGTACATGCCCCCCCCAGCCACTGCCCCTCTGAGCTCCACCAAGTTAATTGCTTAAATGGCCCCATCTATCCATCTCCACCTATGTTGTCCCCTTCTTGTGCCTTCAATCATTCCCAGCATCATAGTTTTCTCTAGGGAATCCGGTCTTCTCATGACATGGTCCAAATATTTGAGCTTTAGCTTCATGATTATACCTTCCAGTGAACAGTTTGTCTTGATTTACCAATTTATTGGATCTTCTTGCATCCCAGGGACTCTAGCTGAGCCTTCCTCATGGTCCAGCTCTCAAGTCGATAGGTTACTAGTGGGAATACCAAAGCTCTAACTATGAAGACCTTTGTTAGTGTAATATGTATACTTTTTACTAGCTTGTCTAAGCTTGCCACAACTTTCCTCCCCAAAAGCAAAAAACTTTTAATTTCATGGCTACAGTCACCATCTAAATATATATTGGATCCCAAGAAATTATAATCTGTCACTGCCTCCATTTCTTCCTCATCTATTTACCAGGAAATGAGAATGTTGTTTGATATGGACTTCTTTTTAACGTTGAGCAGCAGGCCAGCTTTTGTACTCTCTTCTTTCATTTTCATCAATAGGTCATTTAGTTCCTCCTGACTTTCAGCCATCAGAGTAATATCATCCATGTATCTGACATTGTTGATATTGCTTCCAGTAAAATTGCTTCCAGCTTTGGATTCATCCAGTCCGACCTTACACATGGTGCACTCTGTGCTTTGTTGCACTTCTTTCCAATCTTCTGTTGTCCCATGTTCGGTTCAGGCCTTGGCTTCTTGGTCCACAAACAGATTCATCAAGAGGCGGATGAGATGATCTGGTACTCCATTTTTTAAAGAACATACCACATTTTGTTGTGATCCACATAGTCATAGGCTTTAGAATAGGCTATGAAGCAGAAGTAAATATTTTTCTGGAACTCGTTTGCTTTCTCGATTATCCATTGGACATTGGCAATTGGTAGTTCCTGACCCATATATTGTCGGAGCCATGCTTGTAGGATCTTAAACTTAACCTTGCTGGCATGAGAAGTTAGTGCAATTGTTTGATAATTGGAGTAATCTTTGGCACTGTTATTTTTGGGATTGAGATGTAGACTGATTTTTTCTAGTCTATTGGCCACTATTGAGCTTTCCAAATGTATTGGCCTAACGCAAGAAACACTTTCACAGCATCATCTTGTAGAATTCAATTGGGATTCCATCACCTCCTGCAGCCTTGTTATCAGCGAGATGTCCGAGGGTCCATCTCACTTCACTCTTCAAGATGTCTGGCTTCAGCTCATTGGACAAACTACTGAGGTCATAACTGCTGTTAAGATCCTTCCTGTATAAAACTTCTTCATCTGATCTGCTTCTGTTAAATCCTACCATTTTTGTCTTTTATCACGCCCAATTTGACATGAAAGGTTTCTTCAAGATCCTACATTTTTTTTTAAGAGATCCCTTGACTTTCCCATTCTGTAATCTTCTTTGATCTTTTTACATCTCTCATTGTAGAATGTCTCCTAGTCCCTTAAATCTATTCTTTACCACCAATGCATATTCACAAGGGATATTATTTATTTCATATCTGCATCGTCAGATGATTTTTTCTCTTTTCTTCAGTTTAATTCTTAACTTTTGTATGGATTTGCTCTTTGCAGCAGCATATTTTCCTTTCTCCTCCAGACACATCAGCAGCTGAGTGTCCTTTCTGCTTTGGCCCATCCACTTAATTAGATCTGGTACATATCATTATGTCTCTGGTTGTGCTTATCCATCAAAAGTTATCTCAACAAAGTTGAGTTGCCAGTCCCTTTTCCAGTGGACTATGAGTTGTTTGACCTCTCTACTACGACCTCTCCATCTTGGGTGACTTTACATGGCATAGCTCACAGCTTCATTGAAAAACACAAGCCCCTTCACCATGACAAGGTAACGATAGAGAAGGGGATGTATATTATAACAGTATATTATTAGGTTATAAACATGAACGGTATTAATTGCTCCAGGGCTATGAGGTTAGAGTTTATAGTTTGGTGGCTTGCAACTTTTATTTGAAAGAACCACAATATTTCCTTCAAACTGGAAATATAAACTGTCTGTCAAACCCTTACCATTAACTTGAATGGGGGACATACCGCTGTAACCTGATTGGTGAAAGTAATGAAGCAGGACCGAGCCCTCTTGTCTGAAACATGGAGCAGGCTATGGGAAGTATTTAACACATAGATTTGATTTGATTTCTGCGTGAAAAATTCACATATTTCAAAGATTCATAAAGTATTTCATCATGCTTTCAGGAGATGATGTGGTTCAAATTCTGATGCATTAAGTGGACCTTTATATATTTATATATATATATATATATATATATATATATATATATATATATATATATATATATATATACACACACACACGCGTTTTAATCTGTTGATCCAGTTTTATGTTATTTCCCTAAAAGAAATATTTAACAAAATCATTACCATGTCCATAATGTTGCTTGTACATTGACCAACAACTATGTTCTCTATTTAAATATATTTTAGGTTTTATTCCGACAGAGACAAGTAGCAAATGATTAGCATTCTACAAGATCATTTTGGAATAAATATAAAATAAAAATAATTCAATACATTAACTATACAATCTCAGTCAATTAAAATGTCAGCTATTTCAAAAGATTTTGTAATCCAAAGCTTGGGGGGACCACCGTTGGGATGCAGACATTTATTTTTTAGGAAGTTCACAATACATATGACACACTAAATGGTCATTTAGTTTTGCACTGATTTGTATAAACTTCATTTAATTGCAGGTACCTTCATCAATAAGTAATCTATGATTAATATATACATTAAACTGGAGGGGTCTCCTCACCCCTCTTGAACACTGGAAAATAAAGTCTCTTAGTTGGGCACCTTCCTAGGACCGGCTATTGATGGGAAATTTACTGCTTTCATAGCAGCTTTAATGTATTACCTAGAAACATTGCAGATTTAACCTTTTGACTGCTTCAACTGATTTCATCAAGAACAATAACAAGGAAACTATTAGCACACAGCAAGCCATAAATCCTTGAATCTCTCTCAAATCAGAAATGTTAAAATGCCTGGTAATAATTTACTTGTTTTAATAAAAATATAAAGTTTTTTATTTTGCACTTGGCACAGTAGTAATTGTTGATTCATAAACAGCATATTATCCATTTTACCTCTACAGATCTAAAGATGTTGCTAGAATGCATCTTTTAGCCACCAGAAACTGACTCCAGCACTGAGATTTATTAAGCATTGTATAACGCATGATTAAATCAAAATAAAGTAATTGTTTTCCTCAAGGCTGATTGTAAAGTTGTCAAAGCTACAGTACAAAAGGAATGAGCAATGGATGTACCATGATATAGGACTCTATATAGGACTCTGAAGAGCTAGTTATAGTGACTAACGTATAAAATCCAAGATTAGGATGATGCTTAAACAGACATCAGTTTCAAAGAACCATTATGATCAAATCCTTCCTATATGTTTTTTTCCCCAAAAAGCTAAAATTGAAAACTTGAAACCTCATTCAATTTGGAGGCTGCAACTCAATTGGAGTAGGACGTATGTCTGCTGCCGCAACTTATGGTGCTATTCAATTGGCCAGGCTCGCAAGTCCCGGCCTAATAGCGGACATTGCAAACCATGCTATTGAAAGTAGCAGGATTGGCAGGATTGCGAGGATCGAAAAAACAATGAAATTAAACATGAAATCAAGTATTTAATTTGGCCGATTTGCGAGCTTTGGAATGGTGTGCTATTCATTCTAAAACCTAACATCACTTTCCCTTTTAATAAAAGTATAGAAGAGTGTTTCTATATACATTCACAGTGCTCCGTACATGTCATTAAGCCCTTTGTGAGACCTCCTTGGTACGAGTAACTTGTGGTTTGACTTTTGCCATTTGCAGGCTTGACAGAGTGGTTAGCGAGGTGGAATAGGCGCAATAGAATAGCAATTAGCGATTTTAGCGTTCACAACTCTTGCGGCTGTGAAGGATCAAAGGCTTGGAGGGGCATTAACTTAGGATTTTATAAATCGTAATGGGTAGCAATGAATCTCAGCCCGGAGCCCGTAACTCGATCGGAGCTGGTCGAAAAGACGCCAATTGAATAGAAAATTAAGTTACAGGCTCCATTTCCGAGCCCAGATCTCTTAAAAAGGCTCAACTGAATGAGGGTATTGATTTGCAATTATTGTTTACTGCAGGCTTTACTTTCTTTACTAGCCTGCATTTTGCAGCTTCAACCTAAACAGGGTGTGTCATTGTGAGCTGTTTCTGCCAATCTCCCATTATGCAGTTATAGACTTTCTCTCTGCATTAGAAACAGGCCTGTATATGAGTGATTCTTGGTTTGTGTAAAATCCAACCCAGTGCTTTGCTTAAAAGCTGTTTAATACAGCGGGCATATGCTTTAAGGGAGCAATGTATAAAGTTGCTATTTTTGGATTAAAAGGGTGAGGTACATTGTATTCTGATTTGCATGTCCCCGCCTTTTAGACATGCAAATGGGCTTATTAATGTATTATTCGTTTTCTGTACTTTTTACGGTGGAGAGCTTTTCTCACTCTTGTGCTCACCATACACTAGATTATGTTATATGCACTGTAATAATGCATCTGTGATAGAAGTAGGCCCTAGGATGCTAGAATTATCTAAAAAATACTGTAGTCACTTATGTGACAAAGGGTAATCTATAGAATCTTTATGGCCCTGCAATCGGCCACGTGTGAAGGCTCTGGCTTTATTCATGAAAGGGGGAACTAGTTTTATGGCTCTGTAAGAGGAGAAAAAAAGGTGTAATTAGAAGAAAGCCAGATGCCTCTATACATCTGGAAATCATGTGGGTGAGGGGGGATAGCAAGCTATTTGCCTAGGAGGATGGGCTAGAACTGGGGAAGGTCTGGGGTTTTGTGTAATCTTTCTGTTTTTATATATATCTCTGAAACAATAAAGAAGTGGCCAGTCTGACTTTGGACACAGTAAACACAGGTGGTGTCAGAGTCTGCTTGTACTAATCCAAGGTACATGGTGTGGGATTCTTAGATCCTAAGAATAGGGGTCTGATGGTGCCTGTCTCTGTAGTAATGATGCTGTCATCTGTCAAGTGTCTGCTGGTGTCGAGATCTGAACAAAAAGTTGCGACCGTAGAGAGAGAGAGATTTGGGGTGAGCGTGGTCCCCCAAAGCTGGCGGTCATGACATATATATATATATATATATATATATATATATATATACACACATACACATAAATATACACACACACACACATACATACACACATATATATATATATATTTATATATATTTATATATATATATAAATATATAAACATATATATATATATATATATATATATATACACATATATAGACGCATATATATATATATTGTTTTGATAAACATCTATGTCCTTCATTGTATATCCTAAACCGCAAAAATAGCGTCATATTTTCACTGAGTGGAAATCTCCCTATAACAACAATCATATATACTAATACAAGGCAATGTGTGTCATGGACATTATTAAAACAGAACCCAAGACTTAACTTTTATAAAATAGGACATAGCATCTATGTTAATATTGACTCTAGATAGTGCCTAAAATAGAAAATATGTTTTACTGTAATTTAAATAATAATGCATGATAAAACCTTCCATGTTGCTCTTCCCTCCTGTACATATCATAAAAAGGAAAATTTAGCACATAAAGCAAAAGTTCACAGCAGCAATAAGTTACAAATCTTGCAGTCAGAAAATAGTAACACAGAAAAACAGCTAATTAATTAATTACATTTTTAGTACACTAAAAGCATAATTAATATTTTATACATTTAGAAAATATCTACTAGGAGAAAATGTTTAATTTTACTTTTACCACTAGATCAGTAATTATCGGTATTTAATTAAGTGAAATTATTGCAATGTTTTAGATTCATATAAAAATATTTACAAATATTTAACCTTTCCAAGGAATTATAAATTAATAATGACCAATTTAGACACAATATTCAATCTTCTTTTTTGAGTTCTGAATTTAGTTCTTGACAATAAGGGCGATTCACTAGGTTATAATATATTATATTTCTTCACATTAGCACCCTTTGAGGTATTCAAAGAATAAAGTATCCATCCACTTTTGCAATTCTCAGTAAAATGGATTATAGTAGCACATATGCTGCTATTGGCCTGAAGAGGATTTTAGCAATTCTCAACCACAACAAACAAAAAAACACAATTTTATAAACTGACCATGTTATACAAATATAATCTTACGGATAAAACAAATACTGTTTTAGGATTATGGCTTGTATTTTACTAGCATGTCTTTAGGAATCGCTGCTTGTGTTTGAATGGGAAGTTACTAGGTGGATACTTTGCAATGCATCACAGCCCATCTCAACCCATCTGTTTCAGGGGTTGTGATGGCTTAATGAATACCCCAAATATATTTAAATTTAAAGCATTAGATTATGACAGTACAAATCATTTTAATAGATTTCCTAGAGAGAGAGATAAACATAATTTTTAGTAAACATCTATGAGTCAATAGTAATAATCAGCCAATAGTAATAATCAGACAGTTAACAGTATATTATAATTTATCACATATGTTTATGACTTAGATTGCAGAAAACTGCAAGGAATACCCAAATATACAATGGACTTCTTTCCACTAGTGATGGCTTGAATCTGATGTTGTATCTTAATGTAATTTTACAGGCACGGCAACTAACAGACCTTGAGCAAAAATTATCAGTGGCCAAGGATGAAATGGAGAAAGCTTCCTTGGATCAGGTAAGGGTGCTATGTACATAATTACTGAGTCAAATGACTGTTGATGAAGGAAATAACTAGTTTTACTTCTCTCAATAAAAAAAATATAAGAAAGCAGTTAAAATATATGAAAATCCCTAAAATTAAATTATTCATCTTGCTTTTAAAATTGCTAAATTCTTTAAAAAATTATGATTTTCAGTGGCCTGTTGGAAATTATTTGGAAGATTTCACTTAGAGTGAGCGAGTCAAACAGCTTAGGTTCAGCATCATTAGACCGGTTAAAAATATGTGATCACATTTTAGGAAGACGTAACATATGTTAAATGAGCAGCATCTACATTAAACCCTACTTGTTCCTTACACCATGTAATAAACCAAAGCATTCAAAACATTCTAATCACCTTCTTTAGGGTGACTGTCAATTATTTGACCTCTCCAACGTACATTATAAGGGGATCTAAAGAGGAGCCAATGACACAAATTAACTGGTTAACTGGGCCTAGGGAGAATTATTGGTTCTTCACTAATACCAGCAGTTATGATATCCAATTTGGACTAACTATTTTGTTAAAAAAAACAAAAAAAAACTAACAATCTGTATGTATAAAAAATAAAAGTTAAAAAAACTAAATCACATAAAAAGTTGGTAATGGTAAACATAAGGCAAACTATCCATTATTATATGTGTTGCCTTCCAAACAATGTATTATAGCGAACACCATTAGTAAAAACTGGTTTCTCCAGGGTCATGAAGATGAAAACCATATAAAACAGGTCAAATGAAAAACCTAATTGAATACATATGAATAGTAACACTATTCCATCCTATTTGCCTGAAAGAACTTAGCTACCATACATAACATCATATATAACAGTTTGTAATTCATCTATTCTATGTAGTGAACTTGGCAATATTAACCAATCTGAAACATATTTTATTGTGCAATTACAAATGTTACAAATAAAATTATTTTGAATAAATATAGGTTGTTATAGGAGTTAAGGTCAAGTTTCAGAAATTACTTATCTAGGCACAGATGGTTTAATCAATGATTAAACCAACAGTACTCTTGCAAAGATAATCCTCAATCAAATTGGGGATAGTCATTAAGGACTCTAGTTGGGAACCCCTTTGATCTTGTAGGAATTAAAATGCTGAAGTAAATAATTAGCATTTTGAATCACATTTAGTAAATTCTACATTTACAAGAATAATATTTTGCAGTACAGGTACATTTTGAGAAACATTTCTTTGTTGTCGTATTAAAGTTCACTTGTCTACTTCTGTTAACAACAACTCTCATATGTTTCTCACCAGGAGTCCCAGCTGAAAGCCTTGAAGGAGACAGCACAGCTATGCCTGTCTTCAGTTCTTCACAACATGCCTTCCACCATTAATATAATCCCATCACAACCAAGAGAGAGCTCAACATCTTTAGATATGAACATTTCAAGAGTGCCATCTCAAAGCATAAATAAAGAGGTATCTTTGTTTTTAAGCTACTAAATACTCTCAATCGGAAAAAAATCAGAACTAAGAAAAAATTGAAGCATAACAGCTCATTTGGATGTTTTACAGGTCAGAGTAACTAATATCTATAATAACCAGAATGTACAGTAGGCTCTCAGTGAACCAGAACTCAAGTAACCAGAATTTTCAAGCAACCAGAAATAAAATTGAAAACTGTACATTTTAAATAAAAAAATAATAATTGCATACAAAATGAAACTACTTAAAGGCTGTGTATTTTATATTTATACTTCCTCCTGTGTCATTTTATAATTCACATAACACAATGGGAGAGAGCTCAGTTACTATGTTAATATCAAGCTATAAAAACATGTTGCCATAACATCATAAAGTTTAGTTATTAGACCATTTATAAAGACTGGACCATAATATTTTATAAGAAATGGTACCTTTTATATGCACGTATTCTTCACTACATTTTCATTACAACAGTGAAACCTTCCTCTGCATTCAAGGTCTCCTCCAACCTAAAGAAATTAATTAGCAGAATCAAAAATGGTGGCTTCCACTGTCACAAAATTGCATATGATATGTAATAAATTAAAGGCTGTATTATTATATAGTGATTATTATTTTATAATACACATCATTATTGATTCAGTTTGAGATGATAGCATGGAGCTTTCCCTATATTCAATGGATAAAGTTAACAATAACAGAAATCAAAACCCCAACTACAGATGGAAAGGCTAATTACCTTAAACATGATCTTCTTCATTCTGTAATAATGTTTCTTATATTAAGTCATATTTTCACATTTCTTACATCACAGATGTCTTCACTGTCTGGTAATTTAGTCATTACCATGGAGAATATCAACTGACTTCCATTAAAATTGTGTAACAACTATTTATGACATCTTTGGGATGTGGATCTGTAACTTGTTTCTTGGCAATAATAGAGACAAAGTAATTGAAACTAAGAGACAACTTGGAAAATCTGCTCTATTCATTTGAGTTTAATAACCCAAGCGTTGTCTTCCCTCTGGCCCCATACTTAATTGCATATTTTGCAAAAGTTCACGGTTTTCTACAAATCTATATAAATATATATATAAATATTATCTGTCAATTTGGCAGATTGTTTTCGAATAAAACTGTCATACAGATGATTTGTTTTAAACTTCAAAATGACCCAGCAATAGTAAATTACTATACATTCAAGGTTTTGGAATATGCCCAAGACGTGGTGACTAATGCTTGACACATTCATTTCTGTTTTTAAAATGTCAGTGAGTCAAGAGCACATTGTCAGAAGCAATGTAGGGATTTTTGCTCAATTTCATGATTGATTCATGATTCAACCAACCAGTGCCCGGGGAGGGCATTGGGCAAGTGGCACAAGGAGTCCCTTGTGGAATAATGGATATATGGACTGTATCTGTACTGTTATTTTGCTTTGAGCAGGGTGGTCATAATTGTGGTATCCCCTGGATGTATGGGCTGGGGTTGCCCTGCTGGCATGGGTGGATTTATAATAATTATTGTTGCATTATTGGCATGTGTAGTTATAAGTGGGTTATATGCGTGTTACCAGAATATATGTGTTTGTATCCAGGGGAAAGGGGGTCTGCTTTCTGGGGTACAGACACACTACTCCTGCCAGGTTTCCTAAAACCATGCTTAAATACTTTTTACTTGGATGGTCACCACCATTTAATATTGCCTAGAATATCATGGGCATTGTTTTGCTGTTGACATGTTAGGATTTTATATATCCACGGACCCTGGACATTTTAGGACTGAAAAAACTAATATGGGCCCTTGGTGGGCACAGGTTAAAGTGGCACAACGGATCCCTTTTTTTCACAGAGATTGCCCCGTGATCTGGGTACATGGACTGGTTTTGCCCTCTTGGCATAAGGTGGTATGATTGTAACATAGATAACTTATATATGTCCTAATAAGTATAAGAATCTCCAAATCATGTTGGTATCCAAATGACAGGTTTACCCCAAGAAATTTATTAAAATAAGTCACCTGAATCCTCGTGGAATAGGGTCAGAGTTATGGGGTAACCAGTTGAGGGGGTTTAGGAAAGCTTCAGAGGTGCAGATTTATAGTAGCCTAGGAAATTTAGCTAAGGTGGGAAAGGGAGATCTAATTAACCAGTGTTGTTCCCTTGTGCCATATGGCCATTGCCACTTTCGGAGCTTGGCACATAGGCTTGCATACTCACCAATGGTGTGATTTCATCTTAATGGGGGGCAAGAAAATAAAGTCACAAAGGCCACTAGAAACACTGTCTCCTTCCTTAATTAGCCTGCTAGCCCCTGCCTCACAAAACAAAGGAGTAATGAGTAAATTACTGGCTCCAGGGTACCTGAGGGTGTCGTTAGAAAGGCTGACATCACCTAATTGACAGGTGGGCCTCATGGCTAGGAGAACGGGGCTTTAGGATTGGCTAAAGGGAAGGTTTGTTAAGGGGTATGATCTGATGGTGATGGTTGACTGATATGAATAAAAATGCTGGACTTGTGACGAATAACGAGTTCTCAGTGTGATCACACATAATCACGTGTATGCTCATTCTTGAGGGAAGGGATAATCCTGATCTTTGGGATTAATACTACTACATCTGCTTAAGGAAGAGTTACAGCCGGTAACCCTGCTTCTCTGGCTAGTAGTTCCTGTTGTCGTCCTGAGGGTCCAATACCACTCTGGTCCCATCTCTGCTAGCAGGGATAACAACAAGAACCATCACATGCCACTGGGTGGTTCAGAATCAGGTTCTGGGTCAGCCCAATTGAAGCAGTGTATATTTTAGAGGAAAAAGTTTATTTTTTTATTTCAAAATAATATATTTTGGGAACAATAGTCAGATTTTCTAAAGTAAGTAGGTATGCAATAAAGATTGCGGAGGAATATATTCTGCACATAAATAATTACAATGGGCCTCATTCTATTATCGGTCGTAAATCGGCCGTAAGGCTGCGATTCCTTGCGGGGGTTCAGTTAACTCGCGATTCTATTATACGGCCCCGCAAGGATCTCCTTTTACGGCCGGCCGCATATCTTGGAACCGGCCGTAATCTCAGAAATATAAAAACTCAAATATAAATTCAAGCCTGCACTGTACAGCTCTGTAAATGCTAGGGATCATATTGGGGGACATGAGGATTAAAAGAAACCCACTCTCAAGCTTGCACATAAGCCCAAACCCGAGTTCAAATTAACTGTTTATTTTCCGGCTGCGGCGTGGGCGTGTCTGAGGTGCTCCAAGCACTCTGGACTTTTTACATGGATATTTTACGGATATTAAAAATAAAATATTTTACGGATTTGAGTATAGGATAATTATGTGCTATTTTTTCTAACACCAAAAATCCCTTTATAGTCTTCTCAAAGTGCAGGATGGCTTTATTTGAGCTATTTTATGTGCTTAATTGGTGCTAGCGGGACCTCTTTCCTGCAAGTAAGCTGCGGCTCGTTTTTAGCCTTGCAGAGAGGTTTCCCGGAGCAATTGAATTGCAAATCTCTTGCGGCCGTTTTAGATCAAAGGCTTTCCTCCGGCGCAAGCGGCCGCAAGAGATAGCAAGGCACCGGCCGCAAGCCTGCCGGAGCCTCCAGCCGTAAGGGAATAGAATAGCAGAATAGCTTGCGGCCGGTCCTTGCGGCCCCGCAACGGCTGCGGCCGCTAATAGAATGAGGCCCTAAGTGTGTATTTCACAAGATATTCTGATATAAATCAAAGCTAAAGTGAACAAACAATATTATAGTCAAAAATCTAGGTTGTGGACATAAGAGCCAAGAAAAAAATGTCATAGAAGGCCAAGTCATATATTAAAGAAAGATTGCTGAACTAGGGAAAGTAAGTATACACTGCATTAGAAAAATACGTTTGGTGGGCATCAGTATTCAAATATTATGTGCTTAGTAAAGGCTAAAGTTCTAATATTGATAATTTCAATACATATTTTCAGCATCTCATTCTCTCGTGTCCCTTCCCTTTTTCTCCGTAGACGTCCCTTGATTAGATTTACTAAACGTAGAGATTTCTCATTAAATAGGGGACATGTCTTTGATATAATTTTATAAAGTCTAATGGTGAATTTTTACCAGTCTGACAGCTTTAAGCCATTAGTCTGGATCCCTGCCGGGATTTGTTTTCTCAGTGCCAGCAGAACTTGGGCCTGAGTCCGTGGGCTTACCACATAGCATCTTCATAATGCTCAGACCCAAAAGCAGCAGTGTTGATGAGTTAGGTCCCATCTGCTGCCATCCATTTTGTGATGTATGAATTGGTGGGATGCTCATTTTTCCGAAAAAACTTTAGCTGAATCATGAATTTCTCTGCACATACCTCATCCAGCTTGAATGCTGAAAAGTACTAAACAGAAACTAACACGGAAATATAGCTTGATGTATTTTTGCTAAAGACAATAGTTAATATCATAAATACAGGTAAGAGTTAGCAGCAGCGTGAAGTCAGCTGTTCTGTTTACACTTAAAGTTGGTTATCACTATTCAATTGTTTAATCAGCAATAGCTCACGCAGCATATTCCAGTCTCAAACCGATAACAATTCCTTTGTTAACTAACACCAGTTGATCATGTACAAATAATTTATAAACTGCAACAAATAATTTTACCTTTCCTCTGCTACAATACAAAGAAGAATACGTAATTCTATTACTATATAATCTGATATTTAATATACTGTATTCAGCATGAGGAGCTAAATGACCTATTGATGAGGGTAAAAGAAGAGAGTGCAAAATATGACCTGCTGCTCAACGTTAATAAGGTGAAGATCATGGCAAACAGCAATCTCAGTTCTCTGCAAATAGATGGGGAAGAAGTGGAAGCAGTTGCAGATTTTATTTTCCTGGGATCAAAGATCTCTTCAGATGGTGACTGTAGCTATGAAATTAAAATATGTTTGCTTCTGGGGAGGAAAGCTATGGCAAGCTTGGACAAGCTAATAAAAAGTAAAGATATTAAATAATCAACAAAGGTCTGCATACTTAGAACTATTGAATTCCCAGTAGTTCCATATGGATGTGAGAGCAGCAGAATTGACGCCTTTGAGTTGTGGTTTTGGTGAAAACTACTTAGAGTCCCTTGGACTGCAAGAAGATCCAATAAATCAATACTACAGGAAATCAAGACAAACTGTTCACTGTAAAGGTATGATCATGATTCTGAGCTCAAATATTTTGTCCATGAGACAGCAGGATTCCCTAGAGAAGACCATTATGCTGGGAAAGATTGAAGGCACAAGAAGAAGGGGGTGATAGAGGTGAAGATGGATAGATGAGGTAATTGGAGCAATGAACTTGATGGAGCTCAGAGGGGCAATGAGGGATGTACCTGGTGTGCTGCAGTCCATAGTGTCACAGAGAGTAAGACGGAACTGAATAACTAAACAACAACAAGAAATTCAGCATAAAGTGAAAACATACAGAAAGCCCTACTATCAACTGATTGTGGCCAACAACAAAACCCCATTCAAATGGCTTACAGGTGAGGGAGGAGGGTGACCACTGCCTGCTTCTCTTTCCGTTCTGACAGTCTCTTCTTTTTTTTTGCTGATCTCAGTCTTTCTTAAAGGGATATCTAAGTGTGCTGGATTAATACATTTTTTTGTACGCTATAGGCAAAAAGAAGCCTATATTTATAAAGCACATCTCATAAAACATTTTATTTGTATTAATATCTAAAAATCCCTCTAATGATTGTGTTGACACCCCCAGGGGGTATCTACACAACTTCATGATCCCCACCAAATCAGCATGCATCATCCTGGGAGCAATATTAACCCACTATTTACCTGCTCTTGCTTGTTCAGCCAAAAGTAGAGCAGTATTGTTAGCCTCCCAGTCACTGCTGAGATATGACTCATCCATGCTTCCTTATGCTGTGATGGTGTTGCCATAGCAACTAACACAGTGCTATGTCTCAAATCTTTTATCTAACCGGATTGGCAAAAAACAAATTATGGAGGGAGTGTTAACCTTACCTTTAAACGGTCAGAAATTACAATAGATTTTGCTAACTTCAAGGTGTTTAAAATGTTTATTTTTGTATTTTTTTATGCAAACTTTTTTTCATATACTATTAATTTTCCTCTATCAGCTGCATTCATAATCCAGGAAATGTACATATCCCTTTAAAGGTCTCACAGAGGTGTATGCCTATTACAATGTAACTAGTTAGTCTGTTTAAAGTTTTATTTGTCTTTAATACTCATATCACTACAGATACTGTAGCTACTGTACTGAAACTAAAGAGTAATATTTTGAAAGTCTCAATTTAGTTTATACTGTTACCAAAAAGACCACAAATTACATTACATCCTTCAGTCTACAAGTAAGGTTTGACCAAATATTTAAATCATATGACAAATGCAATAATTTGTATATTAGACCATACAATCTGTTTATAGGCATATTACAGTCAGCTTATGAAATAATAAATTACCACTGAACTGCTCCTGCAGTAAATCACAGTGATTAATTTGAATAATTAAATAATGTCTTGCTCTATTGCCGAGTATCTATGAACATTTTCAAATATTTAGAGTTTTCTGAGTAGTGAACATGCTGTATTATTTCAGCATTATTAATCAATGATTGAGAAAACAATCTTAACATTGTAATTATCAACACATTTTTTTTCAAGTTATTGACCAGTATTGTAGAAAGGGCAAACTACAATTTTGCAAAGTAGTTTGAATTCATCATTGTGTACACGTATGGAATGCTGGAATCACCTGAACTGGTTAGTTATGGGTTAACTGGTCAGTGCAGGGAAAATCTGATATCAATCATCAATTATGCAACAGCCAGTTAACAGAATTAAAACTTTAGATTTTTTAGCTGTTATACAGAAAAATAGATCAATTCAATATTGTTCCCTTTCATACCATGAATAGATTTACAGTGAAGTAAATGGTCCGCTAATAAAGTAAAATGCACAAAAGAATATACAAACTTCTTTACTGTGCAAATAGAGGTGACAGTGTTCTTTTAAAATCATAAATACAAATAGCTTAAAGTTAAAAACAGAATTTTAGAAGTTTATGTCTGTACTTCATAACTTGCTGATAGCTTGAGCATGATAGGGTGAATATTTTTTGTGAAGGGAGAGGTGGGGAGGAGGGAAGAGGGAGAGGCCAGTGGTATTTATTAGATAGCTGGATCTGGTTGCTTCTGAACCTGTGAGGGAAAAGAGTGTGGTATTTCAAACAGCTTGCATAAATAAATGCAATATCTCCAATCTAGAAAAGTAAATACCCTTTCACACCCACAATCTTCACCAAACTTTCATGGATGCCCAACAATGGCCTTAAAATGTATTTTATGTAATACAAAAATACTTTTATGATTTTTATTTACCTAATTATGCACTATATTTTATATTTTCCAAAATGTTTACTTATGAATAATGTTTCTTCTTAGAAAGGAAATGGAAGTGATCTTATAAGGAGATTTTCTATACCGGTGCATAAAAATCCTACCAAAGTACCAACTATTCTATAAAATAACTCCTAAATCACAGACACATTAGAAATACACACTTGCACCATGCTACATAGACACATACATTCTGTAGAAATTACACTCCAGGTTTCTCTTTCCCCTAGACTTTGATAGAAAAAAACAGGAGGAACCAGAGGAAGTGGAGCATGGTCAGAACTGTAAACAGGATTTTGGCCTGAACTTTAGGACTTTCTTCATACCAGGGACTTTTGAGGAACTAATAGGGGCAGGGTGATTTCCCCTTAATATGGACAAAGGGGCAGTTGGGAGACCTGTACTGAATATAACTTCCTGAACAGTCCTTTCTTTGTAGCACTCTCATCACCAACTGCACTGTTTAATATCTCTGTAACCTCTTGTCACCTCTCGAGGTATACCATGCATGTGCTTCTGCTACACAGCATACACTTCTCAAATCTTGATATATAGCACGTTCTTGTCAATCACTGTGCTGTTGCATACCACTCCCATGTCAACTTCTGCTGTATATTTCTCTCTCATCCTTTATTCCTCTCCTCACTCTCAAAATATCCTCATCACTAACTGCTCTGTAATATCAATCTTCACTTTTTGCTAGAGGTCATCCCCTCCTCTTGTTATCTAGATTTGGGGATTATACTGTATCTGGCAATCAAGTACCACTGTGGTCACATTTTGAAAATGTACTATTTTGAAGGGCTATAGTCCCTAATGTATTTACTTATATGCAATATTGCTGTTGTGTACACCGCTATTTTGATTTCTGCTGACCAATTTTCTGAGATGGAAGTATCTAGAGCAAGTTTATATTAGCACAGTAGGAATGGGGCAACTTACTTTTCAACAAGACTAAAAAAACTAAAACAAAATGGAACACTGCATTAAAGCATCCATGTACACAAAATCTGCAAAATGTAAAGGTTGTGTTTATTTTTATTTACTCATGTAATTTTGCTTTCATAAAATCTTTAGCCAATTATCATATTCAGTTATTGACACCAACATTACTGGAATTTTTCCTCTCTATAGTGTTACTGAAACAGACTAAAGTATTATCCATTAAAGTGAAAAAGTAAATAGTTTAGGTTGTTTCCATTCTCTGTTCTGTAAATATATATTCTCACATTCTTAGCCCAATAGTTATTTTTCACATCTTTAGCCCTATCTATTTTTCTGTAATCTATTTCCTTTGCTCTATTTCTTTTTATGTGGTTATTAGCTTTAAATATCACTTCTGGGCAAACACTTTATGTTTTAGTGACACTATGTGATAAACTTTGGATTATGGTGTCTAAACCATTATTTACAGCTCCCACCACGACGGTCTCTTCAATACATTAAAGCATTTTCACTTTGGGTACAAAATAATTATTTTCATTGATCATAACAATGTAATACAATATTTTATGTCTATTAACAAAATGCAGACAAAAAAGGAAGGAACAGACTCCAATTCATCTTGTATTATGAGGAAGACTGAAAATATATAATAGAAAATACAATGGAAACTTATCGCAGCATAACCCTCGGTATAATTGTTATGTCTTACATGTTAAATTATTTTAACATGTAGAAGGTGCCATTGTGCTAATCGAATAATGATAAAAAAATAAAATAAAGCCCATTATTGTCTTTAATATTTCTTACTTAATTTAAAGTGCTTTGTGTAAGATGCATAGACAGATTTTCTTCTTGTCAACAATATCTGTTATATTTTGCAAAACAGATTACTAGGTACATATATTTATTGGGATACATATACTAACTGATTATATACTTGTGTATATTTCTGTGTGATAAATAGTTTCATCATCATTATCTGTATATGACTGGCAGGTCCTGTTGTGGCTGTAGTATATTAAACACACAGATAATATTTGAATATAAGGGAACAAACCAAACAGATTGCTAGATTGAAAGTATGTGGAGTAATGTACAGATTGGTATTTAATATGTAATTCTGTTTGTTTTCACAGTGAACATAACTGTGTCAAAAATATTAACATATTGTAAACCAAAGCTGGAGTTCTCTTTATGAACACTTTAAAGGTACAAATATGTTTGTTTGACTCTGCATACGAGTCTCTTAATGCTCCTGCTCAATTGATTCATACATTTATTTCATTTGCACAACAAATATCTCTCATAGCTACAATAACATGAATTAAACATTTCAGAATTATTACCAATTACATTTCTGAATCTCTTTCTTTCTCTGTAAGAACAATAAGTTATTCATCATAAGAATACATTTTAGTCAAGGCTAACTAGTTTATTGTCAATTTAGTTTCATTACGACTTTAATAGCAATAACAGAGACTATTCAGAGACTTTAATATGCTCTGAGCATGCAGAGTGACTCGTGATAATGTCCTAATACAGGCACTATATTTTCTGAGGTGCAGGGGGCCGGGTGGGAAAGACAAGCCCCACAGATTATAATTTATTAGCAGATATACAGTGGGGGGGAAAAGTATCTGACAAAGAAATGCTCAGTCTAAAATTGTAATGGTAGTTGTATTTTAACAGTGAGAGACAGAAAACAAACAAAAAACCAAACAAAACAAGAAAAACGCATGTCAAAAAAAGTTATAAATTGATTTGCAGGTCAATAAGGGAAATAAGTATTTGACCCCTTTGTCTTAGTACTTGGTGGCAAAATTCCTATTGGCAATCACAGAGGTCAGACGTTTCTTGTAGTTGGCCACCAGGTTTGCACAAATCTCAGGAGAGATTTTGTTCCACTCCTCTTTGTAGATCCTCTCCAAGGGCCTCATTCTATTACCGGCCGTAAGGCAGCGATTCCTTGCGGGGGTTCTGTTAACTCGCGATTCAATTATACGGCCCCGCAAGGATCTCCTCTTACGGCCGGCCGCATATCTTGGAACCGGCCGTAAGCTCAGAAATCTAAAAACGCAAAAATAAATTCAAGCCTGCACTGTACAGCTCTGTAAATGCTAGGGATCATATTGGGGGACATGAGGATTAAAAGTAACCCACTCTCAAGCTTGCACATCAGCCCAAACCAGAGTTCAAATTAACTGTTTATTTGCCGGCTGCGGCGTGGGCGGGTCTGAGGTGCTCCAAGCCCTCTGGACTTTTTACATGGATATTTTACGGATATTAAAAAATATATATTTTACGGATTTGAGTATAGGGTAATTAAGTGCTATTTTTGCTAACACCGATTATCACTTTATAGACTCTGCAAAGTGCAGGATGGCTTTATTTGAGCTATTTTATGTGCTTAATTGGTGCTAGCGGGACCTCTTTCATGCAAGTAAGCTGTGGCTCGCTTTTAGCCTTGCAGAGAGGGTTCCCGGAGCAAGTGAATTGCAAATAGGAATTTCTTACGGCCGATTTCCTTGCGGCCGTTTAAGATCAAAGGATTTCCTCCGGCGCGAGTGGCCGCAAGAGATAGCAAGGCACCGGCCGCAAGCCTGCCGGAATCCCCGGCCGGAGGGGAATAGAATAGCCGAATAGCTTGCGGCCGGTCCTTGCGGCCCCGCAACGGATGCGGCCGCTAATAGAATGAGGCCCCAAGTCATTAGGGTTTTGAGGCTGATGTTTGGCAATTTGAACCTTCAGCTCCGTCCACAGATTTTCTATGGGATTAAGGTATGGAGACTGGCTAGGCCACTCCAGGACCTTAATGTGCTTCTTCTTGAGCCACTCTTTTGTTGCCATGGCTTTGTGCTTTGGGTCATTGTCATGCTGGAATACCCATCTACGACCCATTTTCAATGCCCTGGCTGAGGGAAGGAGATTCTCACTTAAGATTTGACGGTACATGGCCCCGTCCATCTTCCCTTTCATGCGGTGCAGTTATCCTGTCCCCTTAGCAGAAAAACACCCCAAAGCATAATGTATCCACCTCCATGTTGGACGGTGGGGGATGGTGTTCTTGGGGTTATAGGCAGCAATTCTCCTCCTCCAAAAATGGCGAGTTGAGTTGATGCCAAAGAGCTTGATTTTGGTTTCATCTGACCACAACACTTTCACCCAGTTCACCTCTGAATCATTCAGATGTTCATTAGCAAACTTCAGACGGTCCTGTTCATTTGCTTCCTTGAGCAGGGGGACCCTTGTGGGCGCTGCAAGATTTCAGTGCTGACTATAGTCCCAGCTGCCTTGAGATCATTAACAAGATCCTCCTGTGTAGTTCTGGGCCAATTCCGCACCGCTCTCATGATCATTGCATGTAGCATCAGACTGAGGGAGACTGGCGGTTATTTTGTGTTTCTTCCATTTGGGAATAATCGCACCAACTGCTGTCACCTTCTCACCAAGGTGCTTGGCGATGGACTTGTAGCCATTCCAGCCTTGTGTAGCTCTACAATCTTGTCCCTGACATCCATGGACAGCTCTTTGGTCTTGGCCATGGTGGAGAGTTTGGAATCTGATTAATTGCATTTGTGGATAGGTGTCTTTTATACAGGTAATGAGCTGAGATTAGGAGCACTTCCTTTAAGAGACACTGAGGAGCCAGAAATCTTGCTGATTGATAGGGGATCAAATACCTATTTCCCTCACTGTCCTGCAAATCAATTTATAACTTTTTTTACATGCTTTTTTCTTTTTTTTTTTTTTTTTTTTGCTATTCTGTCTCTAATTCTCGAGGGTCGCTTCTTGAGGGTCCGCATTTGCAGTCCGAATTTCGTACGGGGTCGTAGGGATGAGCATCTATGGAGCTTATCTCCACCAGCGCAAGGAGCGCCTTCGGCGCTCCTTGCCAGCAACTACGGCCGTTGTTTTGCGAGGGCCCTGATGCCCTAAGAAGTGCTTTGATATCAAAACAAGAATATGAGTTTTTGGAGGTAGACAAACCAAGAACAGCAACTCTATATTTACTCCCGAAAATTCATTAACGACAAGATAATCCACCACGGAGACCTATTGTGTCCGGCAGAGGAAATCTAACAGAGCAAGCAAGCAAATTTTTTTGCTGTTTGCATTAAACCTTTTGTCACTAGTCTGCCATCCCATATTCGAGACACAATGGATATTTTGAAGAAATTGGAAGACATAGTCCTTAATGATTCCATATATTTAGTGACCTGTGATGTGGAATCCTTGTATACATCCATTAAACACAAGGAAGGAGAAGCAGCAGTGAGATTTTTTCTAGGAATGAAATCAGAGGACTCTCACAATAGGAATGAATTTATTATAAAGTTGTTGCACTTTGTCCTTACTCATAACTACTTTACCTTTAATGATAAGTTCTTCCTACAGATCAGAGGAACCCCTATGGGTACTTCTTGCGCTCCCACTTATGCTAACCTCTACATGGGGTGTTGGTAGCGCGAGATAGCTTTAGGAGACCAGATGGAAAAGTACACTGATCTGATCTGGTTAAGGTATATAGACAATCTCTTTATATTATGGGACAACTGTAAGGAACTTTTGGATGAATACAAACAAAAACTTAACCATAACGATCTCAATCTAAAATTGACCTATCACATGGATCTGAATAAAATTGACTTCTTGGATATTTCTATATCTAGAGGGCCCAATGGACAAATCTGCACAGATTTGTTTTGGAAGGAAACCGCCACAAATAGTCTACTCCACAACACCAGCTTCCACTTACCATCTCCTAAAAGAGGCATTCCATTTGGAGAGTTTATTCGTCTCAGACGTAACTGTTCCCAAGTTGAGACATTCAAAACAAGGGCACAAGAACTACGTAATCGCCTCAAATCAAGGGGTTATAGTAACAGGCAAACCAAGAAGGCCTACCATCATGCTCTATATGTGAACAGAAATACTCTGTTAAGCCACAAACTCAAAAAATTAGCAGATGAGAACATCAGTTTTATTGGATTTTTTATTGCCCAATGGAAGCAAATTTTGAATATACTCAATAAACATTCACATATCTTGAGAACTGATGATGATCTCAAACTCTGGCTTAAGGAAGGGATCAAAGCCAGCTGGAGGAGATTGCCATCTCTAGGAGATGTTTTAGTGTCCGGTCATTTTGTTAGGAAAGATCACATAGGCAAAAGAGTTAACATTAAAGGCAATTATCAATGTGCACACTGTTGTGTCTGTCCGCAGATCAAAAATGTTAAAACATTTGACGACAACATGGGACATAGACATTTTGTACAATTGTTTAACTGTAGTTCTAAACAAAATATATATGTCCTAAAATGTCCCTGTGTTCCATCTACAAAATATGTAGGCATGACCTCACGTGAGATGCGTAAACACCTGAGTGAACATATTCGTAATATCAGAAACAGTAGGAAAGATTTGGAAAATCATAAGAAATTAACATCTGTTGCAAGACATTTCTGGCAATATCATAAATCTGATCCCACACAATGTTGGATGATTCAACAAGTAAATTTAGGAATAAGGGGTGGCAATTTGGAAAATGCACTTTTAAAAGCTGAAAGCAAGTGGATTTTCTTGTTGAACACAATGGACCGTCAGGACTTAATGAAGCAATTAATTATACAGTATTCCTGTGAATGGCAACCAATGCTATAGTTTGGGAGGTCTGTTTAGAAGAGATCCAAAAACCTTAAATCCATAACAGCTAATGTGCCTCTATTCCTTATTCTTTTCCCTTCTTTCAATTACTGCCAATATCTGTTAAAGAAATTGGACACATCATTGGCCTTTACACTTATGTGTTTATGGAGATTGGTGTAGCTAGATTTATTATATAGTTTTATTTTTAATTGACAGAGCCCCACTAAGGGTTAATCCCATGACCGCTTGGTAAAAAAAGGAGACATGCTGAGTGGTCTCTAAGCCCCAGTAGAAGCATTCAGTTGCGAAACGGGCGATTCGGGCGCATGCGCAGGCTCTTTTGGCTTAGGCAGGCCAGGTTATGCGCATGCGAGGGCGTGAGGACGCACGTTCGATGTAAGGACGTACGTAGATGCGCAGGACGTCACTGACGAGTGACGCAGCGTCGGAACACACCGGGAAGCAGTTCGAGACCGCGGGAATTAGACACTATGAGTCTCAGGATGGGATTCCCTTCATAATCAGGTACAATTTTTTCTTCTTTCAATAGGACTGTACAATCTCACTGCAATGCCCCCATGTTATGGAGTGCATGTAAATTTATGTGTGCCCAGACTACTCTTATTTTGAAATAAGATCTATAGTACCAAACTACTTCAGTTCTTACAGAGTTAGCATAAATCTATCATACTTTAATATTATGACCAAGGCCTTTGCCTGGCTTACGTTACATTATATGACTAGATTTATGCTGGGATGTAGACTTTGAGCACTGTCTAGTAGGACACATTTTGATATTGGGGCAAATTTGGTGCCCAATCTAATTCACACTTGCTGCAGTGGATATCCCTTACCTGCTCTTGGAGGAAGATTTGATTAATCAAGGCAAATATGTATATTTGGGGATAGCAGTATACTTATTATATTCTTTCCCTTTTTGTATACTATTGCGATTTAGCTTATCCCCTATTTGCCTGATTATTATGAGATCAGGCCTTCATACATCCTGTTTCTTTTATTAATTTCAAAAGTTAATTCATTTTAGGAACACTTTATTTTTAGCGGTTTAAAAATCAAAAAATACGCCATGGAAAGAAGTGATAAAATTAAATATAAACAACAGTGTTTAAATCCATTACTTTGAGCACAAATAATTATTGCCTTTTGTGCATTTTACAATTGCACTACATAATTAAAACCCGATTGGATATTCTAATGACTCTATATAATGTGTTAGCAAGTCCTCATATAAGATTTTGACAAATCAGCATATAATGCAGAAATCTGCTAATCATCGGGTTTGTGTAGTATATATTAATGAAAAAACACTGAGTTATATCTAGGTTAAAAAGCAGCAATGTTAAAAACAAAGCAACAGAATACGGATGTATCTACCAGAAAAAAACATTATACTAGATCAATAGAGGAAATACAATAAATGTATATTACACAAAAAAGCATCAAAAGCATAAAAATATATATAGGGGGTATAATCCTTATAGAAAATACAGGACTTTCTGCTTGTCCTATTATAATTTGCTATTTCATTATTGCAGATACTTGCGGTTCACTTGGCCCCTTTTACGATGCAGCTTGATGCTGATGAAAAATAAATTCCTTTGTACATTGATCCTCTGGTTAGATGACCATCAGTAGTGCCCGAAGGTCCCGTTTCGCCCCTTCACTGGGCTTATTCATGGGCTAACAACTAGGGTTGCTGTGAGGCTATTTATGCCCGTTTCACTTCCTGTATCTTTGGGCGTGATGACGTCATTGCGTAACGTAACGTAACGCAACGTAACGTCTCATCGTCACATGTTACGTTACTTGCTTCAAAATAACTTTAATTCTCCTGTATTGGATGGACATTCAAGTTGGAGAAACTTTATTAGTGTGTTTTTGTTTTGGACAAACAGTAAATCGGCTTACTGGGATGCTGGGGAGTTAAAGGGAGTGTGATAAATGAAGGGGAACATAGTTAAAAAATAATAATAATAACTTAATATGGATAGGAAATACAATGCATAAAAAATACAAATAGTATTTATACTATATGGTGAGCATATTATGTGAAATGTGTTTAGAAGAAAAGAGGAAGTAATCATTTTCTAATCAACTGCTGGATTAAACCATTATGCTAAGTGGTAAAATTATGTGCTTTTTATGCCACCAATAAGGTGCCTTCATCTCTTTATAAAGTGCTTAAAATCTTATATACATGGTGCTTTTTTCAAAACACCAAACAAGATGGAAAATTTGCAAACCTACAATCTAAAGGGAATATTGAAACAAAATAATAAGTATATGGATGAAGAAACAAGGGCTCAGCCAGCAATTGAAAAGAGAGTAGAGTGTTAATTTGTGACTAAAGTCGTGGGTATATCTGCTGTGAAAAATGGAAGTGATAATACTGAACCTGCACTATAATCAAGCCCTACACATATTTTTAGAGAGCCCATTGCAAGACCAATAAAATGTCCTTCAAAATACTTTATAGGGGCAATGTTTTAGGTATTATAAAACACTTTTGAACTATTTATTACTGAACGAAAAACAACCCGGCCTCCAATAAAGGCCTGTGTTAAAATAATAGAACATTTTTATTTATACGTGGCATATATATATAAAAAGTATTTTTGGTACTTTTCAGACATGTATCATGAGTATCTTCACTTGATAGGCCCTTTCTGTCGTAAGAGCATTGCTGTGCGTTGAGCCAAATAGTGTCCAGACTCATCAGCACATCCTCAACATGTTTGCCTAACATTCTAGCAATCATTTATTGTAACAGTTTGAAAACTGAACCCACCAAACCGTTAACTTGTCTGTTTTTTTCTTACAGAATCAAAGTAATTCAAATTCTAGCAAAGAGTTCCATATGAGTGAGCAGGCCATTAAAGAATATCAGCATGACAAGAACTGCGACACTCAAAATGTAAGCAAATGTCATGGATATTGTCGCATATGTACTAAGCTATATTTACATTTCTGTTACATGAATCTATTCCAAAATCTGCTATTTTTTTTAAATAATTGTTATATGTGAAAAGAAAAAATAAATTTTAAAATAGTAATAAAAAAATGATTCTTGGATAATCAAGTTCTGTAGCTAACACAAATAGTAAGGGTGAGAGGGGCAGCCGTGCCATGTTCCCCATTGGATTTAGAAGGATGAGAGGAGACCCCTGCTATATTGATTGTTGCTGTACTGCAATGATAAATGGATAGTTTATGAATTCTCTATCAAAGCTATAATGGCCTGCTTCAGAATGTTCTAGCTATAGAGGAATACATGTTTGTTTTTTCTATGTTTAAAATCAGGAGACAGGTTGATATATTACTGTGGGAGATAACATTTAATGCCATATTGTACAGTGCATGCCTGTTTAAATATCCCTTTATTGCAATGCTTTTCTCTGATTTAGTTATTTAAGGCATGAGGCACTCTTCTAGAAGCTGGTTAGTGAGTGGGTTTTTATGTTGTTCACTTTGTAGCTAAAAATGGATGTAAGTTTCACACAATATGTGTTGAGTTTGCTAAGGGAAGTCGAAAATGTATACAGAGATGATAGTGGAGGTGTTATATGTTGAGGGAGATGCGATCCCGTGTCATGTTTTTTGTGTATTAATATGGAATTCGAGTGGATGATGGCGTGAATTTAGTCTATTGGAGAAGTGGGCATAACTCTGGGAGCATTGTATGACAGAATATTTAGATGGGTCATGTGGTAAGGAGGTGGGTGAAGGCTGATGTTCGCAGGCTAGATTAAGTGCATAGCATATAATTTGATGTTGCATGTTTTTATGAGTCGTGGACTGATCCTAGTAACAAGATGATGTATGTAGTAACCAGATAGAATGTTGTGTATTTAAGCCACCATTGCTGTTTACCAATGGTGCAATTGCTTTGTTTGCTCCCCCAAAGAAAATTATTTGAATATATTTGTCACCACAAATTTCTTTGGTTGACAATATACGTAATTTAACTGCATTTGTGTCTCCACTGTGAGCTCTTTCAAATCCATGTTTTGTGTGCTAAATCAAGTTTAATTTGTGTATGCTCAATCCAGCTCAGTGTATGCTCAGGTCAGTCCATGTCATTCATGTAGAATACACTATTTGAATCCTGGATGTTCTCTCTCCACTACATTATTATATGTTCAGATTGGATTGTGTGTATAGCTAAAAAAAAAAAAAGGTAAATAGTCTAAGGAACTGAACTTCCCTTTAACCAAATTCATTGTTTAGCGTGACTAAATTACTCTCTTTCATTGTGTGGCAGTACACGTATCATATATTAACTTTAGATCATTGTAGCTGTAAATACGGACAAAGAATCCAGGTTATCTGTAATCTGTATCACGTAAACACAATTCAATTGGAATTATCAATAAGCTTCAATAAAAACCCAGTAAAGAATGCACCATAAGGTTAAAACTTTAAAATTCAGTTGGTACAGTTGAATGGATGGCCGTTCATTGCTCTTCATCTTTGTGCATAACTGTAAATAATAGCGTTTTATAGGACATATGCAATACAACGTGTTTCTAATCCATAAAAATACATCTAACATTTTTAGACCTGGGGGCAATAAAGGTTTTTCCTTGAGATCACAGTGAAAGCCAATAGATAAAGAGAATTCAACATAGAAAAATAAGTGATTGTGTAATTTCATATATCAAACCAAAAGAGAAAGTTCAATCTCAACCCCTTTCTTCTATTGTGTATATAGTTCTGCTAATATGTTGACCTAAGATATCATAAAAGATCAAATATCCCATGCTGCAGCTGTACATATTGTGATTTCATTGGAAGTCTCCAGATAGGTGCAGATAGAGAAAACCAAGATCCGGATCAGAATTACATCACCTTCTGCCCATACTCTTAATAGCCAGGAAAGTTTCACGTTCACAAATCATTCACATATAAGCAATTATTTTTATGATAAAAACATGAACCCTTCTAAAACTGACCTGTTCTCTTTAATTTTCCTGCAAAATACATTGTTCCCTGGGGTCGATAGTTATCAAAAGGCTAAAGATGATACCATAGGAACCATTCCTTAAGGCAAGGAACTTTATTATAACATCTTAATGCCACCTATTAAGGAACTTGTTATGTTACACATATATACAATCCAGTAGCCAACTATATATATTCGTATACACTAGATCTACAATCCATCTATCAGGGAACTACATATCACTGTACAACTAGAAATTATATGCTGTTATATTGTGTCTAGGTGCTTAGGGAGTTCAATGCAATTATATCACAACTTCATTCTACAACCCAAGGATCACACTAGATCACTGTATACAGCAATACCCCGCTTAGAGCTCCAAATGTGTTCATGAATGCAGGAGAGCAAGGTGAAACATGGCTATAGTGCTCAGATAAAGTAATGGTGAATCGGAGAGCACTGAGCTGGGGATGGTGTTCTTTGGGTGATGTGATGTGTTGGGTTTGCGCCAGACATAGCATTTTCTTTGATGGACAAAAAGTTAGATTTTAGTCTTATCAGACCCGAGCAAACTTCCGCCATACATTTTGGTAGTCTCCCACATGCCTTTTCGCAAACTCAAAATGTGCCATTTAGTTTTTTACTTAAAGTAATGGCTTTCTTCTGGCCACCCTGCCATAAAGCCCAACTCTATGGAGCGTATGGCTTATTGTCGTCCTATGTACAGATACTCCAGTCTCTGCTGTGGAACTCTGCAGCTCCTCCAGGGTTACCTTAGGTCTCAGTGCTGCCGCTCTGATTAATGCCCTCCTTGCCCGGTCCATGAGTTTTGGTGGACGGCCATCTCTTGGCAGGTTTGCTGTTGTGCCATGTTCTTTCCATTTGGATATGATAGATTTCATGGTGCTCCTGTGGATCATCAAAGATTTGGATATTTTTTTATAACCTAACACTGATCTGTACTTCTCAACAACATTGTCCCTTACTTGTTTGGAGAGTTCCTTTGGTCTTCATGGCAGTGTTTGGTTCATGGTGCCTCTTGCTTAGATATTGCAGCCTCTGGGGCCTTTCAAAAAAGGTGTGTATATGTAATGACAGATCATTTCCCTAATTATGTTACTTCTGGTAATTGGTTGCACCAGAGATTTTTAGGGGATTCATAACAAAAGGGGTGAATACATACGCACAAGCCAATTTTCTGTTTTCTATTTCTAAAAAATACTTCACTATTGTGCTCTGATCCATCACATAAAATTCAGATTAACAAAACATTGAATTTAAGGCTGTAATGTAACAAAATAGGTAAAAAGTAAAGGGGGTGAATACTTTTGCAAGGCACTGTATATATATACAAATTTCAGGTCACCCTTTATTCTCCAGTCTGAATGGCAGGGAATTTGTCAATTCAGTAATAGCAGGATTGCATGAGATGTGGCCTTCGGTGAAGATAGTCCATGGAAAACCTTGACACAGCCAGTCACAGGGTTCAGTCGAAAGAGCAAACAGGGACGTCAAATCTATATTGGTGGCATGGGTGGCAGTAAACAACACCCCAGATTGGCCATTAGGGCTGAAATTTGAGCAATTTCAGGAGAACCAAGAACTTGCATTCAGGTATAGGAAGATCCCCTGTGATGTTTGGCTCACAAGCAGCATGTGTCCTTACTTCCATCAATATTCCCACGGAGGCAGTTGATGGCATACATTCAGAGGAGGCCTTGGTACTGGCGTTGACAAGTGATGACTCAGAATGACCCAACCACCCAACATCGCATCGGGCTGAGGAAATGCGGTCCGTCTATAAATTCCTGATGTCGACAGGGCCCCTGGGTCCCCTAACAACATCCTAGCAGTGGTGAAGAGTGTTGATGATGAGCAGTTGTACACACTGTGCTCTGAACATGGCAAACCAAAGCACAAGTACATGCGTGCAGAAATACATCCGTGCAAAGAAAGATTATTAGACTTAACATCTATTACAGCAAAGGCGGATATCAAACTGATTTCTCTGAGGGAGGCGGCATCTTACAACAGCGTGTCACGGTCACAGGGGTATACGAAATGCAACTGCAAAACCAAATGAGTACAGATAAGTCCAAATAATTTACTAGGTTAGCTATGTTAGGGCTTACATGAACTTTTCACTTAGAATATTTCTTACAGGAGCCATGTAACCGAGCCTTGAGTCAGGAGGGTTAGTTCAGTCTTTCTATATTCTACTGCTGCAAAAAATATGATTTTTAAATAATCAAGGATACTGCCATGCTTGCTAGAAGTTGGTTCTTTATTATGTCTAAACACAAATGTTGTTCTATATGTTAAGCAATATAATGTTCTTTAAAATGGCAAGTACCGTACTTTAGGAAAGTCGCTTTATCTCATTACATTGTGCCTGCTTTTTGGCTGTTTGAAGTAATTAACAAAGCATTAAGTGAAGATGAATTTTCATTTTAGGGAATAAATGTATTAACAAACCTAAAGGCGTGGGTACTGGACCAAATCATATGAATGTTTCCTAGCAACAGAAGCATATAAATTCATAATTAACTTCCATTTGCAGTCTTTCCAATAAAATATGTAAATTGTGTGATATCAGCTTAACTGACCATTTTATATTAAACATTGTAGTTTTTGTTCACAACTAAGTAAGGCAAAAAGCCATGTACTGCATTTATTGCTTTATTTAATTTAATTTATGCTTTGCAAAAATAGTACAAACAATTGTAGAACAAGTAGGTAATTTGGGCTGGTTAGGAAAAAAGGCAAAGCACAAACTTTTATAAGGTTCATTGCTAGGATGTTGTAACAGGCAAAAGACGGGATTGAGTTTAAGTGTGTTCCATGTCATAGTGGGGGAGGGATAATGATGCAACAGTGGGTGGTTAATCAGGATGGCCATGGTAGGAGGGTTGGTGATCATCTATGGTTAAGTAAACCGTTAGCAGGTGTTGCTGACTAGACATGTGTCAGTGGTTTGTATGTCACTATAAAAAGCAATAACTGCAGGTTAGGTGGGTGATGAGAAGGATGGCAGTGTTTAGTGTGTGCCTTGGAATGAGCTAAGAGTTAAAGTAGGTTCCTCTTAGGGAAGAATAGAAATATAGGGCCCTATTCTTTTGCTAAATTCGTACATTTATACACACTTAAAACTGCTTTTAAAATTGTCACAGAATCTAATCGCTTACTCGCATTCCGATTACGATTTTCTCGCCCACAATCATTATGGGCAGCCAAACATGCAAGACTGGCCTTAGAGCTCCATTGATTTTAGCACAGCTCAAGATTTACCAGTGCTAACCAATTAAGGTTACACAAAATCAATATTCTATTAGACTCGCAGCTCTAATTTTGAAAATATTTTCAAACTCCCAAATGAAAAAAGTATTCTGTTTTTGTCAAAAATATAATAACTTCTGAAGAGGACTCGCAAAGGCTTTTACAATCAATTGTTAGAACCTTAACAGCTATTAAACACGCAATACGGGAAAGCATGGGAAAGACATTAGACTTAATTGAAGAACCGTCTCAAACCCACAAATATGCAATGAAAACATATTTTTTTTAATGTTGTTTTGTGAATTGGATCCAGGGACTTAAAAGGTTGATTCTTATCAAAGAACCCGCATGATACCCGCATTTTATTGCTTTCCACATTGCTGGATTGCAAGTCCAATCTCTAAATTTACTTTTGAACACCAAGGGCCTCATTCTATTATCGGCCGTAGGAGATGCGGGGCCGCAAGCTATTTGCCTATTCTATTCCCTTCCGGCCGGGGACTCCGGCAGGCTTGCGGCCGGCGCCTTGTTATCCCTTGCGGCCGCACGCGCTGGAGGCAAGCCTTTGATCTTAAACGGCCACAAGAGTTTCGGCCGCAAGAAAATCCTGGTTGCTATTCAATTGCTCCGGGAACCCTCTCTGCAAGGCTAAAACCGAGCGGCAGCTTACTTGCAGCAAAAAGGTCCCGCAAGCACACAATTAAGCACATAATAAAGCCATCCTGCACTCTGAGGAGACGATAAAGTGATTGTAGGAGTTAGCATTCATAGCACAACATTCCCCTACACTCAAATCCGTAAATAATTTTTATTTTAATTCATGTCAAATATCCTGCGGCCGGCGCCTTGTTATCCCTTGCGGCCGCACGCGCTGGAGGCAAGCCTTTGATCTTAAACGGCCGCAAGAGTTTCGGGCGCAAGAAAATCCCGGTTGCTATTCAATTGCTCCGGGAACCCTCTCTGCAAGGCTAAAACCGAGCCGCAGCTTACTTGCAGCAAAAAGGTCCCGCAAGCACACAATTAAGCACATAATAAAGCCATCCTGCACTCTGAGGAGACGATAAAGTGATTGTAGGAGTTAGCATTCATAGCACAACATTCCCCTACACTCAAATCCGTAAATAATTTTTATTTTAATTCATGTCAAATATCTGTGGACAAAGTCCCGAGGGCTTGGAGCACCTCAGACCCGCCCATGCTGCAGCCGGAAAATAAACAGTTAATGAAATATCGGATTTGGGCTGATGTGTAAGCTTGAGAGGGGGTTGCTATTAATCCTCATGTCCCCCATTATGATCCCTAGCATTTACAGAGCTTTACAGTGCCGTCTTGAATTTATATTTGCTTTTAAAGTTTTCAGCCCTTGCGGCCGGTTTCAAGATATACGGCCGTCCGTAAGGGGATATCCTTGCGGTGCCGTATAATTGAATTGCAAGGTAACGGGAGCCCCGCAAGGAATCGCAGCTTTGCTGCCGTTTCACGGCCGATACTAGAATGAGGGCCCAATTCATTTGTAGTCTCTGAGTGAAATTTAAGTATAAACTCCATGTTTTACTGACATCATGATGACAGACTAGTTTACTATTGGCTGTGTCTAAGAAGTTAATTACGGGCTTGTTCAAATATTGTCAGATCACATGATGCCGCCCCCTGAAATAAGACTTAAAAAGTCAGGGTTTACAAGTTCAGCTTTAAGGTCAGAATTTGGGAGCTGGAGTCAGTAGAATACATCTAATCTATTAAAAGAATAAGACAAAAAACACCCACAGCCACATTTGTGAGTTTGAGGCATTTGCGAGCAGCTAATAGAAAAATGCCCAAAGTTGGGGATGTGGAAGAGATCAAAGTAATGGGATATACCTAAGCTCATTCACCATTTTTTTTCATTAGTGTGATATCTCAAACTGATAACCAGCAATTGGAGTTCTCTACTTAAACCAGAGGCATGATGACAAAAATAGATATCCCAGGCTTCAGCAATCTGCTCCTGTGATGCTTATCTAACCTAGGAGACAGATTGGAGTAATATATATATATATATATATATATATATATATATATAGTAAATAAAAAGTACATCTGAGTTCACATTTGAATGTCTAAAGCAAGTTAAAAAAACCTGCTTCCAGCTCAGAGTTCAGAGAAAAGCAGTTATTACACTGCATCGTGGGAAGTTGAGCAGGGACACAAAAATGTGCACACAAATGTCACGCTCTTCATTCCGTAGCCATTATTAAAAATGGCTTCCTTTAAGCTTATACATATATACACACATATATATATACTTATGTACATATATATATATATATATATATATATATATATATATATATATATATATACACACACACATATATATATATATATATATATATATATATATATACATACATACATACATACATACACATATACATACATATATATATAAGAAAAAAATGTGGATAGCAACCACAAG
>CM050175.1:50643331-50655831 GCA_027410445.1 Discoglossus pictus
TATTGTGGGGTATTTGGATGAATACTAATTAGCCTTGCAGGGTGTATTTAATAAAAAAAGATCCTAAAACTATTGGCCAGTAATTGAAAATATATAAGTTATATCCCTTGGATTTAAACATAAAAAAGAAAGTACTCCAATAATGAATACAATAATGGAGTATCCAGAAATGTAAATATTAATGAAATAGTCAAAGAAATGGCTATAACATTGTTTAAGACAGTGTTGCAAAAAGGTGCAGATAAAAGGGTGTATATATATAATACAGTCAGGAAAAAAAAAACTCTATAAAGTGCTAGAAAAAGTGCTTGTGCTGGCAATAACATTAACGTTATAATTAGGACTAATGAAATGCTGATTCCAATGCTACATAGTTACATAGTTACATAGTAATTAAGGTTGAAAAAAGACTTTCAGTCCATCAAGTTCAACCTGTTAAGATCTCCTCTGATCTGCAATATGTGGATTAGTTATTAATTAAATTATTGATTAAATAATTATTAATAGTATAGTATTGGAGAATGAATAAAGAGTTAGTCCATCAAGTTCAACCTTTTTAGATCTCTATTGATCTTTTTAATTTGGACTATTTATTATTATTGTTAATTGTTAATTATTGTTAATTGATCCAGAGGAAGGCAAACATAAAAAAAAACCCCATTGAAACTTTGCCAATTGTCTCATAAGGGGAAAAAAAAGCAAAATTCCTTCCTGACCCCAGAAACTGGCGATCAAATTTCTCCCTGGATCAATATTCCTTGCTAGTTATCTAGGATAGCCTTGAATGCCCTCTTTATTCAGAAATATATCTAACCCCTTTTTGAAGTTGTCTATCGAATTCGCTGTCACCACCTCCTTTGGTAGAGAATTCCACAGTTTAACCACCCTAACTGTGAAGAACCCTTTTCTTTGTTTAAGGTGAAATCTTTTTTCCTCTAACCTCAACGGATGTCCTCTTGTCAGTTGAAAATCTCTTGCTACAAAAAGTTCACTTGACAAAGCCTTATATTGACCCTGGATGTATTTAAATAACGTAATCATATCTCCTCTTAGACGCCTTTTTTCTAGCGAAAATAAGTTTAATTTTGCTAGTCTTTCTTCATAACTTAGCCCCTCCATTCCCCTTATTAGTTTTGTAGCCCTTCTCTGTACTTTTTCCAGCTCTAAAATGTCTTTTTTGTGAGGTGGTGCCCAAAATTGTACTCCATATTCCAAATGAGGGCGTACTAGAGATTTGTATAGTGGCAGAATTATATCTTCTTCCCTGGCTTCTATACCCTTCCTAATACATGCTAATATTTTATTTGCCTTTGCAGCCGCTGCTTGGCTTTGAGCGCTGTTACCTAGGTGGTTGTCCACTAGTACTCCCAAATCCCTTTCAATATCTGATACACCTAGATTTGCTCCATTAAGATTATAGATTGCTTGGCTATTGTTCCTTCCCAAATGCATAACCTTACATTTATTTGTATTAAATCTCATCTGCCATTTAGCCGCCCATTTCTCTAATTTATGCAAATCCTTTTGTAGGGAAAGTACATCATTATATGATTTTATTACCTTGCACAACTTAGTGTCATCAGCAAAAATGGAGACACTACATTCGAGTCCTACTTCAATGTCATTAATAAATATGTTAAAAAGGAGAGGACCCAATACTGAGCCCTGAGGAACCCCACTTATCACATTAGACCAATCGGAGTATGTTCCATTTACAACAACCCTTTGCTTCCTGTCTTTTAGCCAGCTCTCGATCCATGAGCAGATATTTACTGCAATTCCTGTATCCCTTAGTTTGCTCACTAGTCTTCCATGTGGCACTGTATCAAATGCCTTTGAAAAATCTAAAAAGACTACATCCACTGAGTTGCCCTGATCCAAGTTCCTACTAACCTCCTCATAAAAACTAATTAGATTGGTCTGACACGACCTTTCCTTCATAAATCCATGTTGACTGCTACCTATGATCCTGTTCAAATAGACATATTCTTGTATTCTGTCCCTTATTAACCCTTCTAAAAGCTTCCCAACTACAGAAGTGAGGCTCACTGGTCTATAATTCCCCGGATATGCTCTAGATCCCTTCTTAAATATAGGTATCACCTCTGCTTTTCTCCAGTCATCTGGTAGAGACCCTGTAGTGAGCGAGTCTTTAAAGATTAGATATAATGGTTTGGCTATTGCAGAACCCAGCTCCCTCAGTACCCTTGGATGTATTCCATCAGGACCTGGGGCTTTATTAACATTTATTTTCTCCAACCTCTTTTGTATTTCTTCCTGCGTTAACCAATTATTTAGTGAAGGTAGTGTAGCCCCATTATGTTGCAGTGTCCCAACCACTGGTACCTCCCTTGTGTAAACCGACGAAAAGAACCTATTTAGCTCATCTGCCTTTTCCTGGTCACTAATTATCAGATGGCCTGTGTCACATTGTAATGGTCCTATCGATTCCTTCCTGGCCTTCTTCCCATTAATATATTTATAAAATATTTTAGGGTTAGTCTTACTTTCCATTGCAACTGACTTCTCATTTTCTATTTTAGCCAGTCTAATAGCCCTTTTGCAAGCCTTGTTGATTTCCTTATAGTCACATAAAGATGCCTCTGTTCCCTCCTTCTTGTATAATTTAAATGCATATTTCTTTTTCCTCATCATGATCTTTAAGTCATTGTTAAGCCACATGGGATGTGATTTACTCCTATTTATTTTATTTCCACATGGTACATGCTGATGAGTATGTTTATTTAGTAAGGATTTGAATGTTGTCCATTTATTTTCAGTATTCTTCCCTGTAAGTTCTTTGTCCCAGTCTATATGTTGTATTGCTGCCCGTAGCCCATTAAAGTTAGCCCTTTTAAAATTTTGAGTTTTTGTTTGCCCCTTACAACTCTGTTTTTTGTATTCAATCTCAAATGAGACTGTGTTGTGATCACTGTTCCCCAAGGGTTCCCCTATTTTTAAATTTGATATTATATCAATATTACTTGTGATGACTAAATCCAAGATGGCCCCATTTCTAGTAGGTTCTTGTATTACCTGGGCTAGATAATGATCCCTGAGTGTACTCAAGAACCTGCTCCCCTTAGCTGAGCTGCTGGTCTCGTTTATCCAGTTTATATCAGGGTAATTAAAGTCTCCCATTATTAGAACTTGCCCATGCTTAGCTGCATTTCCAATCTGTAACAATAATTGTATTTCCTCACTTTCAGCTATATTTGGGGGTTTATAGCATACTCCCACCAATATGCATTTAGAATTAGCTCCTCCACTATTTAGCTCAACCCACAAGGATTCAATGATGCCGTTAGTGCCAGCATAAATATCTTCTCTAACTATAGGCTTAAATTCAGGCTTAACATAAAGACAGATCCCTCCTCCTCTTTTACCATTTCCCCTATCTTTCCTAAATAGGTTATAACCATCCAGATTAACAGTCCAGTCATGAGATTCATCCCAACATGTTTCCGTAATGCCTATTAAGCCCCATTTTTCTTGTACTGCTAATATTTCTAGCTCATCCATTTTCCCAGGCAAACTTCTTGCGTTTGCAATCATACACTTTATGTTGCTATGGCTCTGCTGATGTGAAGTGCCTGCCACTGTATTTGAGGCCCCTATTAATATCTCCCTACTTTCTATTGTAACCCTCCCCCCTTCTCCTCCCCCATGGGTAAATAATCCATCCCTTTCCCTCTCTACCCTATTTACCCCAATACTTCTATATAGTCCCTCCCCCCCACCTACAAGTTTAAAAACTCCCCCAGCCGTTCTACCATCCTATTCCCTAGCACAAAAGCGCCCTCATCATTAAGGTGCAATCCATCCCTGCTATAGAGATTGTACCCAAGTGAGAAGTCAGCCCAGTGCTCTAAAAACCCAAAACCCTCTGCACTGCACCACTTTTTTAGCCACGCATTAACCTCCCTAAGCTCCTTCTGCCTCCCTGGGCTAGCACGTGGCACTGGTAGTATCTCAGAAAATACTACCTTGGAGGTCCTTGCTTTAAGCTTATTCCCTAATTCTCTAAAATCATTCTTTAGGACGCTCCATCTTCCACTAACTTTGTCATTGGTACCAATGTGTACCAAGACCGCCGGTTCATTACCAGCCCCTCCCAATAATTTATCCACCCGATCCACAACATGCCGAACCCGAGCACCCGGGAGACAGCAAACTGTTCGATTGCTGGGATCTGGGTGACAAATTACCCTGTCTACCTTCCTAATAATAGAGTCCCCTACCACCAAAACATGTCTGTTGCTCTGCCTATTCTGCCCTCCCTCTTCTCCAGTAGAGCTGTTCGCCCGGCTGTTAGAGGGAACAGCTCTATCTGGCATTGCCATTCCTGAATGGACATCGCCAACAGTTTCACTCAATCTGGCAAATCTGTTGTTGTTTGCCAACTCAGAACTGGCCTGCCTCCTCCTGTACCCTCTGATTCCCCTTCTAACTGTAACCCAGCTACCTCCCTGGCCATCCTCACTAGCCCCAGCTCCTCCCTCCATACTAGGCCCAGCTAAACTGTGCTCCGTGAGCACCAACTCCCTTTCCAGTGGAGCAATATCACTAAGTGCTGCAATTCTCCTCTCCAGATCTTCAATTTGAGCTTCCAAAGAGGCAACATGCTCACACCTGTCACAGAGGTATGGACCCTGGATCATCTGTTCCAGTAGTGCATACATTTGACAGGATGTACACTGAATAAGGTTGCCACTGGACTGACTCATAATTATTATTATTGTCTACGAAATTTCAGTGGGAAAAATAAAGAATATAATATATTTATATAAAGTTTTCCTCCTTTGCACTATAAATCTGCCCCCCTTTTCTTTGAAGGCTCTTCTTTTATTTAAACTCCTAGGCTTTTACTAGAATTGCACTTGATACTGAAAATGTTCGCAAGCTCACAAGTTCCCCTTCTCCGGTTTCTATTAACTTCTGCCTTCTCGTCTGGGCACAATTAGTGCACTCTGCAATTTATCAGCCTTTACTTGTAAGGTAAATCCACTTGTAAACAGGCCCCAAACCAGCTCACAAATCCTTTATCCTAGTTTAACAGTCAAGCCACACCCCTCTCACCTGGGCACAATTAGTGCACTCTGCAGTTTATCAGCCTTTACTTGTAAGGTAAATCCACTTGTAAACAGGCCCCAAACCAGCTCCCAAACCTTTTATACAAGTTTAACAGTCAAGCCACACCCCTCTCACCTGGGCACAATTAGTGCACTCTGCAGTTTATCAGCCTTTACTTTTTAAGGTGAATCCACTTGTAAACAGACCCCAAACCAGCTCCCAAACCTTTTATCCAAGTTTAACAGTCAAGCCACACCCCTCTCACCTGGGCACAATTAGTGCACTCTGCAGTTTCTCAGCCTTTACTTTTTAAGGTAAATCCACTTGTAAACAGCTACGGTATGCAAAAAAGTTATAGTCATTAAAGCGCTAAATAAAGTGTTAATATAAATAGAATAATGGGTATCACTAAAACTCATCCAGATTTGTGGATAATTATATCAAGAGTGTAAGGTACAATTCTCCAAATATTGTAAACAGCAATATTAATATATTCTAGACACCTTGCTTGGTTCAATTTGCTAATTTACTCCAAGATAGTAATAAGTAATATATGGGTAATCCTCATGTATTGGGAGACCAAAATCATTGGATACCCTTTAAAAAGGCTAAGTGAAAACGTAATAATATATAAGAAAAAAAAGACTAGTTAAAATCAATAGGGAATGACATCTAACTGTCTTCGTCAAAGGCTGTGAGAGTCTAGCCCTCTGTTTGGCGGGTTTTTATATCGAAAAAGTAGAAGGTACCTAATATGCATCATAAAGGATGTCAATTCACGTCATTGTCTGGCGCCGTATTAGAACGGAGAGCGTCATACAATGTGCCGTTGTGCGAACCTATCACGGTTCCGCATTCTTCTATTAATGCCATCTTAGTTGTGGCAGTTTAATTGCACTTAATAAATGCCATTTTGGTTGTGGCATAATTGCCGTCTTTGTTATAGAGTGTTTTAGAGAGCATAATACACTCTTTTCCTGGCGTTATTTTAAAGCGTAAAACGTTGCCTTGACTTTGCCACTATTGTGGTTTTCAGTACAAACAATGGCCATTTATAGGGTCTGGCTGGTTGAATACAATTGTAAATATTTTGCTGTCAATGAGAACTTTTTTTGCTGTCAATGAGAACTTTTGTTGTAAATCATTAACTGTAGAAACAGTAGCGTAGCTAGAGGTTTTGCTGCCCGGGGCTGTCCCTAAGTTCGCACCCCCGGCCCTCAAGTGTGAACATTATAAATATATATATATATATATATATATATATATATATATATATATATATATATATGTTTTTTTTTTCTTTTTTTTTTCTTTGGTAAATCTGTACACATTAGCTCCAGTTTCATCGTTTTTGGTACTGGATGAGCCTCACTTAGTTTTGAAAAATGGTCTTGGAACTCGACTCGCTCACGACACCCTGCATCCTTAATGTCTCTTCAGGAAATGAAAAGCACTCTGTGCCTGAAAGGATCAAAGGTGCAGCCAGTGCCTGAAAGGACCAGAGTGCAGCCTCTCCCTTCACTCAATCTCTTCCTCTCCCCCTTCTCTCTTTGCCTTTCCCCTACCTTTTTTTTCTCTCTCCCTTCTCTCTCTCTCTCTCTCTCTATTAATTCTCCCTTCCCTCTCTCCCTTCTGCCGCTCACTCCTTGTATTTCCCTCTGTCTTCTCTCCCTTCTGCCTCTCACTCTCTCTTCACTCCCTTCTGCCTCTCCCCCTTCACCCTCTTCTCTATTGTCTTTCCCCTTCTCCCTCCAACTCTTCTCTCTCCCCTCTCCCCCTCCTCCCTTGTCTCTCCTCTTCCCTCTCGCCCCTCGTCTCTCTCCTCTCCCCATCCTCCCCTTGTACTCTCCCCCTTGTCTTTCCCTCCCTTTGTCTCTCCCTTTACCCCTCTCTCCCACCCTTCTTTCTCCCTTTGTCTCTCCCCTTCTCCCTCCAAATCTTTTCACTCCCCCCCCCTTGTCTCTCTCCCCTCTCCCCCTCCTCCCCTTGTCTCTATTGCCCCTCTTATTTATCTCCCCCTCTTGTCTATCTCCCCCCTCTCCTCTCCCTTGTTTTTCTCCCCCCTTTTCTCTCCCCTCTCTTTTCTCCCCCTTGTTTCTCTCCCCCTCCTCCCTTGTCTCTCCCCTCTCTTGTCTCTCCCACTTGTTTCTCTCCCACTCCCCCTCTGTCTTGTCTCTCCCCTTCTCCTTCTAACTCTTCTCACTCTCCCCCTTATCTCTCTCCATCTTGTCTCTCCCCCACCTCTTGTCTCTCTCCCCTCACACTCCTCCCATTGTTTCTCTCTTCCTCCCCCTTGTCTCTCTCCTCCTACTCCTCCCCTTGTCTCTCTTCCCCTCCTCCTCCCCCTTGTCTCTCTTCCCCTCCTCCTCCCCCTTGTCTCTCTTCCCCTCCTCCTCCCCCTTGTCTCTCTTCCCCTCCTCCTCCCCCTTGTCTCTCTTCCCCTCCTCCTCCCCCTTGTCTCTCTTCCCCTCCTCCTCCCCCTTGTCTCTCTTCCCCTCCTCCTCCCCCTTGTCTTTCTCCCCCTCCTCCTCCCCCTTGTCTTTCTCCCCCTCCTCCTCCCCCTTGTCTTTCTCCCCCTCCTCCTCCCCCTTGTCTTTCTCCCCCTCCTCCTCCCCCTTGTCTTTCTCCCCCTCCTCCTCCCGCTTGTCTCTCTTCCCCTCCTCCTCCCGCTTGTCTCTCTTCCCCTACTCCTCCCGCTTGTCTCTCTTCCCCTACTCCTCCCGCTTGTCTCTCTTCCCCTCCTCCACCCTTGTCTCTCTCCCCCTCCTCCTCCCCCATTGTCTCTCTCCCCCTCCTCCTCCCCATTGTCTCTCTCCCCCTCCTCCTCCCCATTGTCTCTCTCCCCCTCCTCCACCTTGTCTCTCTTTCTCCCCCTCTTACCCCTTGTCTCTCTTCCTCTCCCCCTTGTCTCTTTTCCCCTCCCCCTTGTCTCTTTTCGCCTCCCCCTTGTCTCTTTTCCCCTCCTTCTCCCCCTTGACTCTCTTCCCCTCCTCCTCCCCTCGACTCTCTTCCCCTCCTCCTCCCCTCGACTCTCTTCCCCTCCTCCTCCCCTCGACTCTCTTCCCCTCCTCCTCCCCTCGACTCTCTTCCCCTCCTCCTCCCCTCGACTCTCTTCCCCTCCTCCTCCCCTCGACTCTCTTCCCCTCCTCCTCCCCTCGACTCTCTTCCCCTCCTCCTCCCTCTTGACTCTCTTCCCCTCCTCCTCCCTCTTGACTCTCTTCCCCTCCTCCTCCCTCTTGACTCTCTTCCCCTCCTCCTCCCTCTTGACTCTCTTCCCCTCCTCCTCCCTCTTGACTCTCTTCCCCTCCTCCTCCCCCATGACTCTCTTCCCCTCCTCCTCCCCATGACTCTCTTCTCCTCCTCCCCCGTGACTCTCTTCTCCTCCTCCCCCTGGTCTCTCTTCCCCTCCTCCTCCCCCTGGTCTCTCTTCCCCTCCTCCTCCCCCTGGTCTCTCTTCCCCTCCTCCTCCCCCTGGTCTCTCTTCCCCTCCTTCTCCCCCTTGTCTCTATCTCTACTCTCTTCCTCCCCCATGTCTCTCTTTCTACTCTTCCTCCCCATTGTCTCTCTTTCTCCCCTTCCTAGCCTTTTCTCTCTCTCCCCCCTCCTCCTCCTTGTCGCTGTCCCCCCTCCTCCCCTTGTCTCTCTGCCCCCATCCTCCCCCTTGTCTCTCTCCTCCTGTCTTGCTCTCTCCCCCCTCCCCTTGTCTCTCTCACCATTCCTCCTCCTTGTTTCTCTACCCCCTCCCATGTCTCTTACCTCTGTGGATTAGCTTTGGTGATGGCTCCTTTCCCTGACGGCTCTTCCTCTTGGGTCAGCAGGGACCAGCAGGGGGAAGAGCCATCATCCAAGCCTTGTATACAGAGGTAAGAGACAGGGGAGAGAAACAAGGGAGAGGGGGGGAGACTAGGCAGAAGGAAAGAGACAAGGGGGTAGGAGGGCACCTGGGGAAGGCACATAAATGCCAACCCCCAAAGAGCCGACGCCAAGTGCGCTGTGCTCCCCACGCCACCCCATATCTACGCCACTGTGTAGAAACCATTTCATCTGCTGTTATCTTTTTCATTAGCTCTGCCATTCAGGCAATGCCTATTTACTGATAAAGATAAGTCCTTTTGGGTGACACCACAGTTGCACAATGTCTTCAAGCCAACTCTGCAGTTGCACTTGAATGGATCTCCCTTTTGATTTACAAAATGCACAGAGTCACAGATTCATACATCAGAGAGCAGCTTAATATGACACAATCCACCCTCTCATTAAATATTCTATATATGCCATTAGCGGCTTTGTGAACACAAGACTGATCCCAGCATGGGAACAATTTACACACAGAATGAAAATTAACATTCGTTCTGCACATAAATAAGGATTTATAATCATATATTAATTTAAAATGTAATTACAAACCAGACAAATATTCAACATATCACAGATTGCATCTGTTATCACACATTTCTGTGTGGTTATTACTATATATAATGCCATCACAGTTTCCTAAATTATTTTTTAGGCTGGAAAGGCTTGCAGATTACATCACAACAATTCAACAGCATTGACGAAGAGAAAGGAATTAGAACCAAGTATTCAGGTACTGCATGAAAATGGGTTTAAATTAACTGATTTCATTAAAGTTGAGTGTATTGATTGGAGCGGTGATGTTTTAAAGGTATATCTAAGTTTTCCTTTCTATCTAATCTAACACGTTGCTTATATCAGACACACACACACATTACATGGAGTCATTCTATACACAAAGAGATTTATTTTAACTAAAAATAAAACCTGTTTTCCACACCCAAAGATATGCTTACATAGGCACAGGGCATCTACCAATAGAAACACTGCATTTGAGTATGGATCTTAACCCTTTATTAACCTTCATGTCTGCAGCAGCTCCATGCAAAAATCTACATAGTACTGATCCGATTCTTCCTTACTCCCTGTTCCCCAGTGAAAGCTGGACTATACATCCCATGATTGTTTGGAGCACTGGCTTCACAAATGGATACAATGTATTGGCCAAAATGAACTGCTAATTTAGCAGCGATTTCTAGGAGTGTTTACTCTACAAATCTACTACTTGCAAACTCAAGAAATTTAGCAAACATCAGGGTGAGTTTGTTCGTGTATATTTTGGTATCTTTTCATGCAAACATTTTTTTTCATAAACTTCTGATCCTCTTCTATCATCTGATATTCTTTATCCAGGAAACTTAGATATAACTTTAAGTCAAAAAATCAAGTTGGTCTTCGATTGAAAAATTAGATTGCAATGTAATCATGCAGTTCTAATCATGTATCTTCTTCTGTCTAAATTGTTAATAACCTTTTTTTTTATTCCATTAGCAATTACATGGCCCACCATGGATCAAGCCGGAATATAAACATTTGTCAGAGCACAGGAAGAATGTAAACATCACATGAGAGAACTCACAATAAAATATAGCTTCAAAAAAGTATATAATTTGGACTATCTTCAGTTTCTTTGAAATAATAATTAAAAAAAAATTGAACATATGTGTAACTTGGCTCTAAAGCATGTTTTTTTATGCCTAAATTATGGATCTTTTTAATATAGCTTTGAAAAGCTTTGATTCCTAAAATCAATGAAAAAGAAATGTTTTGTAAACAGTGGGGATTTTGCAGTATGTTGTACCTAATTGTTTTCTTTTTTACTTATAAATCCTTCTGTTTTATACTCACTGGTAATAAGAGATTTTTATTTACTGACATTAACATTAGCTTTTTGTACAAAAACATACATTTTATATATAATAATCAGACTTGTTCTCATTGCCATGCCTTACATCGTTTCATTGAGATTGAAAAACTTAATCTAACAGCCTTAACAGATCTGCTCTGATCCTTGTGAATTAATCCAGCAGAAGGCAAAAACAAATTAAACATTGTCAATTGTCCCTTTAGGGAAAATAGAAATTCCATCCTAATCCAAAAAATGCCAATCAGATTATTCCCTGGATCAATATCCTGATTCTAGATAACTCATAAAAACTTGTATGGTCTTTTCATTTAAATGTATATCCAACCCTTTTTTTAAGTTAACTATTGAAGCTATGGTCACAACCTTCTTTTGTAGCCACAGGCTGGCAGCCTATTCTATGTGCTCTTAGTGGGAAAAACAGGTATCTTATTGCTGAAAATGTCAACAGGCCTGTCACAGAGTTGAACATCTTGTTATTTTTCTCTCATTTAGTATTTGGTTTTTGAACAGAGCTTCTGCTCACAGCTACACAGATGCTTCTGATTGGATGATATTATTCTGATAATAGTTGAATACATCCAAGTGTGCTTTCCAGTTGGCCGATTTGTTGCTGACAATTTAATGTATCTAAATGTTTGCCTTACATTTAGGACATATTGTGTTTATTTCAAAGCAACCTTTATTGACTAGTAGGGATTTTTAGATGGCTGATGACTTCCATAAAACAGAATGGCCCAAAAGAGCATATGCATGTGTGAGAAGAGTTTTAAAATGTAAATAAACTCCATCAGAGGCAAAAATGTGGAGTTAGAGACAGGTATTGCAAAACAAACAATGGCTACGGGACAAAATAGAAGCTCATTTAATAGCTTAGATAAGATTAGCCCTTATGGCCTAGAAAGTAGAAAAATGCCACCTGCTAAAATATCATTTTCCCTCTAGAAGAAAGTAAATGAAAATAGATTGGGTAACAAATGAGTAGGTAACACAGATCACACTCACTTTATGATAGCAGTAAGTAATTAAAATTGGAAAAAATATTCATCAACTCATATTATAAGTCTGACGTGAATATACTGAGAAGATCCATCACCTTTCTGTATGGAGAAACTGCAAATGGCTTCAGTAGAGTAAGGCAACAGGTTTGTTTTACTGTATATGGTGCTATTTATTCTAATAATTTCTAAGGTTTACTCATGTCTACTAAAATACTACATTTATTTTCTTGGACTGGTAACATCAAAGTTAATAAGGTATCTAACTATATAAAAGTACATGGGTTACAAAACAGATGAGCCATGTGTACCCATTTGATTTAGAGAGAACAAGTGTTGTCATGGGAATACTCCTAATCTACTGTATGTTATTAGACAGAAAAATACCAATTTGAATTTTAATGTTATCCAAACAACAAATCCTCAATGATTTGCAGATTTGTTTGGATTAGTTGTCTTCATAAAAGTCCCAAATGATCTTGGAAAAAATGCTAATATACAATTTCCGTTCAATGAACTGTGGTTATTAAAAAAAATAAAAATCTTGCAAAATGTGAACCCAAACTTGTGCAAACATTTTTCAGCCTTTTTTTTTTATTGCCTCTAGTATGACCCTGACTTTCTAAACCATTAACATGGCTTTTTATTTGAATTTATTTAGCTTTTTATCTATATATATATATATATATATATATATATATATATATATA
>CM050175.1:50670831-50760831 GCA_027410445.1 Discoglossus pictus
TTTTACATAGCAAGTTTTACACACTTTCTATATATTTTTTTTTCCCGTAGGGATTTTACATTGACATTTGACATGGGTCACCCCTTTTTTGGTGCTGACATTCTATTATTGTATTTTACTACATTTGTACATCTATTTATTTTTTTCCACTCATATTTATATATTTATATATCTTTATATATATTATCTCACCAGACCTTATACATCTTTAGCTATCATATAGACATTAGGGATCACTTGTTTATCTTAATTTAATCCTTCAACCAGCTAGGTCCGTTATTCTTAGACACACATTTATTATTAGATATTTTCTTTTTACCAGGTGATTAACGGTTTCCTTTTCCAGTGTCACGTTCTCGCTTCTCTTCATTCACCTCCCCACCCTTACACATTGTTTTCTTCTTTTTTAGCTAGATTACCGGGGTTTTAACTGTTTTCACTTATTGGTTTCCCCTTTTCTGTTTCCCTTTCTTTCTTCTTTGTCATTACTAGACAGGCCTCCTCCTTCTCTCTGTTATAGGTGCCAGGTCTCCAATGTACGCTTTTTTATTTTTTTCCCCTATAGTCCAGCAGGCTCACATATCCTTCCCACAATGCATCACGTAGCGTGAGGGCGTCAATTTGGGACCGCCCCCATGACGCCCGCCACTAATAGAATGCAGCCTGGATAATTAAGAGAAACCCCGCGAAGACAGCGTTTCACCATTGAGTCCATTGTACCACTGCCTTTGATAAAGCGTATACACGCGAAATCGGCGTCCGGTCAGGCAAGTGCTCTTTTGTCTGTCCCACTGTACTCCTGATCCTTTTTGGCTGCTCCCAGACGGCCTGCCTAGGAGATGATGGGAGGATTCATTTTGACCCCAGAGTGATGAGCTGTGAGTATTTCCCAAGTTTCTGGGATTAATCCTCACGCTCTGACTACCATTTTTCACATATTTATATATACTCTTTTATTAATTTAGTATTATATGTATGGTGTCTTACTTCTGTGGGTATCCTTACCATAGCCAGGTCCTGTCTTATAGATTTAGACTGTTACTGCTTTCACACAGCCAGTCAGTACTTGCAGTTTACCACAAGGAGGTTTATTATTTAGGAGATTCCAGTGGTAGACAGACACTTTTTAGTGCTTTATTAGCACTATATTTATTCACCCTTTATAGACTCTTTTCTGGTTTTCACCCTCCAGTAGCTTTTTACCCACAATTTCATCTCCACACACCCTTTTAGCACGACCTATACACACACTTAGACATTTTCTCACATCATTCACACACACACACACACTTAGACACCCACGGTTCACATCCATCCTACACTTTTACAGACCTTACAGGTTTATAGTTATACACACACCCCATTTTGTTTGGTATCCTTGCACACTTTTCTCCTATTCCTAGGATTCGTTCCTGCCTAGCACTCTGCCCAAAATTGTACTCCATATTCCAAATGAGGGCGTACTAGAGATTTGTATAGTGGCAGAATTATATTTGCTTCCATGGCTTCCATATCCTTCTTAATACATGCTAATATTTTATTTGCCTTTGCAGCTGCTGCTTGGCTTTGAGCACTGTTACCTAGATGGTTGTCCACAAGCACTCCCGAATCCCTTTCAATATCTGATACACCATTGTCTTTAAAAATCTCCTTTAATGTTGTAAAATATATTTTGCAGTCACTGTACATGGCTCACAACTTAGATTAGTTGTTTTGTGGTTAAGTATGTAGCACTGTATTCCTCAAAATTCCCAGTACTTAGTAATCTATATAATAAAATGTACATTCTGGATATTCAAGTGTATCTATTTTCAAATACGTTTTACATTAAAACATTGTTGGATTAATTGCTATAGATCTTTCCAATAGTTTATGGTTTGATAAATATAATTTTATTTACATTAACATCAACCAAAACATTTAGGCCCTTATTAAATTAGCCCTTGTAGTTCCCTCGGTCTTCGCAAAAGGCAGTTTTTTGCTGTTTGTGCGGACAGATTTCCTAATACGTCCTTCGCAGCCAGCTTTGTGAGATGACTTCGAAAAATGGCTGAGAATAAGCTCTGAGAGAGCGACGGAGTCACAAGCAGCCTTAAATCTATGAGGTAAATCTCGTACCTCGGAAGAATCCCTACGGGCACAATAAAGTGCTAGCAAGTGATCCTAAATCCCATACGTGCTGCCTCGGAGCAGCCAGAGACAACCGTGTGATGCTCCCCCCTGCTCCCTAAACACATCTCCATGCTGCCCTATAGGGATGCCTGCAGCCCCCCCCCCCCCCACACTAACCCCTTGTGGGGGGGTGCACCGATCGACATAGATCAGGCCCCCGCTGCATTTAAAACTTTTAAATTCCCACCGGGCTCCTTAAAGGGCCCGCGGCACACTATTAGCAATCACCGTCCGCGGCACCTAAAATTAACCGCCCTCTATGCTGGGGGTCCCCATCGGGACCCCCGAAGTGTCCCCATATTAACCCCTTGCTGCAGGGGTCCATAAGGACCCCCGCAGCCTCCCACATTAACCCCTTGCAGCGGGGGTCCCCGATCGTCACCGCTGCATTTAAAATTTTACATTTCTCGCCTTGCGGGTCCTTAAATAAAATATATTAACCCCAGGCAACTAAAATTAATACAGACCCCCATAAGCCTTAATTAACCCTATAACTCATGGGGTCAATATAGACCTGCCATATGTCCTTAATTAACCCTATAACTCATGGGGATCAATAGAGGCCCTCATAAGCCCTTAATTAACCCCATAACTCACGAGGGTCAATACAGACCCTCATAAGCCCTTAAATAACCCCATAACTCATGGGGGTCAATACAGACCCTCATAAGCCTTAATTAATCCTATAACTCATGGGGGTCAATACATACCTCCATAAGCCCTTAATTAACCCAATCAGTCCCATAAGGGTCTATGAAGACCCTCATAGGACAATTAGAAGCCTATTATTAACCCCATAAGCGCCATGAGGGTCCTAAAGGACCCTCATGACACTAAGTACAAACTCTACACTACACTTTCCCCCCCAAAAAAGCCACTAAACTAAACACCCTCTACTCTAACCTATTAACTCCTACCTACCTAACACAACTTACCTAACCCCCTATTAAACCCCCCACCCTACTAATTACATAAAATAAAAAAACCTAAGGTACATAAAATAAAAAAATCACAACCCCCCACAATGGCGCCTTCTGATTGGCTGAAATTTGATAGATAGCGTTTCATCCAATCTGAAGGTGCCATTGCCTATTTCGTTTCAGAAAAAGCTCTAGGATGCTCATTGGCGTCGGGGAGGTCTGCGAGTGCGGACCTCTGTTAGTTTTTTTGTTTTTTTTTAAATAGAACGTGGATTTAGCAAGGGCCCAGCCAGGGCAGAAGAGAAGAAGGCCCGGGACATCAGGGACAGGTAAGTTTTCAATGTGTAATCTGTATATTTATTTTCTTTTGAGTTTGATGTTGTGTATGTTGTGTCTGTGTTATACTAATGTTATCTATCTTTTTTCTAGGGGCCGAGCCGGAGAACAGATGAAGATGGCCGTGGGACATGCTGGAAAGGTAAGTTTAACACTGTATTTGTGATATCTATTTATTATATGTAATGTTTATTGTTAGAAAAATCTGATGTTTCTTTTTTTCTAGGGGGTGCCATCAGAAGGGACATCTGCAAAGGTAAGTGGTTTTATTTATTCTATTTTAGCTTAGATTTAAGGGGGTTAGGTATAGACGGGGGGTGTTTAGATTAGGGATTAGGTATAGATAGGGGGAAATGTCATGTAGTTGTGTGTATATTTATAATGCATCCATGATTGGTATGTGTATTTGTGTATTCCTTTGCAGGTGTGTAATTCTCTTTTTATTTGATGTAGTGTGTGGGGGGGAGATTTGATTTTTATTTTATGTACATTAGCTTTTTTTTATTTTATGTAGTGTGGGGGGGGTGTTGTGATTCTTTTTTTTTATTTTATGTACCTTAGGTTTTTTTATTTTATGTAGTGTGGGGGGGGGGGGGTTGTGATTTTTTTTAAATGTTATGTACCTTAGTTTTTTAATGTTATTTAATTAGTAGGGTGGGGGGGTTTAATAGGGGACTAGGTAGGTCATGTTTGGTAGGTAGGGGTTAATAAGTTAGGGTAGAGGGGCGTTAGTTTAGATTTAGTGGTTTCTTGGGGGGGGAAGTGTAGTGTAGTGTTTGTACTTAGTGCCATGAGGGTCCTGGAGGGACTGATTGGGTTAATTAAGGGCTTATGGGGGTCTGTATTGACCCCCATGAGTGACAGGGTTAATTAAGGGCTTATGGGCTTCTGTACGGACCCCCATGAGTTATGGGGTAATTAAGGCTTATGGTGGTCTGTATTGACCCCCATGAGTTATAGGGTTAATTAAGGGTTTATGGGGGTCTGTATTGACCCCATGAGTTATAGGTTTATTTAAGGGCTTATGGGGTCTGTATTGATCCCCATGAGTGATGGGGTTAATTAAGGCTTATGGGGATCTCTATTGACCCCCTTGAGTGACAGGGTTAATTAAGGCTTATGGGGGTATATATTGACCCCCATGAGTTATAGGGTTAATTAAGGGCTTATGGGGATCTCTATTGGCCCCCTTGAGTGACAGGGTTAATTAGGGGCTTATGGGGGTCTGTATTGACTCCCATGAGTGACAGGATTAATTAAGGCTTATGGGGGTCTATATTGACTCCCATGAGTGACAGGATTAATTAAGGCTTATGGGGGTCTATATTGACCCCCATGAGTTATAGGGTTAATTAAGGGCTTATGGGGATCTGTATTGACCCCCTTGTGTGACAGGGTTAATTAAGGCTTATGGGGGACTGTAATGTCCCCCATGATTTATAAGGTTAATTAAGGGCTTATGGGGGTCTGTATTGACCCCGAGAGTGACAGGGTTAACTAAGGGCTTATGTGGGTCTGTATTGACTTCCATGAGTGACAGGGTTAATTAAGGGCTTATGGGGGTCCATATTGACCCCCATTAGTTACAGGGTTAATTAAGGCTTATGGGGGTCTGTATTGACCCCCTGAGTTATGGGGAAAATTTTAGTTGCCTGGGGTTAATATTTTTTAGCGGGAGTCCTTTCAGGACCTTTACTGAAATGTAAAATTTAAAATTCAGCGGTGTCACTATTGGTGCCGATCGTGGACCCCCGCTTCAAGGGGTTAATATGGGGGGGCTGCGGGGGTACCTATGGACCCCTGCAGCAAGAGGTTATTGTGGGGACACTTCGGGGGTCCCAATGGGGACCCCCAGCATAGAGGGGGGTTAATTTTCGGTGCCGGGGGGGTAGTTGGAGTACCGAGCTTATGTGTGGGACTGCCGTGGAGGTCCCGTTTAGGACCCACACAGCAATTGATGAGGTGTGGGAGCATGTAAGATCATCTTACAGGCTGTCCCTCCTCATGTAGATTTTCTCTGTGTTGATACGGACAGCCCTGCTGCGTAGCTCACACGTTGCTCGCAGCAGGGCTAATTTAATAGCGTCGTAACTTTTATACATTTGCAGCACGTAGGATTTAAGTAGAAGCATCTTATCGACGAGGCTGGAATTTAATAGGGCTATTAATTACCCCCCTTTAATATACAGATAATTGTGCTCTGCTTAACAGGTGAGTAATTGAAATAGTACCTCTTAAATGAACCTGCAAATGCCTGACTTTTCCTAGATATAATGGGAGCTGATGCTGAATTTCAGAGGCTGTATTTTTTCGGTGTAAATGTTTGTAATGCTTGGCTGTACATGGTATGACTAACAAGTGGATGAGAGTTCTTGACATCTTAACCATCATGTGTCAAGGCTGCTAACATTTTCTCTCGTCTAAAATGCACACTGTCATGTGGCTACTATCAGATACCATACAAAGAAGCATTTCAGTATGGATTAGTATAGAAGGAATGAGAAATATTAAATTATATATTTATAGTATGGAACTTTAAGTATATTTTATAGCACTGAACAATTATGTATAAACTCCAAGATGCTTTTCTCAATTTTCCACCAATCACTATAAAGCCAAGGAAAACAAAGAGGCCAAACATCCATAAAGCAATGTACTGTATTAACAGGGAATTCCCCTATTTTTGCTCATTTTGATTTCTAGTTTTTTTGGGATCACATCTATCTCTTTATATATAGTCAATGGTTTATTTAACTTTGTCAGAGTTTATTGCTGAAAGAGCCATTCCTTTATGAGTTGTGAATAGATTGATTTCTAAAAATTGCATTTCATTTGCACCACAGCCATTATGAGACAAAACTTAAGAATAAAAAAAAAAAAAAAAACTCTATTTCACTGATATGAGTGAAGCAACCTTTTTTTTTTTTTTTTAATTTCATTAGGTTTCATGTTTGTGTTTTGGTTAGAAGCATATCATGTCCACATATCCTGCTGCTTCTTCAGCCTGATAAAGGGATATCAGGGGTTAAGCATTTTCTTATAATATCATTATGCTTAATTGCCAATACATTAACCTCCTAATGTGTTTAAACGCGCATTTCTTTTCAATGTTTTTATGCGACATGTTCATTATCCACACTTGGTAGCGCAAGCATTCCGAAGACATTCAGAAGAATAAAGACTTCAATTTAAAATTAAAATATGGGCAAATCATAATACAGAACCAGGTACAACTAATTACATAAAAGGTGTGTATTGTTATTTAAAGTCATAGAGCCCTATTCTATTAGAAACCTGTGAGTGACTCTAAATTGACTTAAGCCCACAATTTACGTCTTGCAGACTCCACATGTAAAACCCTGCATTTTAAATAGGATTTCAGGGGGTATGATCATATGATCTGACAATAATTAAGCTCATATTTCTTAAACACAGCCAATAATAAATTAGACCATCGTTATGACGTTAGTAAGACATTCAAGTTACGTGTAAATTCCAATCAGAGGCTACAAAATTAATGAGAGCCAATAAGTAATATCTGCCGATTAGGCTCGCATTCAAGCAATCCAGCATGCTATAAAATCCATTACAGCATCTATTTTAATCCATGTGGGTTTCTTGACATGTATTAACCTCTTGAGTCCCGGGATCAATATTACTCAAAAATAATGGTTGAGATAATATTTTTAGTTGCATATTTGTGGGTTTGAGACTTTTATATAATTGTTTTTAAAGTCTTTCCATGCCTTCCCATGCTATTAAAAGTACAATATTGTGTGTATAATTGCTGCTGGAGCTCAAATAAGTGTTTGAAAAAGCCATTGTGAGTCCTATTTAGTATGCATAATGTTTATCACAGAAACTTTGTACTCTTTTCATTTGTGGGTTAGATTTTATTTGTTATCTAGAGCTACAGGTCTAATAGACTATTGATTTTGTTTAACTTTAATTAATTATCTCTCGTAATGTTCAAGCTGTGCTAAAACCAATGGAGTTCCAATGCTGGATTTGTGTCTTTGGCTGGCCCTTAGTGATTGTGGGTGGGTAACTCATCATTGGATTGTGAGTAGCTGATAGAATATGTGGCAATTTTAAGAGCTGTCCGAAGTGTAAATACATTTTATAAATTGGCTAATAGAATAGGGCCCATTGTTGGTCCAAACTGCAATATTTGATGGTAAATAAATGCTGCCTTTCATCAAATATAAAAACTTAAATGGTTCGGTCCCGCAAAAGACAAGATGTCCTATCTTCATACCTTTAGAAATTAAATGAATGTTAATAGACATAAATGTATGAGGTATTAGTGTAGAACAAATATTTCCTCATAGGGCATAAACAACAATCTAGGGGTTGGCTCCATTCCCTGAAGTTATGTTTTGGCTCCTTACTTATATAATTAAAGATACACACTTGAATGTGAATATAAGTTTAACATTCTATATTAAAAAGGTTTTAAATATTATAGGGATTTTTAAGAAAGTAATGGTTAATATGTCAAGTAAAATAATATTTTACCAAACACTCCAGTTTTGTTCACCGATAGCCAATAAAAATATAATTTGTCCCTCTTTTTTTAGCATGTTTATGATTTGATTATTTATTTAAGTATAAAAAATAGCCATATAACTATTAACACATAGAAAATGGTGTTAAGGAAATAAAGGTACAATCAGGTGTTTGGGAAAAGAAATGTAACAGGATTATTTAAAACTTTTGGTGCCAGGAGTTCGGTTGAATACCGGAACAAAGAAGCCCAGGCTTGCTGAAACCCTGGAACAGTGGAGTCAGCTATTTGAGAAGTAAGGAATAAATTAACTGCATTTAGCCATTTAATCTTTCTGCATTACCTAATTTTCCATACTGGGGGTTGTGGAAGTTATCCCATCCCAAGGAAGGCTTGTAATTTCATTGCAAACAAACACATTCAAAGTTTATTTCTAAATGAGTTAACTCATGCTATTTGAATTTCCTGCTCACAGCTAGATAGGCAGGTTGTTCAAATTTCCTGTCTCTGGTGACGGAATGAAAAATAAATGGAAAGGTGATCAGGGGGAAGAATAGTAAGTGACTACAGCCCTAATTAGGAAGACATAAGGGGGAACTTAGGGACATTTAGGTGGACATCACGACATCACACAGGGAACTCCAAAGTACACCATTAGTATTTTAAGGTAATGTTACAATTGTTCTCCCCAAAAATTACATTAATTGACAAGAGCACACAACCCTTCTCTTGTTTTTGTAAGCACATTATTGGCACTCTGTCTATAAGTCTATAGATTAGTCATAAAAATATATATTGTCTAAAGGTACAGATAATACCAAAAAAAAAAAAAAATATCCTATATACTTCAATTCCTAAAAATATCCATAATTCCCTAAAAATATTCAATTGATTTATCTTTGACCATCCTCCTCTCTCTTAATCTGCCCCAAGCTCTCATCATCTCCTCCCTCTGTTACTCAAGCTCCCATCTCTCCTCATCCTTCTGTTCATCTCTCCCCTTGAGGCCACCCCCTGGATCTCCCTATCTCCTACTTTGAAACACATGACCAGCCTCTGGTTCCACCCCTTTGATACCACTCTACACCCCCTCTATCCTCCTCTCCACCCCACATTGACTCAGATTCCATCAATGCCAATCACATTCATTTTGCTTCAAGTATATTCATGATAGGTCAATTCACAAATTGGAATAAATGCAAATCCCCAAATTCCTAACACATTGATAGCTTATGTTATGATTATAACTTACTTACATATGTCTGTGTCAACATTCAATTTAAGTTGTATTCAGTAGCACTGTCACAAGTCTAGCACATCCTCTTATCAATGCGGATTCACTAATGACATTTCTTCCAGTCCAACACTTGTATTCATATCTCTGTATGTATTGTTATGTCATCACTGACATCACAATGCTGTGGCCAGATGTTAGCCAGCAATAGGAACTCTAAGCAAGTACTGTGTAGATAGTTCAGGGATGTCTCATTCTGACATACTACAAAGAGATTAATTTTAGCTCTACAAAAGTGTTGAGTCAATTATATCATTAAAATACACTAATTTAACATTCCACTAGTTTCTTTAATGCATCAAAGTGTGATATTGGTCAAATACTATTTTTCATATGTATTATTGTATATGTACAGTAAAAAGTATAACTGTACTTTCATAGGGGAGAGAATGTCATTTTCATCACATAAGGAGAAAGAGAGAACTTCTGGAGAATTAAGTAAATTTCAGGGAGTGAGAGCTGGGATCAGAAATTGTAAAAATTGCATCATTTGCATAAATCTAACTTATGTGACCAATTAGGTTAGAGTCAATGCCTCTTACTTCATCTCTAAACCTCACTGTCTCTACAAGCAGAAATACTAAAGTTGTTGGAAATGAAACCTAAACCTGACATTCTAATGGAAAGAGGACTATATAGGGCCCATAGGGCTCTAATAATAATAATAGGGCTGGAAAAAAGTTGATAAGGTAGTTGGGAGACTAATACATACCATCAGAAGCTATCTCAGCATCAAGCCAAAAGGAAGACCAAATGGATTATGCCCATTAACAATGGAAAACAGGGTTACAAATACATATGTTTTATTAGGCCTGTGACTTAGGTCAACAAAGCAAACTATAAAAATTGGGCAAGAAAAGGATGAATTATAGTTGCTAAGCATGACTTTGATCTTAATGATAACATTCTATAAAGAAATTTGGCAATCATTCTAACAAAATGTAGGATCTTTAGCAAGTTCCAAGATTTTCCTTATGTTTCATTTTGAAACACTTTAAGGGCCTCATTCAATTGCAATTTGGTGAATTGAATAGGGCTCTAAATAAGCACATAGTATATTTTTTAAAATAAGTTTTTAGATAGTGAAAACCTTGCTGTTGGATAGATGTTTACTAACTAGAAACTTCTTAAAAAATATGTTCTGTGCTTATTTAGAGCCCTATTCAATTGGCCAAATTGCAATTGAATGAGGGCCTAAGAGTGTAAGCATGCTTTGATAAATATAGGGTACCTTTAGATCTTAAGTCATAATAGTTCAAAAGAATACCTCCCACCCATTTGGATAGGAGTCAAATGTCAGGTAGATAAAATTGAGAACATCAAACATGAAGGACATCACACATGAGGGCATAAGATATCATCAGTGCTGAGCGGTCAGTCCTAAAAAATAAGGGAAACCCCTCCCTTATAGAAACTCCAATATTAGTGTGGTAGGAGCACAATGTTACAGTTATGCAACAAAATTGAAAGTATTAATAATCCTAAATTACTCTAGGATTAGATGTACAAGTAAATTAAAATATATTTATCAACCTACAGGATATGAGTTGGAGAAAAATATCAAAATCTATCAAAAGGAATGCCACTTGGTAATCTTAAAGGAAGAGGAAGAATATTCAGTATTATACGAATTTCAGCACCTGAAGGTAGTTTCTGTTATAAATTTGCAGCCAAATGTCCTTCAGTTTCCTCTATACATCATTTGGGACATTGTAAATAGAGGTGATCAGTGTTAAAGACCATTCTTCTAACACATTTTGCATGTATATTTAATGTTAAAGGGTTGCTATGATAGTAAACTTATCAAGAAATTAGTGCTCTAGGGATGTGGATATACATGGAGCCATTAAATAAACATTTGGTGAAGGAATAGCTTCTACTGTACAAGTTGCTCATCCATGCAAAGGGTTCCTTTCTATAACTCACCAGCTGGAGCAGACAGCAGAATTCTGATAACCTTTCATCAAATCAATTGATTGTGCAACATAATTAAGGAGAAAATACAATGGTAACTAAACAAATTAACAAAAGTTATAAAAAAATGGTACCATTAAACAATATTACTTGGTACCATAATAAAGATCTCTAGATCAGAAGGTTAAAGTTAACCTAGTCACTCACAGATTTTTGCAAAATATGTAAGGGGACTCAACGGTTCCAGATGCTTCATTTGGGCTGAGTGAGCTCTCCTGCTGCTGCGATATATGGGGAAATGCTAAATAGCTCCAAGACATGCTGAGATAGCTATCTGATATTGACGGTTTACAGCAGGACTTGGTTAAGTGGGGATTATAGCAGTATGGGCTGTGGCTGTATTTTTAGTGATGGGCATAAGCTAGAAGTATAAGTCTGATGGAAAAGTTATCTCTATTTACCAGTTACAGCTATATTGGGGAAATGATAACCCCCTTTCCTTTGTTTAAATACCAAGTGGATGACTGTTACTTATCATAATGCTTTTCCCTATGCAGGAAAGCTGGGTTATATTCTAAACAAGATAGAGAAGTGTTTTTCTGACTCTTTTGTACTTCGTCACTAAGGATTAGAACCTACTTGTGGTTATTTGGTAACCAATTAAATATGATATGTCCATTAAGATATATTTATACCATGCTAAATCACTTTACTTATAATATTGCTTTCTTAAGACATTAAAGCAAAAATAATGGGAATTTAGTGAGTTGCAAACAAAAAGCAAGAGAGGAAAAAGGGAAGGAGAGAAATTAACTATGTACTCTGGCTGAACTATGAGAAAGCACAAAGAGACTAACAGCTATAATGATTTTAGTGAAAAACGTACACTTCCTCTTTAGCTCGATGTGCAGAAGTTGTATGTATCTGTTAAATGTACCATCCCCCTCTGCTTGTCTTAGAAATAACCACATGGCCTCTCTATGTCCCTCCCTCCACCTCCTCCCTAAACACCCTATCTATTTCCCTCTCCACACTCCACCCTCCAGTCTCCTGATAATCCATTCCCTCTGTCTAACTATCTCTTTCCCTTCAAGCCCGTGGATAGAATAACATCTATCCTGCCCTCTGCAGCATGGGCTCAACTGGACCCACTAGCCCACCCACCTATGATTCTTGTTATTTTATAACACAGGTCCTTCCACTATCACCTGCATTTCTCACAGCTGCTACTGACACACATTAGTACTTAACTCATTACTCTCCTGACACACCTCAACCTCCCTTGCTCTTTGTAACTTCACTCTTACACTCCTATCAGCATGCTACCTGAAACATCATTGCAGAAAGCACTTTCCAGACCTCTCACCCAAGTAAATTTCACATTTTTACCCCAGGTCTCTGCCTACTTCACTCCCTTAAAATTGTAAGTGGCGAGTTTTCAATCTTATAGGGTGCTTTGGGTAAAAGCACGTACATAAGATTCTAAGCTCAAAACAGGGCCCTCCATTATTTATACTACTTGTCAATAATGTATTTTTTCTGTTTTTCAACCCATGTTCAGAACAACGGAATATGTTGGCGCGTTACAAATAAAACATATTATTATTATTATAATCCTGCTTGCAAAATAAAATGCCATTCACTAAAAGGGTTTAAATTTGAGGCAAGAATATGTTAAGGTTCAGAATTGACAAAAATAAATGCTTTTCTCATTTTTCTTTGAACCACATGGTTAAAGATTTAGCTCAGGGGCTGTTTGAATGTACCTATATTTGATATCTCCATGTAAGCTTAAATCATTGAGAGAGAAGGAGATAAAGGAAAAAGAGCGGTTTAATAGAAGAAGCGTATGGTACAATAGGCGAAGTTAATGCATACAACTTGACGCCAGCCAGAAGTTTATCTACACATAACATAATTTTCATCTCTCCTAAGATGGGAATACTGAGAGTGTATATATCGGATATAAGCGAATAATAATATTTGGGATACTATCATTTAAAATTCAGTAGAATATGTTCTCTTCTGACAATAGTGTGTTCTAAATCTTTAACAATTGAGTATATTATTGGTGGTGTGATTACGCTGATTTTGTTAAGAGTATTTATTGAGCAATTGCCTATAGAATTTATTAAAGAAAAGCATAGACAATAGTAATGGTAAAAAAACAAGGTTTAAAAAAAAGGATATATCCATGCAATTATATGTGATGCAATAACTGATTCAAGCTCTTTCCTTTGATATTATTATTATCCTTTATTTATAACGCACCAACATATTCTGTAGCGCTATATAGGGGTTTAAGTACAACTCAAGGAAATGCCTAGACCTTGATTTTGTTAATAATGGAGTCTTGTAGCGGAGAGGGGCTGGGGGTCTTTTTTTGGAGGAGGTGGGGAATAAGTACACTAAGAACACTTTAAAAATGTACCTAGACGAAATTAGAATATTACTGGGTTAAGTTTGTATTATACACAGGAATTCAACATAAGACATGTAATTAATCTCACAAATATTTGAATTAAGCCAAGATTTAAAGAGAATGTATTGAAATGTAATAAATAAACTGGACAGAACCTCACTTTGATTAGACTACCTTGGTACTTAATTGATACACATCTACTTAATTCTATTAAGTAATTTTAGTATATATACGGTATTCACTTTTAAAAACAACTTATATATGTTCGATTCACAAGCACGAAGATGTTTTTTATATATGGATTGATGTTTCTTTTTTCCCTCTCTTTCTCCCCCCCCCCTTCCTGCTTCAATCTCTCTCTTGCCTGACCTCCATTTTTTCTTTTGATGGACATAGACCTTTAATTAGAAATAACATTTATTAATAACTTTTATATTATATTTAATGATTGAATTTATGAATACTGGTAAAATATATATGTATTTTGTTTGTGTGAATGAGGATAATAATGGAAGCCTTCCATAAAGAAAATGCAGATGTTTGTTGTGTCCAAGAGATTAATTGGAAGAAAAGTAAAGATTCAAATCTCCCCGATACAATATATAACTATAAGATATTTGCTAGCTATAAGAAAAAGTCCACAGGACTGGCTCTCTTGTTTAATAAAAAAACTAAATAATTAAATATAAAGGAATAGCTGGGGAAGCCAAATATATTATTTGGATTGGATCTCTTAATCGAGACTTATATACCATTGTAAAAATCTTTGCTCCAAATTCGAAACAGAATAATTGTTGGAATAAAGTAATGAAACATATACGAATAATTAAAAAGGGGTACCTAATCATATGTGGAGACCTGAATATGATAGTGGATCCTGACTTAGATAGGAAATATTCAACAAATCCATTTTCTACAAATGTGACAAAAATGTTTCAATCTTTAATCAAATTTGATTTATATTAAGCCTGGAGGAGTTCATAGTGGAGAAAGAAACCACACCTTTTTTCAAATAGGCATCAAGTCTCTAAAGGAATAGATTATTTTTTAGTTTATCACAACGTTTTGGAAAAGATAGTAAAAGTGGAAATTGATTCAATAAATAGCGCTGATCATATGTTGATCAAATTGATCAAACAAAAATAGCATTAACCCCAAGATTAACTTAGCAAAAAAAATTGACATTATATTATTTAGTTCTCAAAATGATAAAGAGCAACTTAATCAAAAAATATTAAAATTATTTGAAATAAATGAAAACTGCAGTCTGGCTCCATATTATGGAAATCACACAAGGCCTACAGTAGAGGTATGTTAACATCATGGTATATTACTAAGGGGGACAAAAGAGGTATCATTTTAAGGGAGCTATATATTAAGTTTACTCAATTATAAAGATCAAATAACTTTCACCAACACCAACTTTAATGTCAGAAATATGCTTGATCCAAGCTGAAATAAAGTAAAAAAATATCTTCCAAAATCAAGTTGAACAAGCAATCTGGAGAGTACATAAAAAATATTACCACTCAGATAATAAAGTTGGTAAAGAACTAGCATTCAAAGGAAAAAAAGAAAGAAAAGTTCTGCAATAGGATTGAAGAATTAACTGACCACACTGGGATAATCCATAAAAAAAAACAAATAGATATCTTTCAAATATATTCAAATCCTTTTATAATCTTGAAATATATTTGCATATAACTAAACCAGCTAGGGAAGAGATAATTAATTATTTTGGCTAAGATTACACTTCCTACAATAACTAAATAAGATCCTGTAAATCTTGAAAAATACATTTTGTATAAAGAAATCAAAACCGCTATTAGTAGTCTAAAAGTAGGTAAAGCACCAGGTCCAGATGGCTTCCCCAATGCATACTATAAAGTATGTGCTAAATCTTTAAGAAAATACTTATATTAAGTTTTTAATGAAATAAAGAAAATGGGAGAAGCACCACCAGAAATGCTTTAAGCCATAATGTCAACAATTCCTAAAGAAGGCATTGAACCAAGAGACTGTAAAAATTACAGACCCATTTCTCTTCTGAATTCAGATATTAAGATCTACGCCAAAATTCTGGCCACAAGACTTAATCCCTTATTATATAACCTTATTGCCAAAGATCAGTCTGGATTTTTTTTTAAACGACAAGGGTCTGATAACACTTTAAAATAAATAAATGTATTAGCTTATATTAAACAAAGAAATGTGCCATCTCTTATTCTGTCATTTGATGGCGAAAAGACATTTGACATAGTGAATTGAGAATATTTAGAACTAGTTAAACAAAAGTATGAATTCGGACAGTTTGGGCCCCATGCTATTAAAGCATTATACTCTAACATGTCTGTTTACTTGGTGGGTCCAGGATATGTAACAGATACATTTTCCATCTCCAATGGGACTCACCAAGGATGCCCACTGTCTCCTAAAATATTTGTTTTAATTATACAATCCTTAGCAGAATTGATTAGGAGCAATTAAGACGTAGAAGGCATTAAAAGTATGAATTTAGATCTGTTGATCAAGGTTAATGATATGAAACTTTGTAAACATCTGTCTAATACCTTATCAGAATAGAAACATATTGATTTCATGGATAGGGGGAATCTCTGCGATAAAGATGACTGTTCTCCCTAAAATAACATAGTTATGTAGGTGCATACCTTTAGAAGTCCCAAAATATATTCTGGATCAAATGCAAGCATTAATAGACCACTTTATAAATCTGAGTAAAAGATTTCATATAAAAAAAAAAAAAAAAAGTACTGAGAATTTAATAGAGGTGACTTTCTGCTCCTAGTATTGGAGAAAACTACAGTATAAGGCAGTAATGCTATCTAATATAATAAAAATAGCTTTGCCTAAGGATATACCTAAATGGATGCAACTTAAAAAAACTCTAAAAGTTAAACATTTAATTTGGTTTAAAGACAAAGAATTAAAGAAAAAATTGAATTTACCTATAACCATCAAATCAAATTTAATTTCCTGGGCTAAATTAAACAAGACTATGCAATTTATAACGTTTCCATGTTTAATAATCCCCATATCATTTCTAGGGGAAAAAATTATTAACTGATTCAAAGAAATAGAAAGAATTATATACTAACTAGCTACTTGCCCGTCAAAAATGACTGGATTAAAATTGTAAGGCTGGCAATGCTGTTTGCCACACAATGTGAGGTTTTTGCTCCTCTGGGCACCTTCGTCGCTCATCGCGAGCCCCCCACAAATATACCTCAAAATCACTTGCAACCTCACTTCCAGGCTTCCCGGCTCTTCCCCTGTGCTGTCTGTGAATGTGTTATTATATTTGTTAATTTTTTGTTTTTTCAAGAGGCTTGCATGTGTGATGGCGCAGCTGGCTGCATATGCTGTGAGACTTGCATGTGTGACAACGCCGCTGGCTAAAATAAGTGCCTTCGGAGCGCATTGCAGCCCAAGTGGTGCACAGCTGCTTCACAAGGCTCACATGTGTTATGGAGCCGCTGGGTGCAATGAGTTACTTCGGCGCTCATTGCAGCCTAAGTGCTACGAGGCTCGCATGTGTGACGGAAACACTGGCTCACCTTGCTTTGCGAGGTCGCAACTGCATTACCAACATCGCAAACGTCCCCAACATTGACAACTATATATGTAATAATAATATTAAACCATTTGATGAACTGATGAGTGATTTTTGAATCTCAGAGAATCATTGGTTGAAATATATAACTTTAAAACTAGAGCTTTCTAAGCTGGAATATCTTCTGAATGAAAATAGGAGAATAAATGTAGCTGAAAAATTATGTTTGAAAGGAGGAGAGAAAAATCTGAAATCTAAATGTTACAAAGTAACAAATAATTCTCCAAAAAAGGGAAAACCATTATGATGAAATGATGGGAAAAAGAATTTGGCCAAGAATGAAGTGAATCTGATTGGAATAGAGAATTTGAGTTAACATTGCAGGTTACCAAAAGTACTAATTTTAAAGAAGTGTATTTTTAATTATTACAAAAGTGATATACGTTCCAGCTTTACTTTCAAAAATAGCTTCATATATATATATTCCAATCAATGCTGGAGATGTAATGAGCCTAATGGTTCTCAGCTTAATATTTGGTGAACATGTAAAGAAATACAAAAATGCTGGTCCTCCTATTATACCCATGTATTATGTCTGATTGATAATAAATTGAAATTTCCCCTGCCTGAATGGATGCTCTTCCATATTTTTCCTGATAAAATGAATCAACCTGTTAAAAATTTGATTGTACAAATATTACATGTAGCTAAATGGTCTATAGTAAAGTGGAATCAACCATATGTACCTTCTTGGAGTGAACTCCAGGAGATTGTAGAAATAAATAAAATGATTCAAATAGATTATTGGGAATTATGTAACATTTTTTCTGATAAAACTATAATGAAAATGTGGGATGCATACTTTTCAGTGAATGAATGTTTCCGCTTCATAGAAATATGTATTATGTATGCTATGTCCTTAACTAATGTGAGTGAATTTAGAAACATGAGAGTACTATTTGTTTTCTATGACATTTTTATTGATATAGTACGCTTGTCTCTTTTTATATATCATGTATGAGAAAATAAAATAAAAAAAGAATAAAAAAACACAGCTGCATTTACAATAATATGTTTGTACATGACTGAGAAAAGTTTATATATTTGTGGAAATGTCATAAAACGTGCTATTTTGCCTTTCATAGTTCCATTTCGGAAAAAAAATGTATATTGATTGTAGTAAAGAGTTGGTTTGATTTTTAAATTTTCTGTTTTTAGGAATATTTGTATTGTTATGTATTGCAGAGCTGCTGTCCAGAGTGCTGAATGAAAATATGATCGCATCATCTATTTGGTATACACTGCCTCATATGAAATTTAATCTGACACAACCAAATATATAATGGAAATAATAATGTTCAAGAAGGAATTATCTCCCAGAAAGAGAGGAACACAAGTACAAAGGTCATGACTACAAGTTGGAAGGTGGACTATTTATGGGTTATGTGCTAAAGTACAAGTCTACTGTGAGGGCAGGAGATAAGTGGAATAACTTTCCAAGTGGAAGTGGTAGGGTCGAACACAGTTAAGGAAGTTAAGCATGCTGAGCGTAATCATACGGCTATCCTGAGGTTTAAAAAAAAAAAAAAACAGTCTTTGAGTATCTACCGTAGAATGAGCAGACTAGATGTCCTTCTGTTTCGGATCTGCCATCAAATCAATGTTTCTAGGTTTATATATTCAACATTGGGAGAGTATTTTGAGATGAAAGCACTAATGTAAGAGGGTGCATTGTTGTTGAGAGCTTTATTTGCTAGAGTCAAGATATAGAATTTTATTCTGGAGGCTATGGGAAGCCAATAGAGTGAATGACAGAAAAGAGCTGCAGGAAACTGAGCGTTGAGTGTGGAAGATGAGTTTACCAGATGCATTTAATATGGATTGGAGTGGGGACAGGCGGGTGATAGGGATGCCATGAAGGATTGAGTTGCAGTAGTAGAGGCAAAATATGATGAGAGAGCTAATTAGAATTTTAGCGGTGTCTTGTGTCAGATAGTGATGGATTTTGAAGATGTTTTTTTAGTGCAAATGACAAGATTTTGTGATTGATTGTATATGAGGAATGAAAGAGAGGACAGGGTTTAGTAGAACCCCAAGACGAGGGGGCCTGGGAGGTAGGCATGATGATGGCATTGTTGACAGGGAGTGAAAAGTGAGGAGTAGAGGCTGAGAAGAGGGTGGAAAGATTAGGACACACAGTCTTTGGCATGTTGAGCTTGAGTTGAGTATATGCTAGAGAGGCAACAATAGCTAGAAGACAGGGAGAAGTTCTGGTGCTGAGAGGTAGATACGAGTGTCGTCTGCATAGAGATGATAGTGAAATCCAAAATATTTTATTAGGGTACCAAGGGAAGATGACTATGTCTTGGCACTACACAATGAGCAAAGTGGGCAGCCACTTAGTGCACCAATTTCCAAGAGGCAACATTAAGAGCATAACATTTTTCACAGGAATTCAACACTAAATCAAACTGACCTCTAGAAAAGATACAAAATAAAACATTACAGCCTACCTTTTGTGTATTTCCTTATGCTACTGATATATAGAGTAGTATAGTCCTGCCATCTTACGATTACAGTATCTGTATTTAACTTGTAAAAATAAAACAACTTTTACACTATTACACTATGAACTATGAACTCAACTACCAGTAAAGTAAAGGTAAAGTAAAGGTAAACAATTCTCACATAATTAAATATCTTCAATTAAGTACCTACATCACAAAAGAAGCATGTTATATAATAATGTTACATTGCATTGCATTGAAATAGATTCCTAATTATATGCTTTTTTTCTGTTCTTTGTCATATATTTACTAAACTTTTGCAAAGTCTGAAATGGCAAATTTTCAGCTAGGAAAAAGGCTTCATCATGATGCAAATAACAAAATGTTGTGACCTGAAATGCTCAGTAAATACTTTTTTTGCAAATGTTTATTACATAATTGAATTTTGACAGCCTACAATTAGTTCATTAAAAAAAAGATCATTCTGTCTCATTAGTTACAGACAAATGTTTAGTCAATCAGCCTAAAAACTTGGAAGCGGTGTTGAATTTGGTGAACCTTAGGGGGCTATTATTTCAACAGATATCCAGATATTAATTTGCATATTTACCAAGACTAGGAGGACAACATTCAAAATACAATAATATATTCTTGGTAACATCACCCTGGGTGGGTACTGTGCACTCTGATCATTAAAAAACAAAACAAATGGATAGACAGATACTTAGATAGATAGATTCTTCAAGAAGTATGTTGTGGTTGGAGTGTTATTTCTTTCAAAAACTACCTTTGCTCAGAGATATAAAAGGATGTTTTCCATATCTTAGATACATTTTTCCAAGGGAAAAAAAAACAACTTTTCAGATATTATTTTTTTTTAATTCTATATAGGCAATCAGATTTAGGTATTCCTTCTAGATGCCTTTTAATCACAATTTATGTATACGCTATATATATATATATGTATATTTACATTTGTATTTTCCATTTCTATTATTTATTTATTCTCTTTAGAGACTTGTGTTATTGTGTAAACTAAGTGTTAAAATTAGTCATTTAAGTTAATTTGTTGTAGGTTTTTAATTTGTAAAATTAACATTTTTATTTTCATTTGGCAAAATTTTTTAATTAAAGTCATAATGTATTATGTGTTAAACCAAAAATTTGAATATATACAGTACTACGAAAATAGTAAATCTGGCAATGCTGTTTGTCACACAATGTGAGGATTTTGGCCCTCTAAGCACCTTTGGCACTCATCGCGAGCCGCATCCCCCCCCCCCCCCCGTGTACTCTAACTTTCCTGCTTTGCACCGATCATCGTGGGGCTCACAATGAGCGCCTTTGGTGCTCATAGCAAGCCTCAACCCTTTCCTCCCGCCTTCCTCCCGGGCCACTCATTGCACATTTTGTTAACCTGCAAGTTTTGTGATTGGGAATGCCATGTCTCTTTCCACCATCTCCCCCGTCCCATCCCTGTGTCTTTCTCCTCTGTGTGTCTGAAAATAAAACCAATGGCAGTCAGCTTGTAAAACGCAAACATTCAGCAAACTCCGGCATGCCTGGTGTTTATGGTGTGTGTTACTGTCTTTGCCATTGTGTATTTTCTAAGCCCCACATGCCTGGCTTTGCTCAGCCTCGTTTTCATCTAGTTTCAGATTTTTTACATTTTTCGGCTGCCTTTTTTTTCCCTCACTTAGCAGATTTTGAATTGATGAAAAACCGCAAATAGGGCTCAAATTCACTTGCAACCTCACTCCCAGGCTTCTTGGCTCTCCCCCTGTGTTGTGTGTGAGTGTGTTATTATTTTTGTTAAATTATTTTGTTTTTATTCAGGTTTTTAGATTTACGCACGTGGCTCGCAGTTGCTACCCTCGCAGTCGCGTGCCTCAACTGCTTGACCTTGCTTTGCGAGGCTCGCAGTGCAATGAGCAGCCCAAGTCCTGCTTGCTTCATGAGGCTTGCAGTGCAATGAGCGCCTTTGGCGCTCATTGCAGCCTAAGTCCTGTGTGGTCAACGGCTTGCCTCGAGGCTCACAAAGTGTGACCAACATCGTAAGCGTTCCAGAAGCGGACAACGATTATAGTTATAACATAATGCTTCTGTACTTGTTCATTACACTAAACATCAATCAAGAAATCAGAAATGAAATGTTGAAAAATGTTTAAATTATGTGGAGTTAACTAAAATATTATGATATTGCTCTCCCTTTGTATTTTTTTATACACTGCAAAATATCATTTATTGTGAGTTTTATGGCATCTACAAAGATCACAAATAAACAAATTTCCAGGAATTCAATTGATAGTGGTATGTGATTACATTAATACTAGCAATAAAATACGTGCTATATGCAACAATATATAACAGCATTGTTATAATGATAAGAGTGCAAAAGGAACACAGGAAGTAATTTTTTTTATTGTTTCTCTTCCGGCGGGACCAATACTCTATGCTAGTGGTGGGTTACACTGTCCACCAGCAGTCCAGGATTTGTATAAATCTCTGTATTCCTTATCTGCTTCAGTAGACTTGAGTTACACAGTTACATTCTGATTATTCACCCTGGGCTTATTCACAGACCAATTTAAATCCAGGCATGTTGGTGGCCCTCAAATGACCAAGGTGCCCAGCACTGCTCCAATTCATCTGTAAAATTTGGATCATATATTACTAGATTCCACTTAGGTTTCAAAGACATTTAATCTAAACATCACAGACATGTTCTATTACCCCAGTACCAATCTCATTATAAGCACCACTAGAAGTATAGGAGAATATTAGGCAGAAAGTTGGTAAACCCTATTAATGGAGAACAGTTAAATTATGAAACATAAACCCCCCTAGCCAGAGGAGTCAGAGCAGGAGCCATGTTATGAGCGCCACAAGTTAAAATTAGTTTTGGTAAGCTTTTGAATTGTAAATCTTGTGCTAAATCCTTTAGCCAATTGAATAGGGCTCTAAATAAGCACATAACATATTTTTTTAAAGAAGTTTTTAGCTAGTAAACATCTATCCAAAAGCAAGGTTTTCACTAACTAAAAACTTCTTTAAAAAAAATATGCTATGTGCTTATTTAGAGCCCTATTCAATTGGCCAAATCGCAATTGAATGAGGCCTAAGTATTTATGTATAGCGTCTCAGTGTTGGCACAAGGGAAATATGAGAATTTTATTATTCGTCTGTTTGAAATATCTAAATTATAGTCTGATATTTTTCAGTTGTTCTGATGTAAAGTCAAAATGTACTATAGTAATGATCATCACATATATCATTCTCTATTCATTTTATATTGTCTCAGGTTGGGGATTAAATATTTCAGACAGTGTCTTACTGATATAAGATTTACATCTGGGCCTGTATTGTTAATTAAAAATTATCACCAGACAGATGTGAATAAGGCTGGGTGATACAATACATCTTACTTTTTTTGGGTCATAAAGCCATACTTGTATTTTAATAAAACAACACATCATAATAACACATGTTTTAGTGTGGCACAATTGAATGGTGGAAAGTAAAGCATTACATGCATTTTTCATAATCAACCATCTATTTCACCAACTTCTTGGGTGGTAAACAGTGCTATGTTATTGTCACAAACCAGAGGTGGGGGCCATGCAGCACCAAACACCACCTTGCTTTAGTTTACAGCAATTCCTCTAGGTTGTGAATTTGGGGTTCATCCCAGTGCCTAGCTTGGGTAGTCAGTCAATTAACAACCAGTCCTCATGATACAAGAACAGAGGAAAGTAATATTCCCCCCAGTGGTTAGGAGCCTCTAGAGTTGCAGGCAGAGAAGTTCATAACAATTCCCTCAGAATTAATTACACTCCTCAAATGATGTATATTCAACTGGCCCCTATTTACTGATCTGACACAATAACATCATATAGTAATCCAAAATGAATTATTGTGGCCTACATTACATATGTCCTACATTACATATGTCCTAAACTCCAATCTAACTAAATAAAGATACACACTTACCCCCAAACCAATGAGGAAGAGCAACAGAACACGGTTTCAATTCAGGAGGGTAAACTGCACTGGAAGCTAAGCCCCAATGCAGGTTTCGTCATTGGATTCTGACATCATCAGGGGGTGCTGCTTTCTGTCCTCTCTGAGTTTAAATAGAAATTGAGAAGGCATGCTGGTTAGCCAATTAAAATAGATGTTTTACATGAGGTTAATCTGTAAATATATATTCACTTAGAAAGCATGTAAGATGTATAGCAAAAATGTAATTAATTCATTAAATAAAGCTTATATTATACACACGCCATGATGCAGAAGCCCAATTCGTCTCCCAGTATTGGGAAAATACTAAAACGTGTTAATCTCTCAATGTAGGGATTATTATAGGTTGTTCTAGTGTTAAGAAGGCTAGTCACAGAAAGGCCCAGTGTGGGTTAATCATTAGTTAGTTATTCAAATGTAGATCTAAGTAAGGCAGTGAGTAATTAAACTCATAAGAGTAATATAGACAAACCACTGTCTATTCTTACTTTAATACTTTACTATTGATCATACTATTCCAGCAGTAAACTTGCAAAACACTTCTCAAAAGCATGACTGAGATGTTAACATCGACCACGCCACTTGATATAATATAAAAAGTGAAACCACACAGGGTAATTATTTAAAGAGACAGTGCAACATTTAAACCATACTCTATAGATGACATGCAGTATAACACTTGAGGGCTGATAGTAGACCACATGTACTATTAAGTCAGCATAATTATAATCACAGTCGGTAAATCAAGATAAATTAATTGGTACAGAACTCCTACCCGAAATTCTTAGCAATACAAAACATTGTGGACACATGTATATGCATAATATAGCACTTCATAAGGAATGGTGAATTGACTAGGAATTGAAACCTCTGATCCTACTTGGCAAGTGAGAATACTATCATTAAATGACCACAAATACCACAGACAAAAACATATGAACTTTTGGTAATTTCCCTGAAAACCTAAATCTAGAATAATTATTTATTTGGTACTGAAGAATGTGATGATCATTTCAAATCCACTCTCATCAAATATCCCTAATTTATCTCTCTGATCTGACATTGAACATTGCACTCAACAAATATTTTATCTTACTCAGCTGCAGGCTATCAACATCTACACTGTGACACTGTCTGGGCTCTGACTGCAACTGACTCTTCAACAGTTTTTCCTGACCATTTCACAGCTGCAGACCCATTGTGATGTAAGAGAGTTTTTAAACACCTGCAGTACTGGAAAGGGTAAATGCCTCTATCAAGCTCTGGCCCACACACTATCCTCTAGGACATCTCTGTATGGCTTTGTTACACCCTGCATTATCCAAGTACAAAATGAGCTGCACCAGCCACTGATACTAGTTATAAGCATGTGTGCAGGAGGTGGAAATACCTATTATATTCCCAGTATAATATAAGCTATATAGAAGAAATTTTAATCTTTTTCACACACTGCAAAGCATGTTGAGACTTTTGGTAAAATGACTGGACTGGAGTCAGATCTTTCCTAAAAGTAAATATATATAGTTTCAGTTTTGTCTTGTAACAAAAATTCTAAGTTGTAATTGGGAGGAAGGAAACAAATATGGGTGTTGAAATGCTTTTTAAATAAGTATTTAAACTAAATAAAAAATATTAATGTAAAAAAGAAAAATGGAAGAAAAAGAATTCAAATGTATAATTTACAATTCTAATACAAATATTTTTAACCCCTGAACCACATATTTGTATGATAGTCAGAGTAGAGAAAGTGACAAACACAACCAGAATCACATTATCTATCCAGTTCCTTGTTGGAGGATTCCAGGGCCTATGCAAGCAATAACTAAAAACTACAAAACCTACGTCAATTCCTGGTCAATAAAAAACGAAACAAAAAAAAAAAAACACAATTTAGACTATGTTCAAATGCTTAGTCGCTTCACTCTTTTCAAACATATGCAACTAACTTTTCCCCTTCTGGATCGCTACCTTGTCGTAGTGAAGGAATTTGTGTATGTCAATGAAGCTGTGAGCGAAACTATTTAGGGTCACCCAAGATGGGTAGGTAATAGCAGAGAAGTCAGACAAATCTCTGTCAACTGAAAAAGGAACTGGCAACCAACTCCATATGGATAAGCACAACCAGAAAAAAAAAGACAGTTGAGCCTGGAGTGCTGCAGTCCATATGGTCATCAAGAGTCAGACACGACTGAAGGACTGAACAACAACAGCTCACTTTTATCCTAGTCAAATATTGGATACCATTAGTGCATATGGCAATACATTTTCTTTATAGGTTGACAAATTTGAGAGTATTTAGAGAGTAATTAGAGAGCCATTTATAAAACCTTTGTGGCAGAAAGAAATCTCATAGGAAAAGCTAGTTTACATATTAATATATGTAATGCTAGCTCCCATTAGAAAAATGTACATATACAAACCATAATGTCTGAAATGTGTCCAGTTAGTGGTAGGAGAGCCCAAACTTGTCTTACAGAGGAGTTAATTTCACCCTGCAATCATAACACTGGTCAACAAAATGTTACTTTTTTTGTCTCAGAAGTCAAACCAGGTGAATCTTGTAGTATTTTTTGTGCTGAATACAAATATATTTTTAGAATTTCTCTATCACGTAAGGATTCTGAGAGACAGTGATTTTAAGTTTACAGTATTACATATATTTACAATACATACATAGTAAAGGACTAACTCCTCTAAAAGGTAGAAGTATAGGATTTTCTCCCATATATTTTACGCTTTTCCATTTTGGAAATGTCCTGGTGGAATCGTTCACCATGTTCATCGCAGACTTCCAAGATTTGCTGGGAAGAAATCCAGGTGCGGATCCAAGAATTGGATTGTCAATGAAATGTTATTTCCCATAGCCTTGTAATATTGAAAAAGATCATACACTATTTCTTTGTTATTGCCTGCCTTATAATTCCCTAAAAAGTTCTGGCAAACACTCTTGAAAGATTTCCACACAGCCTTTTAAGCCTGGTTCAACAGACTATCAAAGTTCTCATCTTCAATCAGTTGTCTTATTTGAGGTCTTACAGAGATCCCCTCTTTGATCTTTGCATCACTGATCCTTGGGGAAAAAAATTCTGAAATATGTAAATCCAGGTCCATTTCGATCCAACGCTTTGACAATGTTCTTCATAAGACCTGCTTTAAATGGAGTGGAGGTAGATACACTTTTTCAGGATCCACGAGTGGTGTATTGACAATATTCCTCTGTCCTGGAGTTAGTGATGTTCCTTTTGGCCATTGTTTCTGAGTGTAATGATTTATTTGGTCTCTGCTGTCTCACTCACAAGCAAAACCGCAACTACTTTCAAGTCACCACAGATATTCCATTTGTATTCTTAAATGTTTGATTTTTTTTCAAGCACGAGTTTCATGCTCTCATACGTTTTTTTGATATTGGCAGCATGAGCTAGTGGCACTGATGGAAACTTATCTTGAGTCCAGATGATTAATACATTTTCTTGGCATTCTTGAACTTCGTATGAACATAAAATGTACATAGAACTACACAAATAACAGATACGCACAGCATTAGATGTTTCAAGAACTAACTCTTTCAACCAACTGGCCAGGAGCATTGACTCACACAGTAAACAAGCAAACACGTGACTCTTCATGCCTCAAGAGCATCACGGGACAGAATATGACTCAACTGTTTATTACTCTGGCCCTTTTTTATGTTGACTAATCAGTAGAATTTACAATAATTAAAAAATAATACTAGGATTTTACTGATAAAAAAAGAACATATCTTATTGCTTTATGAACATGGTATATAGCACAATGTATTATATGAAAGAGGACATAACTAATACTATGGGTGACAGTGCAATTCTGAGACCATTTTTGAAAGATTAAGTAGGGATTTATGAGGGATAGGTCATGTCGAATAAATCTAAGTTTCTATGTGGAGGTTAGTAGGAACTTGGATCAAGGCAACTCAGTGGATGTAGTAGTTCCACATGGAGAACTATTGTGCAAACTAAGGCCCCTATTCAATTGAGCAATTGTTAGTTACTGGGGTCCATAATTGGCGTCTTTTAGCTACCCGCAACCGATTTGCGGGTTACAGGCTGAAAATTCATGTGGTTGTCAAAATTGTAACTCCCGCTCATATAAGCCTTTGATCTTTCAAGCCCGTAAATGTTACAATCACAAATCGCTATTTAATTGCTACAATTCCTCAAGCCCACAATTGTCTTCACACCCGTAAATGGCAAATGTAGAAGAAAATCCTATGAGTACCAGATAGGATTCGCAAAAGGGTTAAACACCTGTTCGTAGCACTGTAAATGCAAACAAAAAAACAATACTGCCCTTTAAAAGACGGGGAAAGCGATGAAAGACATTAGAATTAATTGCACAACAGTCTCAAGTTCGCGAATCTGCAATCATTTCCGTGTTATATCAGTCTCGGTAATTAAGGAGTTAATACATATCAGGCCACCCACATGCTTCATTTTGTTGCCGGATTGTCTGATCACATATCGGACTTCTAAACGATAACTGAATGACGTTTGACCTCCATGTTTTACTGACGTCATGATGACAGTCTCATTTACTCTTGGCTGTTTCTAAATTGGTACGTGCAGCCTTGCTTAATTGATCATGCTCTGAAATGCTACTTACGGGTGCATGGTTTATGGTTTAGGTTTTTGGCCAGGTAGCAAAGCTTCATACATACTACATTAAATCACATAATAGAACAACGACTAACATCATTGCAAGTTTCCATAATACAATTGGCACAAAAAAAAAAACACAACAAAAAAAACAAACAAGCTTTGTATAAACACAAAGAAATTAAGGGGAAGAAAAAACAATTTATAACCCCTCAATCTCATCCTGTAATTCATTTTTAGGTGTGAAATGCTTGTCCCATCTTTTCCACTTCAACTTATCCTTGTTATTGCTATTCAAAGTAATATGGGCAAAATCTTTCTCTATCTGCCTATTCCTTTCAATTATATTTTTGATCTCATTCCAGGAAGGGAAAATTCCTTCTTTCCATTTCATTACTATTAGCCACTTGGTTACTAGTAAAGTGTTTACTGCCACTGCTATAATACTAGCATCTAAATGAGATGGAAATATGTTAAATAAAACTAGCTCAGGAGAAGGGGTAATAACCTCTTTACAAATAACTGAAATATTCAAGATTCATATTGCCCATACCTCTTGTATCATTGGAAAAAACCACCACATGTGGGAGTGCATGCCTTCTTGGCCGCATTTTCTCCAACATTGCTTATTCTGTTCTGGTATTATATTACGTATGTATTTTTACTGGATCATAATACTATCTTTGATAAAGTTTAAAATGTACTTTCCTAAGAGGAACACTTATTAAATTCTTATGGGCAAATTGTAAAGTGTTAAACCAAACTTCAGTTGAACATTCAAAACCCAATTCCTCCTCCCATCTAAACATTGGTAGGGTTTTCCCAGGCGGATTTATGCTATGTAGAATTACTCTACATCTAGAAATATTGAGATTGACTTCAACTTTTACCAACTTTCTTTCAAACAAAGTAAGCTCTTTATGGGGAACTAATTTATCCACTAATTATCTGGCGCTTCAATGAATTATATTGTAACCACAATTTAGGCGGTACTCCGCTTTCCCTCATTAAATTATCAAAGGGAACAAATTCCTTGTTTCTATAGATGTCCTTTATCAAATTTTGCTTCCATTGTGCCTAGTTAAGGTTCTTTTGAAAACTTAATTTGTTATGGAATATTGTCAGGGGAATAACAGGAGAGGGAAAAGGGACCAGGTTATATCTCTTATTTAAACTGGACCAACTCGTTAGACAAAATCTAGTAACCGGTAGACAATTGCTAATATCTTTCTTATCCGATATTTTACTCCATATAGTACTCCCCAAATTTGACTGAGGCGCCTGAGTATATTCTATTTGTAAGAATTTCAATTCTGGATTACCATATAATAATCTCATAACGTGAAAAAGTGCAGTTGCTTGGAAATATTGTTCAAGGTTCGGGGTACCAAGACCTCCTTCCCAGTAACTCCTATTTAAGATCACATTTTTTACTTATACTTATCTATAATAACCTGAAGTCTCTTAAGTAGCTGTTTTGGAATCTTCATTGGAATACACCTAAAAAGATATAGTACTTTGGGTAATACAAACATTTTGACCACTGATACCCTGCCCATCCAGGACAGATTCAACTTGCGCCAAGAATCTAGCACTGCTCTAATATTCTTAAATATCTTATTGTAATTATTCCTAATTATATTATGCCAGCATGGTGAAAATTCAATACCAAGATGTTTAAAATGGTTAGACGACCAATCAAAGTCAAAATTTTCTTTAAGTTATCCTTTTGTTATACCATCTATATTGATCATTAATACCTGTGTCTTACTCTGATTAATTTTATAGTAGGAAAAAGACCCATATTGCTGAATTATCTTTAATAGATATTCCACTGAAGTTACTGGTTCTCAAGTTGTAATAATTACATCATCCGCAAATAATGTTGTTTTTGGATTCACTTTCCCAATAGCAACTCCCTTAATATTATTATTGCATCTTATTTTTTCAGCCAACCAATGGCTCCATAACTAAAGCACACATAAGTGGAGACAATGTACATCCTTGTCTAGAGCCGTTATGGATATAGAAGCTATCTGTTTTAAACCCTGGTCCACATATAAAAGGCACAATTATTGGAATATGGTGCCATAATACTCCTAATGGCCTTGTCTCCCAGGCCAAATTTTCGCAGGGTCATTTCCAAAAACTCCCAATTCAAACGATCAAAAGCCTTTTCTGCGTCTATAGCTAATGCTAAAAAAGGGATCTTTTTATTTTGCAAAAGTCCAAGATGTCAAACAATGTTCTTGTGTTATCCAGGCCTTGGCGCTCCTTTAGGAACCCTGATTGATGATAGCTAACTAGACCTTTCATTACCAGGCTCCGCCTCTTTGCTAGAATCCTAGTATAAAGTTTAATATCAATATTTAGAAGAGAAATCGGTCTGTAATTGGAGCACTTGTTCTCGACTTTTCCTTCTTTATAGATGGTAACAATTACAGCCTAAAGTGATTCAGCAGGGCTGAGCCTGATAATCTGATTTCTTTAAAGCTATTCAATAGATGTGGGCTCAATATCTTCGAATAACACTGGAAAAAGAAACCCGGAAGGCCGTCCGGACCTGGGAACTTATTTAATTTGAGAGCACTAATAGCTTCTTCTACTTCTGCTAAGGACATTTTATCCTCCAATTTGTCACATTGTAGGTCTGAGATTTTAGCCAGTTGGACAGAGTCCAAAAACTCAGATATTATTTATTTAGTAGGCTTACTCACATCTCCACTAGCCTCTAAACTGTACTTTATAGTAGTCCAAGAAAATCCTTTTAATTTGTTCAGGAAGCCTATGGGGTTTCCCCTTTCAATCTCTGAAATATTATTAGAACTAATATTATTTCTAAATTGGTTTGCACAAAAGTTGTTAGGCTTATTACCACAATGGTAATATTTTTGCTGTGCTATCCAGATATTCTTATAAATTTTTGTTTGTTGAATTTCTCTTATTGATTTCTGTATAGTTAAAATTTCCAGGGAAGTATCTTTATTAGGTGCCAATTTATTGAGGCTATTAGCCATATTTAATAGAATATATAATTCTCTCAAGGATTTCCCTCTTTCCTTACTTTTCTTGGATGCTAATGAGATCAAAATTATCCCTTAAGTAAGCCTTAAGGGAGTTCCAGAATGTAAGTTTAGAAATGACTGAATCTTCATTGAACTCCATATATTCTTCAACAGCCTTGGAGACAAAAGTCCCTATCCGTGAACGATAAGGACTGGTCTTTTCTGAATCTTTTTGATCTTATCTTATTCAAAGGCTTACTAATATAAATGGTAACACTAGCATGATCTTAATCTCCTAAAGGGCCTATATCAACTCTTTCGACCCAATTTATAACCTCTTGGTCTACCAAACAATAATCTATCCTTGTGTATGATGCATGGCGGTTGGAGAAAAAGGTATAATCTCTCTCTCCAGGTTGGAATGTCTGCCATGCGTCAAACAACTTATATCTTGCCAAGGAAGCCCAGAACCTACTGTAAGTGAAACAACCATAAGTTCTCTACTCAAATGTGCTATTTTTTCCCATTTGCCTATCCACCTCAATGTCCAACACCATATTCAAATCCCCAGCAATTATCAATATTCCCTTTCTGATCTTATTTATAATTTTTAGCATTCTATTTAAGAACCGGTTTTGATTTAGGTTAGGAGCATACAAATTTGCTATTGTATAATTAACATTGTTGATTGATCTAGCCCAGATAGAATATCTCCCTTCAGGGTCAGTTTGTATAACATTTTCCATCACACAATTCTTTTTACTCAGTAGAATGGCAGTACCTCTAAACTTAGTCTAATAGTTGGAAAAAGCACAAGTGTCATACAAGCTGCTCAATAAGATGTTCCTTTCTCCCACCCGATGTGTCTCCTGGACACAAATAACATCTGCCTTCTCCGTCTGGAAAAACCCTGAAATAACCTTCCTTTTCAACCCACTTACATTATAGGTAATAAGTTTAATGGGACAAGTCATCATCTAAAAATAAATAATCTTTAAGAAGCATCAAGAGAGCATCGTAAGGGCCATATACCCTGGAATAACCTTGGAGTGTTAAAAACGCTGTACCACCATTTCCTCAAAACCCAAAACATTTAAAACAACCACAAAATACACAACACAAAAATAAATACATATATCCCATACATACCCAATCCCCCTTGACAGAAATGTACAATTCTGATCCATCATTGTTAGCATAAGAACTGGACAGCAAAAGGGCTATGGACCAGTACCTCGGAGCTGTGCCTAAAGCTCCGCCATATTAAGTAAACTTTGCACCAAAAAAACAAAAACAAAGAAGCCTTTTATTCAATAAACTGAGGCTATACTGCCCCTATAAACTTTTTCACCCATCTTTGTATACTATATATAAATGTGATAGCTAATCGTCCTTATCTAATATAAAACAATTGAACCACTCATAACATTTGCCTCTCACATTCTGTGCTAAAACCTCAGGAGCTACCGCTAGTGCTCTCCTTTATGTCTTAAAATGTATGCCAATCCTGGTGAGCTTTTTCTAGTGGTAACTCAGGGAGGACCCAACCATGTTAAATTTTTTGCTGTGATAAAAAATCTCTGTGCTTCCTTTAGTGAATTAATGGTAATTTTCTGATCCCCCTGACTATAAACACTTTTGCGGGGTGACCCCATTTGTATACAATCTTTTCTTCCCTTAACACTTTAGTAAATTCCCTATACCCTCTTCTTTTTTTGCAGGATTTCATAAGGTAGGTCAAGAAAAATGTGCACCTTTTCATGTGGAGCAGGCATGTTTTTTTATTTGCCTGCTATTATTTAATATTTTTTGTAACTTTGCAGGCTAGCCAAAATATCCCGAGGGACTTCCCTTGTTAGATTAGATGACAATGGTAGTCTATACAATATTTCTATCCGGTTTTCCCCCTCATCTGGGGATAAATCCATAGACTCAAATAATTTTAATACATACTCTTTTAAACACCTTAGGACCAATGGAATTGGGTATCCCTCGCAGTTTCAAATTATTCCTTTGCAATACTTCCTCTATTCTATTTTGACTAGCTATCAATAACTTAACTTCATCTTCTAGTTTTTTTAACTTGCGATTTTAATTTTAGATTTTCTTCCTAGATTTCCTTGTGTCTTTTCTCGACAACTGTACAATAACAGCTAGGGAGAGTTGAAGAAGAGGGTTGGCTTTATCAAATTTACCAACTTTGCCCTTGTGAGAAGGGATAGCTGAAGTTCTAGTGGACATTTTTTTTCCTTCTCCCTATTCTTCCCTTTAGAGGTCGTTTGATACATTTTCTCACTAATTACCAATAGACTAAGACCATTTTCTTGTAAGGAAAGGGAGATAGGCCCTCGTTTATCCCTTTAAGCTCTAAGACTATAGATACTTTAGTTATTGCCAATCTCTGAGCTAACAATAAATAAAATTACACAGGGCTTTCCACCAAACGTTATATAGATCAGTTCTATATCCAACAGCCTTACATTTCACACACTGTCTATTCAAACTGTCTAACTAAATTTACTCATTCTGCTATATTCTACTCAATGCTAGTACTAATACTCTATATATTATTATTATTATTATCTTTTCCTGTTATTTAAATGTTCCAGTTTAGACACATGTCAGTACTGACTGGCAAAGGGAAGAAAAGGAATTTTGACCCAACCAAAGGCCAAAACAATACATTAAATAGAAAAAAAAGATCACAAAAGAAAAAAAATAGCTCTCTTCTTTCTATCCCCTGCACAAATCCTCTCTTATTTAACAACAGTAGTTTACCCAATTGTACATAAGGTCTAACATGAGGTCTAGCTAATACCCGGTGTTAGTTAAGATGACATATCATAGTACACCATACATTGTTATTGACCTTGTTAGTTAATTCGCCCAAAAGGGTTTAGGACCAGTTAGGTTCCTTGCTTAAACGATAAGTAACAATTTCATGTCCTCCTCTTGTCCAGAGAAAAGTTGCTGTATGGGAAGTGCCTGGTCACACTCAAAAGAAGATCACATATATTAGAGCCAATGGCCCCTCTATTCAGCACCTCTTTTTATCACATATCAGTGGATTTTGGAATACTTGAACTTATAAGGGTTTTTGTTTGATTTTTGTTAGTGTTCCTGTGTGCACTCAGGCTCCCTCTCACCAAGCCTCCTGCGACACTTGGACTCTAACTGTTATTCAGGAGATCAGCTGATCCCCCACTCAGCAAACTTGCTCCTGGGGTCTCCACTCTGGCTCTCAGCTATTGAGAGATAATTACACCAATGTGGGTAAAATGAGATGTGCAGTCCCTAGGGTCCCACAATGTAGGAATATGAATGTAGAGCAGTTCCGCCAGGCCCACAATATCCTATAACATAGGAAAAACGAATATACAGTCTCACAGGTCCCACAAGGGCCCACAATGTAATCCCACCAATATGTCAGCCAAAAAACTCTAAACCTTTATGTAGGTATTCCTTTCACAGGCCAATACCCTCTTCCGTTGAGGACTCTGTCTGTGTACACCGGCGAGGAAAGAAGTCACAGCATTGTTCCGGTTGATGTCATGCTTAGTTACCCGCTTACAGCGGGTGCTGCATTACTCTGGCGGGAGTCCTTCTAGGAGGGCTCTTGGGAGCATTTAGAAGTTTCAAGGGAGAAAGTCTCCCATCTGCAGGACTAGACACTTGGCGTCCTCACGTCCTCCCCATGGTATGGCTCAATGGAGTAACGATGCTTCAGGCGTGCTCTGGAGATAGCGCTAATACTCCTGTTGTCCCTTGCTGGGCGGAGCCATCATAAAAAGACGCAGACTTATGGCCGGTATGAAGGCAACTGTGTGCAATTGAATAGGGTCCTGAGTGTAGCGATCTGCTTTCTTCAGTCAGGCTTCATAAGGTTGTTATGGCCAAATCTACCAAGCAGATCTTTTAGGTTCTTTTTCATCCCACATATATATATATATATACATGATTACATAACTGACAGACTACAAGGGAAGCAAATATAATTCTGCCACTGTACAAATTCCCAGTATGCAATCATTTGGAATATGGAGGACAATTTTGGGCACCACTTCATAAAAATTTAATTTTATAGCTGTAAAAAGTACAGAGAAGGGCAACAAAACTAATAAGGGGAATGGAGGCGCTAAGTTATGAAGAAAGTCTAACCAAATCACACTTATTTTATCTAGAAAAAAAATGTGTCTAAAAGGGGCGTCTAGGAGGTGATATGATTACCTTATATAAATATATCCAGGGTCAATATAAGGCTTTGTCAGGTGAACTTTTTGTGCAAAGAGGACATCCTTGAGGTTAGAACTAAAATTATTCCACCTTTAAAAAAGGACAGGGTGGTTAGTCTGTGGAATTCTCTACCAAAGGAGATGGTGACAGGGGATTAGATAGATAACTTTAAAACAGGATTGGATATATTTTTGAATAAAAATGGCATTTATGGTTATCCTTGACAATTAGAGAGGGAGTATTGATCCAGGGAGGATTCCAATTGTCAGTATCTGGGGTCAGGAAGGATCCCCCCCGCCCCCTTTTGAGACAAGTGGCAATGTTTCAATGTTTTTTTTTTCAATTGCTTCCTCTGGATAAATTATCAATTAACAATTAACCTGTATACTGCAAAGATCAGAGATCACCTAAAAAGGTAGAACTTGATGGACTGAAAGTCTTTTTCCACGGCAAACCTTGCAAAGCGAGGCAAGCCAGCGGCGCGCAGTCGAACTGCGAGCCTCGCGAACGAGGCGAGTCAGCGGCGCAGTACTTAGGCTGCAATAGAGGGAGAGGAGACGAGGGGGAGGAGGGGGGAAAGGAGACAAGGGAGTGTGAGGAGGTGAAACGGAGACACAAGGCAGGGAGATGGGGAGAAGGAGACACAAGGCAGGGAAATTGGGAGAGAGAGAGAGGAGGGAAAGGAGACACAGAGGATGGAGATTTGGGAAAAGGAGACACAGGGGAGTGAGAGGGGGAAAGGGATTGGGGGAAAGGAGACATGGGGGAAAGGAGGAACATGAGAGGGAGAGAGGGGGGACAGGGGCAGGGGGAAAGAAGACACAGGGAAGGGAGAGGGGGAAGGAGGCACAGGGGAGAGTGGGGGTAATGAGACACAAGGGAGAAAGAGGTGGGGAAAATGATTCCCGTCATTTTTGACAGGCAAGTAGCTAGTATTATATAAATACAAGATGAATGCGTAAGCAGACAGCTTGGATCAGCAGAGTTGGTTTAACAAAGTTCAGGTCCCTACTCTGAAGAGCTTGCAATAATGACTGGTATTTTTCATTCGACCATGTGATGATGGCTCTTGCAATAATGACTGGTATTTTCCTATTGATCATGTGATGATGGCTCCTACAGTATCAGAGTTGTATCACATGATCACCATGTGAATCAATAGAAAGCCTCCTCTAATCAATTAATATAAAAATAAATTCCATTATGATGTGACGTTTAGATTAGAAGGCAAAATGTGTTTTCTTCTAATAAAGGAAAATAAAAACATTTTTATCTATACTATTGAAAAGATTTCCTCTGGCAATAATGTTATTATGTTATCATGAATTTTCTCCTGTCAAATAGCTTAAAAAGTACAATCAATTTTCAATGTCAAGACAAACTTAATTTATTATTGTTTGAGGTCAACCAGATATTCATATTACAAACAGTTTCAGATAGTGGCATGGAGAAGCCCAGGGCAGTTTAGAGAGACATTGGATGCATAGTTTGCTGTGTGTTTAAAATATCACTGCAGTGTGGCAAAATAGATAAACGGTATGAGCTAAGGAAGAATAATAGAGATAAAACTTTACAAATTGCACTGACAGTTTAAGAGAGAATCCTCTTCAGTTATAACCTGACATGTTTGCTAAGAATCACATTCCTAGATAACAAGCTAATGGTGACTTCCTCTTCAACTAGTATTACTTGGGGGGAAAATACAAAAGCACAATTATTTATTATATTTCTAACTAGTTAATAGTTACAGTAAATTGAATTATGATATAAATAATAGATTTTGTTTTGTATACTTGGTTTACTCTACTACCCAGTACAATTTTTTGCAATGTTTTCAGTTATTTTAATGTACACGTCTATATAACTAATTCAGTTAGAAAAAGTATAATTACCAGGGCCCTTATTCAATTGCAATTTGGCCAATTAAATAGGGGTCTAAATAAGCACATAACATATTTTTTTTAAAGAAGTTTTTAGTTAGTAATCATCTATCCAAAAGCAAGGTTTTCACTAATTAAAAACTTCTTTAAAAAAATATGCTATGTGCTTATTTAGAGCCCTATTCAATTGGCCAAATCGCAATTGAATGAGGGCCCAGATGAATTAGAAAATATTTGTCTAGAATTTTGTATTGCTTAAGAATAATAAAGCAAAACCAGTTGGCCTGCAGAAAAAAAAGTTTTTTTATCAGAATATGTATTTAATATAACACTAAGTAGACAAAATGTTGATTATCTTTCGAGGGGAAAATGCGCTTTTTCAATGCACACATAGAGCCTCATTCAATTGGCCAAATCCCAATTGCATGAGCCCATAATGGAGCCCATAAACGTAACATATATTAAATTGGCTACGAGTCCGATCACACATTTTACCTCTAAACATTAATTAATTGTAGTATAAACTCCATGTTTTACTGACATCTTGAGGACGGTCTCATTTACTATTGGTTTTGTCTAAGAAGTAAATTACAGACTTGCCTAAATATTGTCATATGATATGATCAGGGCCCCTGAAGTAGTACTTAGGAGTGCATGGTTTGCTGTGAGAGGGCAGTTGCGAGTTAGAGACAACTGAATACATCTAAATGTTTAGAAAAGTGTGACCTACAGCCAAAAGTTCAGTTTTGCAAGCTTGCAAATGAATGAGGTTCATATTTTGGACTTCACTGCCATTTAAAGTAGAGTTAATATAGTGACATGTGAGACTAGACACGGTTTAACCAAATTATCTCATTAACGTTAACTGGTATTTAAAATACAAATCAAAATGTCATCATATTTTATAGCTATCAATAGGGTAGGGGCACTGGCGTACCTAGCTGGGGGGGTGGAGTGCGCCAGAGGCGTTGCGTTGCTAGGGGCGGCACTTGCTGTCTGAAGCAGCCTCCAACCTAATATGCTGTCGAGCTAGTAGTCTTCAGGGCTCGTATGGCAGCCATCTTGGAAGAGGCACTGAGCACTCTGTTTTTAGCTGCCCCAGAGTAACATGTACACGTGCTGATGCCCTACTGTGTGTGATTGTGCAGACTAGGGCACGCGCTCCCTGCACTGTTCGTGGTCTCCTAGCAACAAGAACTCGGCCTGTAGTAGGCCGCAGCACCAGTTGGTATGTACAAACGGGCAGCACCTGGTGTCTGTGTATAACAGCTAGCTCTGCAGTGCCATTACAGTAAATGTATTGTATTTCCTCTCTATGCTTTGCTACAGGCTTCCTTACACTTGGTAAAATGAATGTAATTCATATATACAGCGTGCTCTCCAGTAACACACCCCACAACATGTCATATGGCTATAGAGAAACACTTTATTTTTAAATATTCTGGACTGCTAGCTGGTGTTAGTCATTATTTGTGATGTACAGTGACCCACTTAGATATATATTATGTACAACTCTTTCTCTCAGAGACCAAGGAAAGTGTGAAATGGTCAGGGCGTGAAAACAGGATGTTACCTTACAGGAAGATTATTTCATTTTAAACAGACTAAAAACTGGCTATACATTTTGCTAGCAGTTTTTCTCTACAATAAATCATTGCTGAAAGGTCATTTCGCATTATGTAGCCCCACACAGTCTGAACGTTAGAGCTACTGGTGAAAAAGAGGTAGTGCAGGCAAAAATGTATTTCCCCTGTGACATGGCATATAAGGCGCACCAACAGAAGAGGCCTTGAGCTATGACAGAAGATGCAACACATGGTCACACATAATAAAATAAAATAAGTGAAGAGAAAATAGAGAAAAAGACTATGGCCCTCATTCAATTGCAATTTGGCCAATTGAATAGGCCTCTAAATAAGCACATAACATATATTTTTTAAGAAGTTTTTAGTTAGTAAGCATCTATCCAAAAGCAAGGTTTTCACTAACTAAAAACTTCTTTAAAAAATATATGCTATGTGCTTATTCAGACCCCTATTCAATTGGCCAAATCGCAATTGAATGAGGCCCTATGAAAATACTGAAAAAAATGGAGAGAGAAAAAATATACTGTATATAGGAACAGTGGACTAGTTATGGAAACCAATATTAGTTTGAAAATATTGGCCACTTGTGGACAGAAACTAATGAGTGGATCTACCTTATGAATGCTCTCATGTGGGGAATATAAGCCTGACAGGCTCCTAAAGATGTCTGTTTTTCACCTTTTTCTGCTAGACAGCTGCATGACAAAAAGCATGAGATGTAGTGTAAAGAGTTTGGAAGTATACAGATTGTTACAAGAGGTACAGGAAAAGATTAAACACATAGGCCCTCATTCAATTGCAATTTGGCCAATTGAATAGGGGTCTAAATAAGCACATAACATATTTTTTTAAAGAAGTTTTTAGTTAGTGAAAACCTTGCTTTTGGATAGATGTAACTAAAAACTTATTTAAAAAAAATATGTTATGTGCTTATTTAGATCACTATTCAATTGACCAAATCGCAATTGAGGGCCATACAGAGGACTTTACTAAATAGATATTAGAGAGTTTAGCAACTGAAATAATACTGAGTGAAAAATACTTTGCAGATACCTTGCTCTGTCCTGAGTATTATATAAAATATATTATGTGAGTGTTTACTGAAATTAGTTGAATAATTAGGTTATTGTGTTCTATTAGAATATGGTCAGCTTGTTTGGTCTATAAAGGGAAATTTTGTATAATTGTAGAAATAACAATAGTAGCAAAAAGAAAACAATTTAAGAAAGGTTAACAATTTTTAAATTGGCAATCAGCAAGGTTTTACCACATAGGGGACCCAGTGCATTCTGACAAAACTCCATTCCCACCAGCACATGGTTTCAGTGGCGTACGAGCCCAATAAAAACTGGGAGTGATAATTAACTCTACTTCCAGGATAGGAAGCAGGGGCAGATCTACTGCTGGTGTGATGCAACTGGGCAATACTCTGGGGGGGGGGGGGGGGGGCACCATTGCTGCAGTGCCCCTGAAAAACATTTTTTTACATTTGTTTGTTTAAATTCTCAATGCCCCTGGCACCCCAAATATTATTTAAAATTATATATATAGTACTATACTACTACTATACTATACTGCACCATAACAAACTATTTTAAATTTTGTTTATATAAATAATTATTGTGTCAAACTATACCATTAAATAGTCATATCTGCAAGAATTACCAGGCAAAGGATACATTAGGATAGGTTTTGTAACCATATTCCTTCCATGCAATTATATTTCAGCCTTTGCTCTCAAAGGATTTCATCCGATAGGGAAACTGGAATTCAATTTCTTTTTTTTAGAATAGGAAAGAAGTAAACACTTAAATTTAAATACACTTTGGAAACTAATATACACAAGAAATCACACTGCAAGTAAATACAGATTTGGTTAAAGCAACAATTTATATAAATAAGGTCAGTGTGGAAGACTTCTATGTTTTCTTACTTAAACAAAAAACGCTCCTGAAAAATATTAGTAAGGGTTCACTACTGTGGAGGAACCCTTACTTTAAATGGGTCAGGGAAAATCCCAATATTCCAGACATGGATGACGTACTCAAGGTGTTCCTCAATTACAAAAAGTAAATAACCTGTTAATTTGTAGCGTATATTATAATACAAATCACTGAAATGGCAAATTAACTAGTTAGGATTTGTATTACAATGTAATGTGCATTTACAGATCAAATGTTAACTTTCATTACAAGAACAAGCACTTTCATGCAAAACAAAAGGTGAATCTTACTACTCTGTAATAAGGAATTCTTTGTGAATAGGAAAAAGCTCAGGGTTGCAATACTCACCCTCTCTTCACTTAGCACTCATTTCATTGACCCCCAAGGACTATTATGTCTTCTGCCATCAGTAGTGTGCTATGAAAAAGCAATATTTTACAATTATTAACAGTAAACTGCAACAGTCACATATCTTCTAATTTCCATTTTATCTATTTTTTTTGTAAGACCACACATTTTCAATGTATTTTCAATGCAGTGAAAAAATATAACAGATCAGTATTTATTCCCAGTTCAATAGATTACCAAGTGTGTACAAAAATTAAAGGCTATTCCCATTTTCACTACCAAGGTTATTTTCCTTCCAAGAAAGGGTTTTCTTTTCCACACTAGTTTTGACAGTGATTTAAAATAATCTCTAACATGTATTACATCATTTTAGGAAAGATAGATTAGCTTGTATTATAAATTACCAAGATAAAATTATTTATATTTGATACTTTTTTTTGCAGTGTGCGTAGGATATAACCCTCTTATCCTTATTATCTAGTTGGTGTAGAGTCACAATAAAAGACACAAGCATAGTTCAAATTAATGTGAGTGAACTTTCACTCAGTTATGCATTTCCCCCTGAAGAAGATAGATTAACCACACTGGTGAAACACGTTAGCTGACAGACATCTCTTTTTTAGGAGAGGAGCTTTGCAAAATATACCTGTGGTTCATTAAAATGCTGAGCTTTCTCAATGCATAATTAATGTTTTCTATGCATTAACAAATGACAATATGACCTTATAAATGCACGGTTATACAATACTATGTATTCACAAAGAACACAGGAAAATTATACAATATATCATAAAATAATGTATGACTAACAGCCTTCCATTACAACCAACCAAATTAATTTAAATTTTGTTATGCAATAACACACTTTTCCAATTCTTTGCAGAACAAAATAGATTAATAATTTTCAATATGCAAAATTCAATTCAATTATTTAACCAACGTGTCTATTTTAAATTATATGAATTGGCATAAGCAGTCATTTGTGCATTAAAACCCTGATTAACAAGCTTTATAGATAATCAGATATTAAACTGATATCTTCTCAAATGTCACTACATCTGCAACCACACACCCCACAGACCACTTTTATTTTAAACTAATATCTTAAATATTTAAAATAATCCCTTTTGAAAAAATTCACTTGAAAACAGGTGACAGGTTTCTGGTGGTTTAGTGGATAGGATTTGGTGCTTTGACTGAAGTAGTTGATATAATGCTATTATACAATATATTACATTGCTATTATACAAAAAGCACTGAATGCATTGCTATTAATACAAACAGCACTGCATGGGTTAATAGATTACTGTTAGACAAAAGCTATGAGCCCCCTATTCCCAGAACTATAGACTAAATGCTGGAAAAGTAGCTGATAACCTTAGGAATGCGCTTGCCTAAAAGTACTAAGTCATGGGGCACGCCTGGAAAGTACCCGATAACCTTAGAAATATGTAAACTGTAGAAAATGTATTGTACAAGATAAAATGGTATTGACATAATAAGACTGCTATATAAGGTCTGTGCTGGATCACTGTGTCAGATCCACATTGGTGTTATTATACTCTATGTGCATCTCTCAGGCCTGATAATAAATTGAAATCCGATTGAGATGCTGAGATTTCGTGGTCTTCCTGGAGTGCCTGAACTGTGTGGTTAGAAACTCTGAAACAATCCTTTCTTCAACTTGACCTGGGTTCCATTCCAGCCAGGGAACTAATTGGTAAAACCACCCTGATGCCAAGCAGGGTGGAACCTGGTCAGTACTTGAATGGGCGACCATCTAGGAATACCAGAAGCTGTATGGGGAAGGAACCAGTGACTCACTCTAGTATCTCTGCCGTGAAAACCAAGTAGATCAGCATAACCATAGACATAAAGATGTGCCTAGTGTGTTACGGTCCATGAGGTCATGGAGAGTCAGACACGACTAAATGACGCAAAAAAACATTAAAAAAAAAAACAGTGACCCTTTAATGGAACTGCTCAGTACAAGAATCAAAGTCGAAAGCTTTACTCTCTTTTCTCAGCACTTTAGTATCACTATAAAAGTTGTCAGTTTCCGGAAAGCTTACTATGTTGGTCACAGTTTGCGGTCCATAGGGCTGCAACTTCGAGCCTCGCGAAGCAAGCGGGGCGAGCTTTCGACCTGGCACGCTGGACTTAGGCTACAATGAGCGCCAAAAGCGCTCATTGCAGGGCTCGTGATGAGCGCCACAGGTGCTCATCACAAGGCCCACAGGACTCTGCCTAATTTTAAAGCAAGGCTAGCAGTTGAGGCACGCCGGACTTATGACCCGTATGACATAGGACCAAAACTCGTACATACACAATGCGCCTTGCAAAAAAACGTCTTTAAACGCCGGAACCACTGAACTGGAAAGACCTGAAAAAAATAACAAATATACCTCAAATTAACTTACACATTCACACACAGCACAGTGGGAGAGCCAGGAAGCCTGTGAGTGAGGTTGCAAGTTTATTTGTACCACATTTGCCCCTTTTTTCAGGAACGAAAATTGCCTAAGTGCCCAAAAAAATGACCGCCTAAAAAACGCAATGCAACCCGACGAAAACGAGGCCGAAGGACGTAAAACTAGCACGAAGTACATAAAAATTGCTCCGAGGGCCCATAACCTTGCATGTTGGGTAAAACAACTTTGCTAGACTTACAATTTTATTCCCGTCATTTTTGACGGGCAATTTTCTATTTTATCATATATTATCTGGTCCGTTTTATATAATATATTGTACAGTCAGGCTTTTACTTTACTGAAAATGAACTTGTAGACATGTGACTATTTAACTGTAGAAAATGGTCAAGTACACAGCACTCAAGGACATATTCTTATCCTTAATATAATTATTAACAATACAATGATTAGCTACGGTTTTATACGCAATTCATCTTTACTGAACGGTTTTGTTTAATTTCCTTAGCTTTGCTTTACAGGTGCTGTCTCAGGAGGGTGTGCTCTTGCACACTGGTCAATTTTAAAGGAACATGGAAGTTTGTGGGATAGTGTTTTTCAATTTTGTCTGATTGGGCATGTCTCATGTCAAATGATTTTATTGAGGAATTCTGTATATTTGTAATCCAAAGTAAATCTGAAATTTCTTCTGTGAGCTCCACCTCCAAGGCACCTATGTAGGCAGAGTGTCCTAGCCAATGAGCTGTGTGGATATGTGTCTTAGCCTTTCAGATGTTAGTATCATGGCTGTCTCCTGAGCAGCTTGGTCTCAGTCAGTGATATGAAAACTGATACATTGTAATACCTGCCCCTAATTGGTCACAACTAATTATGAGTTTTATGCTAAATATGCTCTGATTTTTAGGGACCCCTTGCTCACTGTGCCTTAGGGAGTTCAGCTGCACCTCACTGACGAGACCCATAAAGGCCGAAACGCGTCTGGGGTTTGCTGTTTCTCCTGTTCAGGGTATTATTGCCTGGTATTTCGGGGCTGGGTCACTCGTTTGAGTGGGACCAGACTGATATACTACAGGATATTTCTACCTGTGAAGGGCACAAGTGAGCTAAAAGAGGTTGCTCTCAGAGTAGCTTATCATGGCTATAGAACTAACCTATTAAGGTTAATTCGTTCTCTGATGAGCACCTCTGACTTTGTTATGTTGTATATGCAAATTACCTTTAGGGTTTAGTCTCTCTAAAGGTAATAGGGGACTCCAGACGTGGACCCCTTGCTCACTGTGCCTTAGGGAGTTCAGCTGCACCTCACTGACGAGGCCCATAAAGGCCAAAAACGCGTCTGGGGTTTGCTGTTTCTCCTGTTCAGGGTAGAATTGCCTGGTATTTCGGGGCTGGGTCACTCTTTTGAGTGGGACCAGACTGATATACTACAGGATATTTCTACCTGTGAAGGGCACAAGTGAGCTAAAAGAGGTTGCTCTCAGAGTAGCTTATCATGGCTATAGAACTAACCTATTAAGGTTAATTCGTTCTCTGATGAGCACCTCTGACTTTGTTATGTTGTATATGCAAATTACCTTTAGGGTTTAGTCTCTCTAAAGGTAATAGGGGACTCCAGACGTGGACCCCTTGCTCACTGTGCCTTAGGGAGTTCAGCTGCACCTCACTGACGAGGCCCATAAAGGCCGAAACGCGTCTGGGGTTTGCTGTTTCTCCTGTTCGGGTAGAATTGCCTGGTATTTCGGGGCTGGGTCACTCTTTTGAGTGGGACCAGACTGATATACTACAGGATATTTCTACCTGTGAAGGGCACAAGTGAGCTAAAAGAGGTTGCTCTCAGAGTAGCTTATCATGGCTATAGAACTAACCTATTAAGGTTAATTTGTTCTCTGATGAGCACCTCTGACTTTGTTATGTTGTATATGCAAATTACCTTTAGGGTTTAGTCTCTCTAAAGGTAATAGGGGACTCCAGACGTGGACCCCTTGCTCACTGTGCCTTAGGGAGTTCAGCTGCACCTCACTGACGAGGCCCATAAAGGCCGAAACGCGTCTGGGGTTTGCTGTTTCTCTTGTTCAGGGTAGAATTGCCTGGTATTTCGGGGCTGGGTCACTCGTTTGAGTGGGACCAGACTGATATACTACAGGATATTTCTACCTGTGAAGGGCACAAGTGAGCTAAAAGAGGTTGCTCTCAGAGTAGCTTATCATGGCTATAGAACTAACCTATTAAGGTTAATTCGTTCTCTGATGAGCACCTCTGACTTTGTTATGTTGTATATGCAAATTACCTTTAGGGTTTAGTCTCTCTAAAGGTAATAGGGGACTCCAGACGTGGACCCCTTGCTCACTGTGCCTTAGGGAGTTCAGCTGCACCTCACTGACGAGGCCCATAAAGGCCAAAAACGCGTCTGGGGTTTGCGGTTTCTCCTGTTCAGGGTAGAATTGCCTGGTATTTCGGGGCTGGGTCACTCTTTTGAGTGGGACCAGACTGATATACTACAGGATATTTCTACCTGTGAAGGGCACAAGTGAGCTAAAAGAGGTTGCTCTCAGAGTAGCTTATCATGGCTATAGAACTAACCTATTAAGGTTAATTCGTTCTCTGATGAGCACCTCTGACTTTGTTATGTTTTTTTTTCTTTATCAAGTTTTAAAGAATACAAACAAGAAGTAAAAAAAAAACATAAGGCAAGTATACCAATTCAGATATATTGTACAATACAGATATAACATTGTACAAATGCAGAGTGTTAACAGTATACAATATAACATTCAATTCAAGTCTTTCATCCCTCACATACAATTACTAACTAAATCATGTCTTCTCCATCTAAAAACATCTACAGAATTTGTCACTATCTTATACAAGACAAGACTAAAATCCTTATACACTCTCTCATCATCTCTCGACTAGACTTCTGCAACTCGCTTCTTGTTGGCCTCCCCACCACCCGACTGTCTCCACTTCAATCCATTATGAATGCCTCTGCTAGACTCATCTTCCGTACACAATATTCAGTGTCGGCATCACCTCTCTGTCAATCACTCCACTGGCTTCCCTTAGCCTCAAGAATAAAATGTAAAATCATGACCCTAACTTACAAAGCCCTCAACAATAATGCGCTCCACTTACATCCCTGCTCTCATCTCCAAATACTCCCCCATCCACCCTCTTCGTTCTGCTAATGACCTTCTTCTTTCTACAACTCTTGTCACCTCCTCTCACTCCCGCCTCCAGGACTTTTCTTGTGCTGCCCCTAGTCTCTGGAACTCCTTGCCTCGCTCCACCAGATTATCCTCTTGCCTCAAAACATTTAAAACCTTACTTAAAACGCATCTCTTTAAAGAAGCGTATCACCTTCCACCCCAACACACTTATCACCTCTCTCTCCCTCTTTTACCACTCACTATCCCTTAGATTGTAAGTCTGCGAGTTTCTATCCTAAGTACTTTGGGAATTCACCATGGACATTGGATTCCTAGCTCAAAGACACGGCCCTCCTTCCTTTGCTAAATGTTAATCTGTATTAATCATTGTCTGAACCTAATTTATGTACAGCGCTACGGAATATGTTGTCACGTTATAAATAAACAATAAGACCAAAAATTTTGAAGAACATTTCGTTATTTGATGGATTTAAAGATGATTTTTTTAACTAGTCTAAAAAGCTGCGTACCAGATGTTTATTGTCCATTCTTTATTCAAGTCTCTCTCCCAGGTCTTGATTCTAGTTGTTTTTTCCATATGTCGCAAACTATTAATTTTTTGGCATTTTGATATCAAATGGGTTATACTGTTCAAACGAACAAATTTCTCAAAATCTCAGATTTTTTGAATTTCTTCTGCTAACTCTAACAGAGTAGGATGAAAGGCTTCAGAGAAGCTGAAATCATGCAGAAAAAGATAGTTTAAAAAATGCATAAATACATTTTAATCATCTTTCATAGTGGGAAGATAAAGATGATATATATATATATATATATATATATATATATATATATTTATTTATCTTCCCACTATGAAATTTAGGACGAATACATTGAGAAGCTGAAAAGGATTAGAATGTATTTATACATTTTTTAAACTATCTTTTTCTGCATGTTTTCAGCCTTTCATCCTACTCTGTTAGAGTTAGCAGAAGAAATTCAAAAAAATCGGTGTGTGAGTAAAAAACCCAAACTCCGCAACATTAAATATTAAATGCTAATGGTGAACTGACTTAAAATACACTAAAAATAGACAGAAACCCCAAAGCTCTTCCTCTGTGACAAACAGCACACACATTACTATTCCCCACAGATTATTTTGGAATATGAATGCTCCCCTCATTAGCAGTGCAACCATACATAGATAAGCAGGATACAGCACACAGACATTGACAGCCTTATTAAATTGCGATTCGGCACAGAGCATTTTTTTTTTACAGACGTTTTTAGTTAATGAAGACCTTGCCTTTGGATAGAAGATCACTAGCTAAAAGCGTCTGCAAACAAACATGCTCTGTGCTTATAAAGAGCCCTATTCAATTGACTGAATCACAATTTAATAAGGGTGTGAGTGTTTTGCCCCCTCCATAGGCAAAACAAACCCTGCAAGTTTAAATTGTGCATGTATTTACTTTTATTTGAAACCTTTTCTTGCCATTTGTTTTATAATGTTTTATGTTCAGATTAAAGGCACACCATGGTCAACTTTTACATTTTTAAGTTTAATATGCAGTCATTTACTGTAGATATTCATGACAATTTTCTCAAGCGGGTGTACCTTTTGCAAATAAATAAGCTTTCCATTAGTCCCCTTAAAAGCACTGGCAGATTTAGCTATTTTCTCTACAGTAATAGTTTATTGTCACATGTGTAAGTCAACTGCAGAATAATTTCATATACAAGTTAATAAGTATGAGTTGGATTTTTTTAATGTTTTAAACATGTTGCAGATTTTCAAATACAGCTCTTCAAATGTGTCCGTTTTAAAGTGAGGTCTACATTGTTACTTTAAACAACACATTTAAATGGATTTGGTACTCACTTATCTAATAAAAAAAAAAACAAATTTAAACACCATGAGATGTAGCATTAAAAGGGCCACTGTACATTAAAAGAAGGTTTTATACTGCAGGTTTTTAATTAAAGAATTTTTTTTTTATGTACCTGCTGGTCTTTGGAGGCATCCATGACAGTTTGATGGAAGTTGTGTGGGGGAAAGGGCTGTTTTTCATTTTTGGAGGCCTCTGGTTGCATCTGTTGATCAAACCTATCTGCTTCTGAGTCTATGAGGGGAAAGGGGTGGTGTCAATTTCAATCAAATTTAATTATCTAACAAATTCGCTCTCTTTCCTTATCCCTCACCACTTCCTCTACTGATAGTTAAAAAAAAAACAAATACACACCCATTGCTCTCAGGAACACAGTCAGGATTGAATCTACTTCTGTAATCCTTTTCAATTTGACACAGATTTGTCATTCCAATGAGGTCCACATTTCAGTGATATCTGAAATGTAATTAGTAACTAATTAGCTGATGTTAAGAAACATCAAGAATCCAAGCATCAAAGTAAATGACTGAGGTTTAATATTATATGATTAGTATGAAAACCTCAAAATAACAATGTGGTTAACTGTCAACATTTGGCTCAATTATACAAATCATGAGCACTCCATATATGACTCAATTTAGTTACTGAGAAATAATTAAATTGTAGATTTTATTACATTTATGTAAAAATAAAAATAAGCCTTGTGTATCCAGTTGTTGGTTAATCAGAATGGGAGCATACAAATTCCATGTTTTCCAACTTGTCTTAACATGAATTTCATGTAAAAACGTTCTTTTTCGAATTTAGCAGTTATGGGATTGATATAACAAAATGGACCTAACCCTGTATCAGTTCCAATATTTTAAATAAAGTATTACAAGGAAAAAGCCTGCTGGCTAGTACCCCACCATATAATACTTGGCCAATAGCTGGTTACGTCAGCATCAAGTTTAAATAAAAAGTATAGGCAGAAAAAAGCTGGACTATCCTCAACCTTCAACAACAGGAAGCCTGAGACTCACAGTGATGACTCTTTATAACCTGAATATGGGAGGTGTTTATAAGGTGGTGTGACTATTCATTAACCCTGTATTGCCACCAGCTGCTAAAACCAAAAATATGGAATGGTAACTGGACTGGAGTATGCAAGACCCAGTTATTGGCAGTTGAGTAAAAAAATGTTTGCTTCGTTATGTCTTTTCTGACTCTACCTAACCTCATTAACCATGACACACCAGGACATCTTTATGTCCATGGTCATGCTTATCCACTTGGTATTCATGGCAGAGATACTGGAATGGGTTGCCAGTTCCTTCTCCAGTGGGCCACAGCATACAGCTCCTGCTATTCCTGGGTGGTCTCTCATTCAAGTACTAACCAGGCCCAATCCTGCATAGCTTCAGGGGGGTGTGACCTCTTAGTTCCCTGACTGAAATCGAACCCAGGTGAAAGCACTGAATCCTAAACACTGGACCACCAGGAAACCTATTAAAGGGACATAAAAGGTTTCTGGCTTTCACTAGCAATGTAATATACCTATGTATCTATTTACATTTATGTACTTTATTTTATTAAGAAGTGCCTAAAAGCCCTGTTTTTTCTGCCCTATAATCATAAAATGTGTGCCTGTTTGGATCTGCCCTTTGTAGCTCATGCAGCTCATGAATACACAGACTGTGAAGCGCAGCGTTTCAAATTAGCAGTGATATTTCTCAAGCTACTTGTTACAGAATGTTGTCACTGTTTTCATGAGCTGCAGATACAAATTATTTGTAAAATTGTAGAAATAAAAAAACAGAACTTGTTTATGCAGTTTTTTATTGTCATGAAAACATGACAATATTGCTTTAGAAAATGAATGCCTTAAAAAGTACTCAAATATAATATTAATTACTAATTTTCAAGAATACATATCATTTCTACAATCATTTACATGTACAAGTCTGTGGTACAATTGTGAAATGCCTAATAGGAATCCATATTAATGTAATATTCTTGGACAACACAAATTGGTTACCTTATTCAAACTTCATTTTAATAATACATTTCTGAGGAAAAATATTACATTGTTTTTCAATGCAATTTATAAAGAAATGTGTAAATGGATTTTCCTTAAACTTTCCCCAAAAAATCCCAATACCAGATAATTTAGTAAAATAAAATAATACAAAATCAGTGAGTGTTCATTCCCCAAGTACTGCATTCAAATTTATTTAAAGTTGAAGGGCCCTGTTTTGAGCTTAGAATCTTAGCAGAAAGTGCTTTATCCCAAAGCACCATACAAGACTGGAAACTCACTACTTACAATCTAAAGGGAATTGAATGGCAGAGAACTGGGGAAGAGTAACAAATAAGGAATAGCAAGGGTTAGGAAGAAAGTGAAAGATAGAAAGAGTTTTATTTTAGAGGGAAGGGGGAGGGATCTGAGGTGAAAGACTAGTATGTTGGCTGACCCCTAGTGTTGAGATGATATATCTGCAAGTATGAAGTCAGGTGTTTTCCATGGCTCTATAAATTTAATCTGAGTTGGTGGGGGAGGGAGGGCAATATTCTGAGTATCTCACAGATGTAGCAGGTCTTAAAGCAGAGTGAATTTGCACTAAAAGAAATAGAGAATGGATTAGGGTCAGACAGTACAGGAAGATAGGGGAGTTAGAAAGGAATGGGAGAGAGACCTTAGAATAAAGGTATTTGAGGAGGGGGGAGGAGATTTGAGGTAATTATGCCAGCCATAAATGGGGAAAGGATGGGGGAAGGTGGAGACAGCGAAGCAGGGTATAGGAAACAGTTAGAAATTGAAAACCAAAAGTTAGAAATATTTCTATCTGCCAATATATAATAACATGCATACAGTAGTGATATTAATAAACATATTGCCTCCAGGTATGGCTCAGTTTCCATAGTCTCCTTCATACTTGCTGACGTGTTGTGAATGCAGCTCTGAGTATCTCACAGATGTAGCAGTACCAATATCGGCCCACTTACAATCTTTCTATCCACCCTTTGGGTATTTAAAAAAACAAGCAATTATATAAACAAAAAGATTGCCTCTATGGTGCTCAGATCATCTTTCTATAAAGTATTTACCTGCCGTCCTCATCTAATAAAGTAACAGTCCTCACTTAGTGACAGTAGAAGGGGGTCCCTACTTGGCTGTGGGTCTTGATGCTAGCTTCCTTCTAAATTGTCCTACTGCTTTATTGTATTGTTTGTTTACTTTGTAATCCCTCGGTCCTCTACCACATAAACTTTGCTCAGATAACTTCTAAATGGCTTGTGCCCGTACCTTTCACCCTCATCATTATCCTCACAAATAGTTAAGGTACTCATGCCCTGACTGAGCTGCATGGTAGCTGATAGGTGGTGCCTTAGACTCCTCGGCACCTAGCTGCGGAAATGGACAGAATGGTGCCAGGTCCTTGGAGCCAATCCTAGCCCACCTGAGAGTAATTCAAAGGGACAGAAGGTGTGATACTTGTGTTTGTCTAAGGAAGTGGCCCACTGCTGTTTGGGAAAAAACCTTTATGAAATGATGTATTGGAAAATAAATAAAGTTTATGCTCTGTTTGGGACTCATATGTATGGTGTGTTTAATTTAGAGGAAAGGCATGTATAAAAAAAAATTTATTTGAAATTAATTTCTGCAACTTGTCTTGGAACCCAGTAACTTGGCCTGAGAATCTCCAACTGGTACTAGAATCCAGTTAAGTTGTCCTTTGTGCAGATACAGAACCTATACAATCTGTGGGTAGGATCTGTCTCTTTGGCCTTTTCAAGCCCAACTATTGGTTTATTTATATTATATACATTTTGAATATTATGCACATTCGGTTATGCTTGATGTTTATCAGGATGATGTCTTATGCACTAGTATGTGTTATTGCCTCTCTGTAAATTCCCTCTACCTCATTCCCTTCCTTGTTCTTGTAGAGTGTGTGGGACGTGGGTGAGGAATTCATGTCCAAGGAAATACACCACTTTTGTATGCTCTGTAAAACCGGGTCTGTGCACAGTGGTAGAAATAGTAAATGGAAGGACCCAGTACAAAATAATGTGTCCCCCTTGCGACCATATAAGGTTGGGGCCTGAATTTGTAAATTAAAAAGCAAAAAATATATGTAGGTGGACAGATCACCTTTACACAGAAATTATTAGTTGGCCCTTTTCCCTCATAAATGAAGAAAACCATTTTACTCCAGTTAGCATAGGATCCATACCCAATTGTAGGCCATGATGCTTTGCACCTGCTGCATCAGCAATAGCTCAACCACTGTCTGTGCAATGTCAGGATATTTAACAAGCTGTTGTAATTCTATATTGAAAATCCACTTACTAATTGTATTTATTATTTATTTTAAGCATTTTTGCTGAGGTGAAAGGTACCATTTTTGTTTCTGATGATCAACTTCCTGAGGTGGGAGGAAGGAAGTGTGGAAATGTAGCAGCCAAAACTACCAACGTTTTTAACAAAAGTAATATAAAGCTCATTATAATTTAAGAACACACCCAACTATGACTCTGCAGCAAAGAAAACATTTCAACTGCTTGTGAACTCAGTTTGGACCTTTTTCTTATTACTTAAATGTCAATTTTATATTAATCATTAAATATTTAATTATATATTTTAATACCTTTTTTTAACACTTTGCTTTGCCCTTGCTTTTTGATGTCTAAATCATAAAACAGTCTTAAAGACCCACTGTAATGATCTAACTAGAGATGCTTATATTTTTAACTATGTCTTGATCAAAAATACAATTCCAACTTAATAAAGTATATTAAATTCACTTTCAAAGGTTAGAATTTTAGCCTACACCTTGATCAAATCAGATCAAGGGGGAGGTTAAGTTGAAAGACAAACTTACTGTAAAAGGGCTTTAAAAACCATTTAATAAGATGATACCAAACATTCATGGGGTAACCCCTAGCGAAAGCATGTTGCCAAGGACCTTTAGCAAGGAAGTCTCCAGCCAATGGAGATCCCTGCTTTACATACATTTTGTACCTGAAAAGTGACAGCTGCCTGCAAGACAAAGCCACTCCCCCCATTGACCCTAAACTCTAACCAAAATACTATAAAAAATATGCTATTGCTAAAGGCATGCAAAATAGAACTTTTTCAAAATGTATTGGAAAATTACACAACTTGCACCCACACATGATCTTTTCCTGGGATTGTGAGAGAGAGAAGATGTTTTCAGTGAGGATTTCAGTATCATATACAAATTATTATGCAATATGCATTAGATATATTGATGATACAGTGGTACTTCGGTTCCAGTTGGCTTCGGTTTTCATTGTTTTCGGGACTCGATGCATCTCATAGGACGAAAATTGCTTGGAAGTCAATGCTTGTTCAGTATTTGACGAGTGGGACTGATCTAATCAATTGCTCGGTACTAGATGCTTGCTCGGAAGTTGACGCTCTCGCAACAACCTGCATTCTGTCTCTGCCTGTAGGAGCCCAAGTGCAGCCTGTGTAAGAGTGAATGCACGGCCTGTGTAAGAGCCAATGTGCAGGTGGTGTCTGTAAGAGCCGAAGTGCAGCCTGTGTCTGTAAGAGCCTAAGTGCAGCCTATGTAAGAGCCAATGTGCATCCTGTGCCTGTAAGAGCCCAAGTGCATGCTGTATAAGAGCCAATGTGCAGCCTGTGCCTGTAATTGCGAATGTGCAGCCTGTGCTTACAAGAACCAAAAAGTGTAGCCTGTGCATATATAAATAAAAGTTCCAAGCAATAACCTCTCTACATCACCACCATCCCTTTGGGCCCTCAAGTCCTCTCAGTACAATTAAAGTGAAGTTAAAATCTGGGGTCCAGAACAAATTATTTCAATTCACATTGATTTCTATGGGAAATGTTTGGAACTCAACTTATTTGGGACTCATCCAGATTAAGAACGAGAACCGAGGTACCACTGTATATTCTTCAAATCGGAAGGATCTCTGGACATCTTAAAAGAGTTTCTGAACAAAGTGAATGATAATCATCTTAATATACCTTTACCTATGGAATGTGCAGCCTGTGTAAGAGTCAAAATGCAGCCTGTTAAAGAGCCATTGTGCAGCCTGTGTCTGTAAGAGCGCAAGTGCAGCCTGTGTCTGTATGAGCTAATGTGCATCCTGTGTCTGTAAGAGCCAATGTGCATCATGTGTCTGTAAGAGCCAATATGCACTCTTGCCTTTAATAGCCAATCTGCAACCTGTGTCTGTAACAGCCAATGTGCAGCTGTGCCTGTAAGTGTCAATCTGCAGCCTGTGTCTATAAGAGCCAATCTGTATCCTGTGCCTCTAAGTACCAATGTTTATCCTGTGCCTGTAAGTGCCAATGTTTATCCTGTGCCTGTAAGTGCCAATGTGTAGCCTGTGCCTGCAAGTGCAAACTGCGGCCTATGCCCATAAGAGCGAATCTGCAGCCTGTCCATGTACCAGCCAATCTGTACCCGCTGCCTGTAATTGACAATATGCATCCTGTGCCTGCAACAGCCAATCTGCAGCCTGAGCCTATAACAGCCAATGTGCAGTCTGTGCCTGTAAGAGCCAATGTGCAGCCTGTGCCTACAAGAACCAAACGGTAACCTGTGCCTATATATATAGAAGTTCCAAGCAACCTTTGGACTCTCAAGTCCCCTCAGTACAGTTAAAGTAAAGTTAAAATCTGGGATCCAGAACTATTTTTTTTAATTTATATTGAATCCTGTGGGAAATGCTTTTTTGGAACTCAACCTTTTTCGAACTCATCCTGCCATCCAGAACAGATTAAGGACGAGAACCCGAGGTACCACTGTATATTCTTCAAATGGGAAGGATTCTCTGGACATGTTAAAGGAGATTCTGAACCAGCTGAATGATAATCATCCTAATATCCCTTTATCTATGGAATTTAGCATTAACTCAGTTAACATTCTTGATATAACCAGTATCAAAAAAATCAGTGGTTACACTGTAGCTGATCTGCATTGCAAATGTACAGCAACCAATAGTGTACTAGACCATGGTAGTGCTCATCCTGCAGTGACCCTAAAGTCTTTACAATTTTTTAAGAATTAGAAGAAAGTGCTCCACAATTTAATATATTGGAAAGAATGCTAATTTGTTAGCTATTAGCCTCATCCAAAACCAGTACATTAATAAATCTATTAAACAAGAATATATTCAAGCAAAAACTACCCCAAGGGATAAGTTATGAAGCAATAAAGAAAAGACAAAGAACAAAGAGCCAAGGTTGATTTAGTGGCCACAGCTACATTGTGAGAGAAATTGTAAACAACTGTTGGCATGTCCTTCAAAGTAATCCAGATTTGGACACAGGACACAAGATAGGGTAGTGGTAAGTTTTAAAAGGGTCCCTATTATAGGACACAACGTGTTCACAGTCACTTCATACAAATTCAATGCAAATCACCAGCTATTAAGGGATATTATCCCTATGGTTCCTGCAAGCTCTGTTCATTTATGTCTAGAAAAACAGAACAATATGATAGATTTCGTAATACTCATGTTATATGTTTCTTTATCAACTGCAAAATATCTTAAGTAGTAAATGGTCCTACAGGGTAAATGTCAATTCTTACATATAGGTAAAACTAAACATGAGCAAAGAGGGAGCAAATGTGAGTAATATTAGAAATGTAGAATGACAAAAAAAAAACGAGTTGCTGAACATTTTTGAAAGTACAATAATAATGATACTCAAAATGGTCATTGTTTGGGTTTGGAATCCATTAAATTGGGAATCAGAGGAAGCAGGGGATTCTGATAATTTATTGCATTAAGAAGGAAAGCCACTGGATTTACCATCTGAACATTGTGAAAAATTAAGACACAGACTAAGTCACATATTATAATGCATTTAATTGAGAAAAGTGTGGAACAAATTATATTTAAAATCATTGACACTTCACTATAAAAGTGTGATATCTATATGTTAAAGGTTATGGACATATTATGTGTGTACATACTATTTTTATTCGTGTATTTTATATTATTAAGTTTATTTATTTCATTTATCATCCAGTCTATTTATTCCTATCATTGTCACATAGTTTTTGCTTTAGTATTGGGATGGATTATTTTTTCTTGCACTATATACCGTATTGGTCCGAATATAAGCCGCACCTTTTTTCCGTTTTTTTAGCTTGCGAGTTACGGGTGCGGCTTATAATTGCGACCGTAAAAAAATCATTGCTGATTTGCGAACTTTGCTTGTTACTATTCGCAAACGCAAAATTACTGCCGATTTGCGCAATTGCGAGTTAAGGGTGCTGATTTTCGTTCTTGAGACTGCGGTATTGAATAGCGATTTGCGGTTTTAGTGATTCTTACATGCTGTAAGGCCTGTAACCTGCAAAAAAGCCACAGTGCTAATTAGAAAGCCTGTTTCTTGCAACGGCTGATCACTTTGAGAGTCTTTTTCTCTCCAATTTTACAGTTGCGGCTTATATTTGAGTACTATCTTTTTTCTATTTTTTCCCCTTGAACTTTACGGGTGTGGCTTATATGCGGGTGCGGCTTATATTCGGACCAATACGGTACATATTGTTAGGTAAAATTATCTTATTTATCATCTTTTACATTGGCAATCTGTCACTTTACATTTTTCTCACAAAATCACATGCTCATTCATAATACCTTGTTTTACATTATTCTGTTTTTTCACAATTTATATATTTTGTCTTTTTGTATTCACAATATGTATTTGCATTGATCTCTTTCCCCCCACTCCCTCCCCAGTGTCTCTTTGCCCCCACTCCCTCCCCAGTGTCTCTTTCCCCAACTCCCTCCCCAGAGTCTCTTTCCCTCCTCTCCCACCCCTTTGTCTCTTTCCCCCCTCTCACTCTCCTTTGTTTCTACCCCCTCTCTCACTCCCCTGTGTCTCTTTCCCCCCTTCCCTCTCTCATTTGCGGGCTTGGTAGCGGTTGAACCTGTAACTTTTTTTCAAAGCCTGCAAGACTTAAAGCTTAAATTGGTATTGCTTCTAGCCTTGCAAGCTTGAAAAAAAGTTACAGGTTTAACTGCGCCATTTTTTTCCAAGGCCGTAACTCGGCAGCCATTGGGAGGCCAGCAAAAGACGCCAATTGAATATCAAATTTGCTTTCAACCTCACTTATGGACTCCCTGCCTTACAAGCTTCAAACAAAAACATTTGCAGTTTTTTTTTTCAAGCACGTAACTCGGAATCCGATCAGATGCTCTTTTGCGAGCCTCGTGATGAGTGCCTTCGGTGCTCATTGCGAGCCCCTTCACTCATCTAAGTTGCGGGCATCGTGATGAGTGCCTTTGGTGCTTATCGAAGCCTCGCAAAGGAGCACCTTTGGCACTCATTGTAAGCCTCTTTCCCCTCTACTTCTCCTTTAAATCTAAGTTGTGGGCCTCGCAATGAGTGCCTTTGGCGCTCATTGTGAGCCTCTTCCCACCCCTATGTCTCTTTCCCCCCTCGCCCTCCCCTGTATCTCTTTCCCCCCACTCCCTCCCCAGTGTCTTTTTCCCCCCACTCCCTCCCCAGTGTCTCTTTCCCCAACTCCCTCCCCAGAGTCTCTTTCCCTCCTCTCCCACCCCTTTGTCTCTTTCCCCCCTCTCACTCTCCTTTGTCTCTGCCCCCTCTCTCACTCCCCTGTGTCTCTTTCCCCCCTTCCCTCTCTCATTTGCGGGCTTGGTAGCAGTTGAACCTGTAACTTTTTTTCAAGCCTGCAAGACTTAAAGCTTAAATTGGTATTGCTTCTAGCCTTGCAAGCTTGAAAAAAAGTTACGGGTTTAACTGCGCCATTTTTTTCCAAGGCCGTAACTCAGCAGCCATTTGGAGGCCACCAAAAGACGCCAATTGAATATCAAATTTGCTTTCCACCTCACTTATGGACTCCCTGCCTTACGAGCTTTAAACCAAAAAAATTGCAGTGTTTTTTTTTCAAGCACGTAACTCGGAATCCGATCAGAGGCTCTTTTGCGAGCCTCGTGATGAGTGCCTTCGGTGCTCATTGCGAGCCCCTTCACTCATCTAAGTTGCGGGCATCGCGATGAGTGCCTTTGGTGCTCATCGAAGCCTCGCAAAGGAGCACCTTTGGCACTCATTGTAAGCCTCTTTCCCCTCTACTTCTCCTTTAAATCTAAGTTGTGGGCCTCGCAATGAGTGCCTTTGGCGCTCATTGTGAGCCTCTTCCCCCTCCTCTTGTTGCGGATCATGTCAATCCCGTAACTATCGGGCCTCACAATGAGCGCTTTCGGTGCTTATTGCGCATGCTCAAGTCCAAAACTTTTTTTATTTTTATTTCACAATTTTATTACAATCAATAAATATCAATATCTTATATAAACATTTTACAAGTAACATTCATTCTTTATTCTTTTGTAAATGTAATTATGTAATCATTTACATACAGCAGCATGATTAGCTAATAGTGAAGTAAACATTCAAGGGAAAGTTTAACTAATAACTAAATTTCTTAATTTCTATTGCTATTGCTATTCATTCTTTCGTATCTAGAAGTGATGTCGCGAACATCAAATTTCCGGTTCGCGAACAGCGGACGCGAACTTCCATCAAATGTTCGCGAACGGGCGAACCCGGCGAACCGCCATAGACTTCAATGGGCAGGCGAATTTCAAAATCCACAGGGACTCTTTCTAGCCACAATAGTGATGGGAAAGTTGTTTCAAGAGGTCTAACACCTGGACTGTGGCATGCCAGAGGGGGATCCATGTCAAAACTCCCACGGAAAATTACATAGTTGATGCAGAGTCTAGTTTTAAGCCATAAACGGCATAAATCACCTAACATTCCTAAATTGTTTGGAATAACATGCTTTAAAATATCAGGTATGATGTTGTATCGATCAGGTAGTGTAAGGGTTACACACGCTTCACAGTAACAGACCAATCTCCCCGTTTAATGCACCGCAAACAACCGCAAACAGTCCCTTTGCACAACTGCAAACTCCCCATTTGCACAAGGTTGGATACCAAGCTAGCCATGTCCCGTTCCTTGTCCTCACTGATGTCATGGAAGGTCTCTTCCTCCACCCAGCCACCCCAAAAGGTGACAACAAGCCCCCTGGGACGCCTGCTGTGTTTGGTCTTCCACCTCCTCAAAGCCACCTTCCTCCTCTGACTTCTCTTCTGTCAGATTCCTCTCTCTGCGTTGCCTCTGTCTGCGTTATTATAAGGTGTGTACTGTTAAGTAGTACTATTCCTATCGGTTTAATCCCTGTTACGTCCACTATTAGGGGACGTGTATATGGCATTGATTTTTGGAAGCGGGAGATGGAAAAAGATGCTTGGTCGGTCCTCCCACTTCAAATTTGGGGCACTGCGCGTGCAGTCTAAGGTGCCACCAGATAGGAGTGGTGTGTTCAGTTGTACTATTTATTCCTATCAGTTTGATACCTGTTACGTCACCTATCAGGGGACGTGTATATGGCATGGATTTTTGGAAGCGGGAGATGGAAAAAGATGCTTGGTCGGTCCTCCCACTTCAAATTTGGGGCACTGCGCGTGCAATCTAAGGTGCCACCAGATATGAGTGTCACTGTGCACTGGCAAAAGTTGGCAGAGTAGGCGCTATAGGCCTCACACACACGCCTGTAGGCAGGCAACTGATATTCAATCGATTACAGTCAAAAAAGTGTTGTTTTATGTCACTGTACACTACGGTTGCACCAGATATGACGTATCACTGTGCACTGGCAAAAGTTGGCAGAGTAGATGCAATAGGCTTCACACACACGCCTGTAGGCAGGCAATTGCTATTCAATCTATTACAGTCAAAAAAGTGTTGTTTTATTTCACTAAGCACAATATAAGCTGTTAGGTGTTAGCCTGTCACACACACATGCTGGCAGGCAGGCATATGCAATTAGATTATACAGAAAAAAATTATAAAATAAAATAGATGATGTTCTAGCCCTAAAAAGGGCTTTTTGGGTTGCTGTCCTTGCAGCAGATATCAGATGAGTCCTTCAGGTCTGTAGTGGAAGCTAAATACACAGCCTGGCTATCTATTTCCCTATTAAATTTCCAGCAGCTACACTATCTGTCCTCTCACAACGAATGCAGCTTCAGAATGATTCTGAAATGTATGCTGTCCTTCAGATGGAAGGCCCTGGAAGGGAGTGTATGCTGCTGATTGGCTGGAATGTGTCTGCTGACTGTGAGGTGCAGTGTCAAAGTTTCCTCAATGATAAAGTGTAGGGGGCGAACCGAAAAGCGCATCTCTAGCATCTAACTGTATTATGTTATTAGTTAATTATCAAAATTACCCAATATTTACCTAAAGAGGTTTAGGGATTCGCTTTGTATTTATTCAAATATTTAAATTCCATTTGTCTAAAGATTTCGGTTTATTACGATTAAATATTTGAAAATCTCTTTCTAATTGTCTATTCCTATCAACAATTATTACAGTCTCATTCCAATTGGGAATTTTGTAAGTTTTACATTTTTTGTAATTGTCCATTTAATTACCATTATTATTTGGATTACTAGTTGTTTTATGGGGTTTTTAATTTCCTTTGGGAATATATGGAATAAAATCATTTGAGGAGACATGTCTATATCATGATCGCACAAAGTTGCTTTATATTTTATACACAACGTCCAAAGAGTTTGTATTTTAGAACATTTCCACCAAATACCCTTCCTCTCCACAGTTCCTTCAACATCTATCAGACTGTTTTCCTGGGAAGATTTTTGTCAATATCGATGGAACTCTATACCACCTTTGTATTATTTTAAATTGGATCTCTACATAAGTTGAACATTTTATAGATTTTTGAGTAAGTTTGCATGCTTTATGCCATTTTGAGCCCTCACAATTCTACTTCCCATTCCATCATCCTTGATGTTTTTACCTATCTGAAATCTATCTCTTACAATTTTATAACATTGGGTTATTGAGAAAAAAATATTTTCCTGGATAAGCCAAGTTTTAAATTTAGACAAGGTTCTGATTTCCTCAATAAGATATTCAGATTGCTTTAAAACTACTTACTATGCTTTTGTATTCCAACCAATTTATATTCCTAATTTGATATTCTTCTTGTAGTTCCCTATAGTTTTTTATCCCTCCATCATTAAATTGGTCTTTGAGATATTTGATTGTTCCACCTCCTACCTTCCTGTAATAATTTATTAAAAAAAACTCCCTATATATAAAGGTGATAGTAGTAACTGAGGAAGGTGCTCTAACCAAATTCCATTTTTTCATTTATCCTATGCCAAGCTTTAATTCCAGATGTAATCACTTTAAGAGGATTTGGGCTCTTAATTTCTTTACTTATGTACCAAGGGAAAAATTCAAGTTTTATATTAGTTTCCATAAATTTTTCAATAAACCACCAATAAACCATAAATGACCAGAGCAAAATCTGTGAGTCTAATTGCATCATAGTAGTCTGGAAGGTATATATAAAATAATCCTCCTTTAGAGAGTTCCCTTTTAACAATATTTTGTTTAATTCTTGGTTTATGTTTTATATAAACAAATGTATCTATAAGTGCCTGCATTTTTGTTCTGCTCATAGTAGGGTACCTTGAGGGGAATAGTTCTAAATAAATAGGTAATTTTAGGGAGTATAATCATTTTTATTGCAGATATTCTTCCACTCCAGTAAATGTTGGTTATTTTCATTGTAACAATAGTTTTTTTTAATATGGATAGTTAATTGATCCAAATTATTCTGTAGAAGTCTATTTAATTGAGGATAGAAGAGTACTCCTAGGTATGAAATCTTATTTTCCTGATAGCCCCTAACTTTTAACATTGGGTGATGACAACTCGTAAATACGACAACTATATATGAAATTTTCATTTGGGTTAGGGACACAATAGTTATTTAGTTTTATAGTATGGCATTTTCTTTCCATACACATTTAAAAACCACTTTTAGTATTAATCACTTTTATCATCTTTACACAATATTGCAAATATATATACTTTATTTAATATATTTAAGGCACTTCCCTCTGTCTCCATTTTTTTACTTCAATAGCAGGTTTTATGTGCACACACTCTTAATAGTTTATATTATTTTGTTGTGAACATACATTTACGAAAATATATTATTTTGGTTTCACGGTTTTCATATTGCAATGATCTTCTGGAACACTTTCCTCAAATATAATTTTTTGTTTCTGATACCATACAGACTCATGAATTGCCTAAATATCAACGTTATATCACATCTCATAGTTAATCCTGATGTGCTTGTAGTAGATATACTTTATTTTATGTTTTTCCCTTCAATTTTATCATTCGAAAAAAAGAATTTACATCCCCCAATGCACCTTAATTGGTTCCCATCTATTCCACATTTCCTGACAGTCAACCATTGGAGGAAGCTCGATTGTGGATGAAATTAAAACTATACGTTTCAGCACATTCATACACATATCATATATCATCATAATATTGTTTTTTACAATCGGTCACTTAAAACATATTTCTGGATTTCATGAAAGATTCTGGTGAAAAAACTGTAGAGGGGCCACATAACATGTTGTCTTTACCTATAATCGCAGCAAAACTATTATTTAAAAATGTTGAATGATGTGTGTATATTCTGCTAGTGCTAATAACCTGTCTTCTTTAGTAGGCAATGTCTTCCTAAGCAGATCCACTTGACTAGATTTGGCAGAGAGAATACTCACTAGATTCTGGAACCAGACACCAGTCTTGGAGCCTCATTCAATCACAAGCCCGCAGTTGCCTTCAAACCGATTGTAGGTCTGCAGGCTAAAAATATGCTACAGTTACAGAACGATTCAATTTATCAAGGCTGCAACTACAGGCCCGAAGCCCCAAGTAAACCCTGGTTTCATATGTAACGCTTTTGGGTATCCCATCTGATGAAGCGCCCCAAACTCAAGCAAGGCTGTAATTTGCTATCCTGTCACAGGCCAATTAACCAATAGGAACAGGAAGACCCTAATTAATGCAGAGGAAAATTACTTTAAAAGCCCACAGTATGTCCTTGATTGTGCTGCAGCTGAGCAAGTGAACATGCAGGTCTAGACGTTGGTGGGTTTCTTAGCTTTGTAGAGAGAGAGAGAGAGAGAGAGAAGGAGCTGTTTTGTGATTTTTTGCTATTTTGACCACTGAGAAATACAGTATCTCACAAAAGTGAGTACACCCCTCACATTTTTGTAAATATTTTAGTATATATTTTCATGTGACAACACTGAAGAAATGACACTCTGCTACAATGTAAAGTAGTAAGTGTACAGCCTGTATAACAGTGTAAATTTGCTGTCCCCTCAAAATAACTCAACACACAGCCATTAATGTCTAAACCGTTGGCAACAAAAGTGAGTACACCCCTAAGTGGAAATGTCCAAATTGGGCCCAAAGTGTCAATATTTTGTGTGGCCACCATTATTTTCCAGCACTGCCTTAACCCTCATGAGCATTAAGTTTACCAGAGCTTCACAGGTTGTCACTGGAGTCCTCTTCCACTCCTCCATGATGACATCACAGTGCTGGCGGATGTTAGAGACCTTGTACTCCCCCACATTCCATTTAAGGATGCCCTACAGATGCTCCATAGGGTTTAGGTCTGGAGACATGCTTGGCCAGCTTCTTTAGGAAGGCAGTGGTAGTCTTGGAGGTGTGTTTGGGGTCATTATCATGTTGGAATACTGCCCTGCGCCTCAGTCTTCGAAGGGAGGGGATCATGCTCTGCTTCAGTATGTCACAGTACATGTTGGCATTCATGGTTCCCTCAATGAACTGTAGCTCTGCAGCGCCGGCAGCACTCAAGCAGGCCCAGACCATGACACTACCACCATCATGCTTGACTGTAGGCAGGACACACTTCTCTTTGTACTCCACCTGGTTGCCGCCACACACGCTTGACACCATCTGAACCAAATAAGTTTATCTTGGTCTCATCGGACCACAGGGAATGGTTCCTGTAATCCATGTCCTTAGTCTGCTTGTTTTCAGCAAACTGTTTCTGGGACGACAGCCATGCAGACCAATCTGATGCAGTGTGAGGCGTATGGTCTAAGCACTGACAGGCTGACCACCCACACCTTCAACCTCTGAGGCAATGCTGGCAGCACTCATACATCTATTTCCCAAAGACAACTTCTGGATATGACGCTGAGCATGTGCACTCAACTTCTTTGGTCGACCATGGTGAGGCCTGTTCTGAGTGGAACCTGTCCTATGAAACCGCTGTATGAACTTGCCCACAGTGGTGCAGCTAAGTTTCAGGGTCTTGGCAATATTCTTATAGCCTAGGCCATCTTTATGTAGAGCAACATTTCTTTTTTTCAGATCCTCAGAGAGTTTTTTGCCATGAGGTGCCATGTTGAACTTCCAGTGACCAGCATGAGAGAGTGTGAGAGCGATAACACTAAATTTAACACACCTGCTCCCCATTCACACCTGAGACTTTGTAACACTAATGAGTCACATGACACCGGGGAGGGGAAAATGGCTAATTGGGCCCAATTTGGACATTTCCACTTAGGGATGTACTCAGTTTTGTTGCCAACAGTTTAGACATTAATGGTTGTGTGGTGAGTTATTTTGAAGGGACAGCAAAATTACACTGTTATACAGGCTGTACACTTACTACTTTATTTTTTTTTTATGTTATTTTCAAATTTAAAATCTCCATTTACATAAATAATACCTTACATATTATATACACAGCCAGACAAAAATACGGAAGGCATACATTTGTGCCCTGACATTATAACAATAATCATAAGAGTGTAACTGTTCGTTCATGTTTATTGCTATTAATAGACTTTAAGTGTATCATTGTATTAAACTTACATATGGCTATGAATGAAATCCAAACTTTAATATTTGGTTGAATATTCTTCAACCTAATGGAGAGATTAACCAGTTAAACTTCTCTCTTAGATTACTTACATATCCTATCACACCCTTTCATTCCACTCATATTCTAGCCAGCTTGGTGAAGGTAGGGAGGAAGAGCCAGGGAGGGAATCGATCTGCCAGGGAAGATATGGTGTCTTCGTGAGATTACCCCGTAGAGGTTACTTAAAAATTGAGTCCCAAACTTGTTTTAGCTGAAATGCCATATTAAAATCCCTCTCTAGTTCCCTATTGTATCCCATCATGGCCAATATTTCAGTTAGTTTTGGAAGATCCTCTTTCTTCCAATTTTGTGCAATTGCAGTTTTTACTACCTGAAAAATTTGAGTCATAAACGCTTTATTTTTTATTTCCATCTTAGGGGGGAAAATATTAAACAAGGCCATCTGCGGTTTTACTATAATTTCTGTCTTAAATATAATAGATAAGTATTCAAAACATTCCTTCCAAAGATGAAGGGTTATAGGGCATTCCCACCATATATGGAACATATCTGCAGATTTCCCACAGTTCCTCCAGCATAACTTAATTTCTGGTTTAAATGTTATAAAGTAGATTTTGGAGGGAACCCAGTACCATCTATTAAGTAATTTAAATTGAATTTCTCTCTGGTTTGTATTTTTAACAAACCTATTTAGGGCTTGTTGACATGACTCTTTAGGTATCCTTAGCTGCATATCTTTAGCCCAGAGGTCCATAGGTCTAGTTGTATCCGTTTGTATTTGCTTATAAATGATCTCACTACACTTAGAAATCAAGTGTCTAGTATTTTGGGACTTTATTAAAATTTCAACGTTGTTTAAGCTTTGCCGAGTAATGTTTTTATTTATATTCTTCAAAACTCGTGAAATTTGATGTGAAGTGAACCAAAGTTTAGTTGATATATTATATTTCAACTTTAGCATGTTATAATCTAAAATTTTTCCTTTTTCTTTATCTATAATGTGCCCCAGTAGATATATTCCTTTGTCTTTCCATTCTGGTTCTAAGTAGATATAATTCATGCGTGCTAATGTTGTCAAAGGAGTAAGTTCACTATATTGCTCTATGAATTTAAATTTTTTGTTCATTTTTATCCACTCTTTTACCATTATAGTCAAAATAGTTGCTCTCGGGTCAATGTATGCTAATGCTAGTTTTGGAGTGAACAATAGAGCATTAAGGTCGATATTGTGTAGCATATCACTAAAAATCTGGTTCTCCGGGTGAGTGGAAAGAGGTTGACTCCACTTTATATATTGCGCCAATTTAATTGCTTCCTGATAGTGAAAAACCATTGGGTATGCAATGCCACCATTTATAAATTTTCGACTCATTATTGCTTTTTTAACTCTGATCTGACCGTTCTTATTAATATATCTATCGATCATCTTCTGGAATTTAGCTGTCCATTGGCTTGAGATTGAAAAAGGGAAAGATCTAAATACATAGTTAAGTTTAGGAAGGAGAGACATCTTGATTGATGCAATTCTACCAGAGAAGGATATTTGATTGACCGGCCAGTTCTCAATAAGCTCTTTAGATGATTTATATAAATTGCTCAAATTGGAGGTTTGAATACTTCTTATATCATCACTAAAGTTAATTCCCAGGTGTGTAAATCTCTTTGTGTGGGCCAGCTGATACCTACTAGTCAGGCGCTCTTCGTCTTCCTCTGGAATATTAACACTTAGTGCTTCAGATTTCTCTATGTTTAATTTATAATTCGACACCTTACTGTAGTTTGCAATGATTTCCATCAGCGCCTTCATAGATATATGAGGATGCTCCATATATACTACTACATCATCCGCGAAGAGGGAGATCTTGTATTCCCTTTTGCCTACTTTAATCCCCTTAAAGTCCGACGAAGCCCTAATAGCTATAGCGAGGGGTTCTAGGGTCAATGCGAATAAAATGGGAGACAGGGGACAACCCTGACGGGTTCCATTTGTTACCATAAAATAATCTGATTGTACCCCTTTCCCCAAAACCGATGCCGAGGGAACGTTATATAGGGCAGCTATAGCTTTCGATGCAAATGAGTCAAACCCATATCTATGGAGGGTCTGCATCATAAAATCCCACCCTACCCTATCAAAAGCTTTTTCAGCATCCATGGATAAGAATAGGGTGAGGGTGTCTTTTTTCTTCACATAAGTTATTAAATGAATCAGTTTATGGGAATTATCGGCGCCCTGCCTCCCTGGGACAAATCCTGTTTGGTCGGACGCTATTAATGATTTAGATATTTCTGTAAGTCTTAGAGCCAAAACTTTCGCATATATTTTGGTATCTATATTCATAACCAAAATTGGTCTAAATTCTTTGCAAGAGTGTGCTTCCTTATCGGATTTTGGTATAGTGATTATATTGGCTCTAAGCATCTCTGGTGGGAATGTACCTGTGGTTTTAATTTCGTTAAATGTAGCTACTAAGATTTGCATTAACTCTTCCTCACATATTTTATAGTATGTTGTAGAAAATCCATCTGGGCCTGGTGCCGTGTAGTTTTTTAGGTTTTTAATAACTCGTCTAATTTCTAGTTCCGTTATCTGACTATTTAAAGCCTCCTTTTCCTCATTTGAGATAACTGGAAAGTCAATCTGATCTAAGAATGATGATATGTCTTCACTTTTGGGTGTTATAAAGTTTTCTTCCGAGTTTAGACTATACAAAGCTTGATAAAATTTCACAAATTGATCCGTGATTTCTTTAGGCTTAAAATTTTTTTTCCCTGTTTTACAAGATAAGGAATATTCCAATCTTGATATTTTTGTTTTTTAATCTTATTCGCGAGATCTTTTCCTATTTCGATTATTGAAATGAAATGATTTTTGTTGTAGTTGCCAAAGACTCATGTCTGAGCGTTTTTGGTTAATGTTTTTAATTTTGTTCCGAACTGTTATTATCTCTTGTGTAAGGGTATCATTTATTTTTATTTTGTTTTCTTGTTCCAATTTATACAATTTTATATGTAAAAGTCGTAAGGACAATCCTCTCTGTTTAACCCAGATGCTTTTCAACTTGATTAATATACCTCTTGTATATTGTTGTATTTAATGGAACCGACCCCATATTAATTTCCAAATTTTTTTAAATTTCCATTCTAATAGTATTTAGTCTTTCCTTATTTTCTAAGATTTTATCATCCATTCTCCATGCCCTGCTAGATTTTATCTCCCCCTTTTCCTGTATTTGAAGGGTGACTGGAGCATGGTCCGAGATTGTTATTAAACCAATTTTAACTGATTGAATTGCGTTTAACAAAGACTCATTCACTATTATATTATCAATTCTTGAATACATTTTATGAGATGCAGAATAATAGGTATAGTCTCTTTCATTTATATTTATAAGGCGCCATGCATCATATAAGTGGTTTTCCACCAATAATTTGGAGAAGTCCTGAGCTGTTTTTTCTATACCTTTATAGTTTTTGGGAACTTTTTTGTAGCTTCTGTCCATCTTAGCATCAGGCGTCATATTAAAGTCACCACCTACTATGCGTCCTCCTATAGCTATCTTATCCAGTTTCTTTAATACTCCCTTCAAAAATATATTTTGTTTATTATTAGGGGCATATACATTTACTATTGTCATATGTTCACCATTTATTTCTCCTACCCAGATAATATAACAGCCTTTACTATCCAAGACCACTAATTCTTCTTTTAATTTTATTTTTTTATTAAACATCATTAAAACTCCTCCTGAGTTTTTTTTTTTATGGCAAGCATTAAATACTTACTTCTTTACATTGTAGCCGAGTGTCATTTCTTCATCGTTGTCACATAAAAATATATACTAAAATATTTACAAAAATGTGAGTGGTGTACTCACTTTTGTGAGATACTGTATTAACACTTAATTTACAACACACATGAGTACACAATTAAACCCAGAGGAGATGATGATCCTCCTCAGGGAAATTTTTGTCCACAATAGCATCAGACAGGGTGGGAAAGAAGTGAGCTGTTGCTGCATTAGGGGTTGCAAACAGGGATGTCAAGTCTGTCAAACACAGATATGGATGACAGTCGGATGAAGGTCAAGAGGAAGATGGCAGCGGAGGCCAGAGCAGCCCGTACACATAGTAATGGACCACCAGCCGACATTACATACTGTGCTTGGGAGCGGACCTTGAAGCAGTGGTTCAAGCCACCAGCAGTTGCAGGCCTTCCAGGACAGTTGGACTCAGGTTTTCAGGGAACCCTACAATGTGAGTATTATATACACCATCATACCCTCATATGCGCACACATAAACCCCACACAATTAGATAACTGACCTACAATAACACTGTAAACTCTCTGGTTATGACTAAAGATATGTGGGGCAGCAATAACATGTACATCCAGGAAGCAAAAAGATCATTATTATTATCATAATTGCTATCAATGAAATGTCTGTCTAATACCTGCAGTTAAAACTGATTCTGAGTAGCAGTCGCCAAATAGATCAAGATTGATTTGACATCCAATAGAGAGTACATGTATGGGTGTGTACACTACAGCATATGCCGATACAGACTCTGACGGACTGCATGTGCATGTCATGCACTAGCCTAACCTGGACCATGTCTCATCTGCATGTTAACAACCATTGCCGAGAATTGGTCACAGATTGGTCAGTCTCACACACTGCACAGCAGATTTAGCTGAGCACATGTCCTAATGAACTGCAGTTGGCACACCACATCAGCATTACATATAATTACATATACTGATATGAGCCATAATTACCAATGCCCATGATACAGGTCAACATTTATCTGCAAAAAACAATCATCACAGTCAATTACAAGTGACCATGATGTCTGGGAAATGGAAACACACAGCAAGCAATTGTTTAGAGAATCAATACTCAAACACTATTGTCCTTTCATTTCAGTACCCAAGTGGCCTACCCCACCCTCAGAGACACAGGTGGTGGCTCCACAGGAGGAGGAACAACATCCACCGCTGCAAGTGGTGGTGGAGGAAGCTGGAAACATTCTAGAGGGCCCAGGACAGTCACAAGAGGCTGGCCCATCGGCAGCAAGAAGGCCATCCACACCACCATTGTGTAAGACACCCCCCCCCCCCCGGGCCCTCACATACATCATGTGCACGTGGAGCCAGCAAACACCACCACCTCTACATATGTCCTGGTACTGGAGACCACCATCAGCAGTCCCACCACTTCCACCTGGTCAGATACCATAAATGCCTTGGCAGGACCCCACCACTCTTCCACTCCTAACCTGTGCTCACTCAACCCGGGCTCAACAAACCTGGGTTCACCAAACCTGGGCTACACCACCGCCACCACCATCACGATGGGCACCTCTGGCATCACCACCTCCAAGGAAACCCCTGTCATCACCAAAGCCCATCAACAGTCCCGGTATGTCCAGTGGCACACCTTACACCCCCTCACTAGTAACTCTGAGGGAGCTCATGCACCAGATCCAGAGGGAAGACCAAAGCAATACCACCATAATGGAACGACTGGCACTCCAGATGGAAAGGCAAAATGACATTGCAGCCTCTGTGGTTGGCAGCATCAGATCGCTATCTGGTGAGATGAGAAGGCACAATCGAAGAATGGAGAGGTATGAGCACAAGTCAAATAGGGACAGACAAGTCCAGACAAGACTCATTGAGTGGCAATTGCAATTGGGGGAAGGACAGGTCATATCTCTCCAGCCTTTTGCTCCACCGGCTCCACCACCATCGCAACCAGAGCTGGTCCCCTCCTCTTCTCACACCTTACTACCAACGTTACCAACGGTACAATGTGGAATTATAATTAGCATTTCTTTGAAAAAAAAAACATTTAATCATTATTCTTTTGAACTACCATGTTTGTTTCTCGATATCTACTTCTATAAACAAGAGAACTGAATTCAGATTAGTATTCAGTTGATTGTTTTCAAAGTGTTATTCCTTGGTGTTTCCCTGTATATTATTCCATTCTATTTTCTATCAGTTTCTATTTTTTGTCGCCTTTCTTCCTATACCAACCCATTCTATTTTTGTTCTCTCAACAATATCTCCATCTTTAATATCCTTACCATTTTAAACTCTTTCCATATATTCCCTAGAACTTCTTTTTTCCATTATTCCTTCTCTGTTTTCAATTTCATATCTTCTCCACACTCCTAATCTCTTTAACATATCTCTTCATTAGCTCTCATCCTTCAGATTATAAGGTGAGTGACCTCAAGTAGCATAGTAGATAAACTTCTCTCGGCATAACTACGGTTTCCATTTATCCAAAACATGTGCATGTTACTCAGCTGTTGGAAGCATCTCCTTCTTAATATCTACTCTTAATAGATATGATCACCCACCCTTCTCCTGGTAGTCTTCTAAGATGGCAAAACCCAGCAAAGGCACACACAATACTTCTAGTGGCACAAGCCCAGAGAACCCAAACATTAAAGATGAATGGTAAGTGTATCGGGCGCCAAAGTAAGGATTAGTAAGTGTAACTAACATATTTTACAGTATTCCAGCTATTTCATCAAATAAAGTAGAATAGAGACAAATAGCTAACATAATGGATAGCTAGTTTGTAATTCACTTGAAGATGAAACTATATTTTCTTGACAATATCCGTTTAAATCCTGCACTGCATTCCAGCTATTTCGTACATTTTATTACAATATACAAATAATTTTGGATGAAGGCTATTTCACCTAAAGGATAACACAGTGAGTAAAAGGGGATTATTTGGAAATATCTCAAAAGGGAAGTGGTGACTGCAACATTAGCCGGCAGGGGATCTATCTAACATTAAAGAGAAGAGTTGTAAATACTGCAAGATAAGAAACTGAAATCTCTTTAATAATACATTTTATATTTACTACAACCAAAGCAAAAACATGAACGGAAAACAGGATTATACTAAAACAGTGTGATGTTCTATTGATTTGTAAGCAAATATAGAAAGAAACACAAGTAAGTAATGGGGCTTCCTGTTAGGTATTTGCTTTGTGTTGTCAAAAACTGACAAAACATAATCTCTAAACTCAATCCAAAAGAATTTGGGTATAAAATTCTCTCCAGGTTTCCACAGCTGTAATCTGTATTTTCTTACTTATACTATCAGCTATTGTTAAAATCAAATCAAAATTCCCAAAGTAATGGTGTCCAAGTATTTGATAATGTGGATACGTTTTTACACCTTGCTCAAATACACCCTGTGAGGTGTAGCAGATTTGTGCTATTTAAGCAGCAATTCCAGATTTAGGATGCATTTAATATTATGAGTAATATTGTTTTCAGAATGTACTGTACTATTTCTAAGATAGTAAAACAAACTGTAGTGTCTTGTACATTAGGGTTTCATTTGAATATTTAATAAATGGCTAGCAATAAATGTAATGTTTGAAAGAAATCACGCTAGCTTTTAATACTTAAATATGAAGTTTAGTGTTTTGAACTTCAACAGATCAACTTCTCTCTACCCCTCATTAGGGAGTAGGAGAGAATTTGCACAGGTCAAATGTTTTGGTAGGAGTCTTTATTTGCTGTATTATAACTTATCTACCTACTTCCTTGCAGTCAAACCTATTTGTATCAGAAAAAAATCAGAAAAGCCTGGGGAGATCCTTATTCTCCATTGGACACTTAACAGTGAGTGGTGTGGAGAGGGTGATCTGATAGAAGCTACAATGCTAACTTTAAATATACCTTTTAATAGATACCCTATATTTACTTTCTCAAAATACTGACGTAATTGGCTACTGAATAAACAAACCTTACCTTACTACCTTATTGCTTGACCACTACAGTGACCCTTTAGCTGCAAAAAATCTCAACTACACTGTAGTTTTGGAAAGGCCAGAAAGCTTAACTATTGCAAATTTTGGGGTTGACCATTTGTCCGGATATTTTGTCATTGACACCATGATTATGGGTTACTGGAATATTGTGAATAGGGGTAGCATGGTGAGGTTGGCCATCATTATATAAAACATGTCACTCGGCTGAAGAGAAAACTAACATACAGTGGATATAAAAAGTCTACACACCCCTGTTAAAATGTCAGGTTTCTGTGCTGTAAAAAAATGAGACACAGATAAATCATTTCAGAACTTTTTCCACCTTTAATGTGACCTATAAACTGTACAACTCAATTGAAAAACAAACTGAAATCTTTTAGGTGGAGGGAAGAAAAAAAAAAGAAAAATAATGTGGTTGCATAAGTCTGCACACCCTCTTATAACTGTGTTCAGAATTAAGCAATAAAATTCCAAATCGTGTTAAATAGGAGTCAGCATACAACTGCCATCATTGAAAGGGCCTGTGATTAACCCCAAATAAAGTTCAGCTGCTCTAGTTGGTCTTTCCTGAAATTTTCTTAGTCGCATCCCACAGCAAAAGCCATGGTACACAGAGAGCTTCCAAAGCATCAGAGGTATCTCATTGTTAAAAGGTATCAGTCAGGAGAAAAGTACAAAAGAATTTCCAAGGCATTATATATACCATGGAACACAGTGAAGACAGTCATCATCAAGTGGAGAAAATATGGCACAACAGTGACATTACCAAGAACTGGAGCTCCCTCCAAAATTGATGAAAAGACGAGAAGAAAACAGGTCTGGGAAACTACCAAGAGGCCTTCAGCAACATTAAAGGAGCTACAGGAATATCTGGCAAGTACTGGCTGTGTGGTACATGTGACAACAATCTTCCGTATTCTTCATATGTCTGGGCTATGGGGTAGAGTGGCAAGACAAAAGCCTTTTCCTATGAAGAAAAAACTCCAAGCCAGGCTACATTTTGCAAAAACACATCTGAAGTCTCCCAAAAGCATGTGGAAAAAAGGTGTTATGGTCTGATGAAACCAAGGTTTAACTTTTTGGCCATAATTCCAAAAGATATGTTTGGCGCAAAAATAACACTGCACATCACCAAAAGAACACCATACCCACAGTGAAGCATAGTGGTGGCAGCATCATGCTTTGGGGCTGTTTTTCTTCAGCTGGAACTGGGACCTTAGTTAAGATAGAGGGAATTATGAACAGTTCCAAATACCAGTCAATATTAGCACAAAACCTTCAGGCTTCTGCTAGAAAGCTGAACATGAAGAGGAACTTCATCTTTCAGCATGACAACGACCCAAAGCATACATCCAAATCAACAAAGGAATGGCTTCACCAGAAGAAGATTAAAGTTTTGGAATGGCCCAGCCAGAGCCCGGACCTGAATCTGATTGAAAATCTGTGGGGTGATCTGAAGAGGGCTGTGCACAGGAGATGCCCTCGCAATCTGACAGATTTGGAGTGTTTTTGCAAAGAAGAGTGGGCAAATCTTGCCAAGTCAAAATATGCCATGCATACATCCAAATCAACAAAGGAATGGCTTCACCAGAAGAAGATTAAAGTTTTGGAATGGCCCGGCCAGAGCCCAGACCTGAATCCGATTGAAAATCTGTGGGGTGATCTGAAGAGGGCTGTGCACAGGAGATGCCCTCGCAATCTGACAGATTTGGAGTGTTTTTGCAAAGAAGAGTGGGCAAATCTTGCCAAGTCAAAATATGCCATGCTGATAGACTCATACCCAAAAAGACTGAGTGCTGTAATAAAATCAAAAGGTGCTTCAACAAAGTATTAGTTTAAGGGTGTGCATACTTATGCAACCATATTATTTTATTTTTATATTTTTTCTTCCCTCCACCTAAAAGATTTCAGTTTGTTTTTCAATTGAGTTGTACAGTTTATAGGTCACATTAAAGGTGGAAAAAGTTCTGAAATTATTACAGCACAGAAACCTGACATTTTAACAGGGGTGTGTAGACTTATATATCCACTGTATAGTGAATGGCAGGGTACTATTTTTGATTATGAACAGTAACTGAATTATGCTACTGTCTTTACTGAGGTGATGAGGTTGGGCTGAGGTATATGCAGGAAGAGCATGCCTAGTTGGTTTGAATAAGAATAATGACACAAGCTTTAATAATTAAAAAAAAAGTTTCCATCTCTGTTGACCTCATTGACCATAACACACCAGAAACATCTTCATGTCCATGACCATTCTGATCCACTTGTTTTTTTCCGCAAAGATACTGGAGTGGGTTGCCAGTTCCATCTCCAGTGGGCCATAGTATACAGCTCCTAGCATTCCTTAGTGGTCTCCCATCCAACAGCCCTAATAAATTGGGGTTACCTGTTAAAACTTAGCCTGTAACTCCAGATTTACTTGTTATGGGTATTAAATTAGCCCTGTAACGTTTCTCGTAGCGGGCTTTTCATGTTAACACTCAGGATGGCCGAGAATAGGCTACGTGCTGAGCAACTTTGAACTTTGTGCATGTAATCCTTTGATCTGTCATGCCTGTAACCGCTAATTGTTTAATTCAGCTATTAAATTGCAACGTGGTCACTCGCAAGCAAGCACGTAACACTCAAATGGAGCCCAAAGGCCAATGTGTGCTCGAGAGCACCCGCAAGGGTGGTAAAGTACAATATGTAGCACATGTAATGCACATAAAAACACACTATTGTACATTCATTAAAAGGGAAAGTGAGGTTTGGTCTTAGAATTAATAGCACACCATTCCCAAGCCCGCAAGTCGGCCCCTAAAACTCCATTATTTCATGATTATATTTTGTGTTATATTGATCCCTGCAGTCAATGTGTTACGACATACTGTAACTCAAATGTAATGGAATATCATATTTACTGCTTTATTAATATTGCATTATATCTGGCCTGTAGGTCCGAACACAAACTGGAATTGAAGCACGTAGGACTTCTAAATCTACTCTCTCCTTTTTCAGTGATGTAACGCTAACTTTCTCTTTTTCCATAGGCTCCATCTGAACCCGTAAATACGTGATTGCTTAATTGTTTGCGATCAAGCATGCAACCCCAACGGACGTGAACTGGTTTACGAAATAGCATCTCTCGCTCGCAGCTCTTTCTAATTTAATACCAACGTAAACAGACAAATTTGTAGCATGCAGCACTTACGTGCTAAACGTTGCACTTACAAGGCTGGAATTTAATATGGCCCCAAGTACTGACCAGGCTTAATCCTGCACGGCGGCAGGGTGGGGTGATCTCTTGGTTCCCTGACTGGAATCAAATCCAGGTAGCAGTGTATTAGGAAATGTATGCGTATTGTGATTAACTTTCAAATTCGGATACATACTGTAAAAGATACAACAGTGGTGACACTCCAATTATTTGTAACATTTTGATGTTTATAATGTTGACACTTAACTTGAGTGAATTTTATAAAAAACAAAACTAAATAAAAGTTTTTCAATGTTACAATTACATTATTTTGTAGATGCCTTATATTTGGGGTGAAGTGGTGCAAAACAGGGATAATACCCATCACATAATTAAAGCACCACTACAGTTCAATAAAAACAGATAAATTGCAAAGTATGTGCCAAACTAACAATATTAGCAGTTGTGTAAGCTATGAAAATAAAACATTTTTGGTAAAATCAGAATTTTTGAAGATTCTGATCATAAGTACAGTAATTAATTTTGTGTTTGTTACAATGGATGCTGAGAGCTGTATGATAAGTATGTGTGTTTTTAGTTTCAAGTGGAGGGAGAGGTTGTGGAGGAGGGACAGGGAGAAGTCCAAAACTTTTATTTGCTAATTGGATACTATTGGTCATCACATCCCTTCCTCATCACTAGCCCAGAAGCAGGACACTGCATGATAGGATGCGACCATAGCTCTCCAGAAAAGGAAACACCAAACTATGTATTACTTTTAATGCTTAATTTTGCACTAGTTTTCAAACATATATTTTTTCACTATGCACTGGCCCTTTAACCAAGCAGCTGAATGATGCTTAAAATTTCTTATTTAAAAGAACATAGTGGTGAGAAAATTGTATTTTCCAAACAGACCCCTTTTACAGGATGTAATATCATTCCAATAGAAGCAGGACAGTACAACATTATATTAGCAAAAATGCATTAAAGCCAAGGACAAGAAGGAGAACCAAGGTCTCAGCCAATGACATCCCTAAAAATATTGTGTCTGCTTTTCAGAAGCTATTACAGAGATGCAATACGAATTAAGCACTTTAGTGGATGGGAAGAACAGAAAAAAATTGCAATCAAGACAATTTTGTAAGGTTAAATGGATCTTAAGATGCTGAGATGTTTAAGCAAGGTCATTATATGAATGGAGTACAGACACTTGGAATGAAATCATTCACAAACTTTTTGAAGGTATTATTACAATAACATTTATGCAGTCCTGTAAATTGCACAATGAAATACATTATAAAACGCACTTATGAGGTCAGCTCAGGGGTATAATCTAGATTTGGCATGCAGTTATCTATGACGCGCTTTGTGCATTGTTGTATTAATATATAATAATATTCCTTTTTTGAAACTTAACAACAAAATCAGAAAATATCACATCCTTAGATTACAGTTATTAGGTGATGACTGATTTTGAGATTACATAAATTACAAACAATATAAATCCTCTCATTCTCCTTCTCTAAATACACACACACACACACGTGAACTAAAATTACTCTGGTTTGTCCTATAGGTGTTTTGCCCTCTCCTAGAACAATTTAATTAGTTTGACTGATATTTGAGAATATCAGTTAGCCAATTGAAAAGAGTGGTCCAGCTCAGAAATGCCAGGCAATTCCCTCAGAATTATATATGTGTAAGTAGTACAATATATATATATACAGTGGATATAAAAAGTCTACACGCCCCTGTTAAAATGTCAGGTTTCTGTGTTGTAAAAAAAATAAGACAAAGTTAAATCATTTCAGAACTTTTTCCACCTTTAATGTGACCTATAAACTGTACAACTCAATTGAAAAACAAACTGAAATCTTTTAGGTAGAGGGAAGAAAAAATATAAAAATAAAATAATATAGTTGCATAAGTAAGCACACCCTTAAACTAATACTTTGTTGAAGCACCTTTTGATTTTATTACAGCACATTTTGACTTGGCAAGATTTACCCACTCTTCTTTGCAAAAACACTCCAAATCTGTCAGATTGCGAGGGCATCTCCTGTGCACAGCCCTTTTCAGATCACCCCACAGATTTTCAATCGGATTCAGGTCTGGGCTCTGGCTGGGCCATTCCAAAACTTTATTCTTCTTCTGGTGAAGCCATTGCTTTGTTGATTTGGATGTATGCTTTGGGTCATTGTCATGCTGAAAAATGAAGTTCCTCTTCATGTTCAGCTTTCTAGCAGAAGCCTGAAGGTTTTGTGCTAATATTGACTGGTATTTGGAACTGTTCATAATTCCCTCGATCTTAACTAAGGCCCAAGTTCCAGCTGAAGAAAAACAGCCCCAAAGCATGATGCTGCAACCACCATGCTTCACTGTGGATATGGTGTTCTTTTGGTGATGTGCAGTGTTGTTTTTGCGCCAAACATATCTTTTGGAATTATGGCCAAAAAGTTCAACCTTGGTTTCATCAGACCATAACACCTTTTCCCACATGCTTTTGGGAGACTTCAAATGTGTTTTTGCAAAATGTAGCCTGCCTTGGATGTTTTTCTTCGTAAGGAAAGGCTTTCGTCTTGCCACTCTACCCCATAGCCCAGATATATGAAGAATACGGGAGATTGTTGTCACATGTACCACACAGCCAGTACTTGCCAGATATTCCTGCAGCTCCTTTAATGTTGCTGTAGGCCTCTTGGTAGCCTCCCAGACCAGTTTTCTTCTCGTCTTTTCATTAATTTTGGAGTGAGCTCCAGTTCTTGGTAATGTCACTGTTGTGCCATATTTTCTCCACTTGATGATGACTGTCTTCACTGTGTTCCATGGTATATCTAATGCCATGGAAATTCTTTTGTACCCTTCTCCTGACTGATACCTTTTAACAATGAGATCCCTTCTGATGCTTTGGAAGCTCTCTGTGGATCATGACATTTGCTGTGGGATGCGACTAAGAAAATTTCAGGAAAGACCAACTAGAGCAGCTGAACTTTATTTGGGGTTAATCAGAGGCACTTTAAATGATGGCAGGTGTATGCTGACTCCTATTTAACACGATTTGGAATGTGATTGCTTAATCCTGAACACAGCTACATATCCAGTTATAAGAGGGTGTGCAGACTTATGCAACCACATTATTTTTATTTTTTATTTTTATTCCCTCCACCTAAAAGATTTCAGTTTCAATTGAGTTGTACAGTTTATAGGTCACATTAAAGGTGGAAAAAGTTCTGAAATGATTTATTTTTGTCTCATTTTTTTACAGCACAGAAACCTGACATTTTAACATGGGTGTGTAGACTTTTTATATCCACTCTATATATATATATATATATATATATATATATATATATATACATACATATACACACACATTATACATATGTACATAATATATATATATATATATATATATATATATATACTGTATATAGCATTATTCATTTTTAATTTTTCATGCAAAAAGTCATATATATATATATATATATATATATATAACAAATGTGTGTGTATATATATATATATATATATATATATATATATATATATATATATATATATATATATATATATATAATATATGTGTATCACTTACATATATATAATTTGGAGGGACTTGCCTGGCATTTCTGAGCTTGACCACTCTTTTCAATTGGCTAACTGATATTCTCAAATAATTCCTGTCAAGCTAATTAAATTGTTCTTAAACCTTTTGTTTTATTCTGTTCTTCAAAGATCTGAGAGGGGGTACTGGGTTGTCTATCACAAGTACACATTTAGGTAGATCAGTCACAAAATTGCCTTTCTGTATTTCAAGACAGTACTGCAATTTTGAAAATAGTAAAATGATACATATGGATGAAAAATACTCTTAGATATATACTGTATATACCGTATTGGTCCGAATATAAGCAGCACTTTTTTTTCGATTTTTGAGCTTGCGAGTTACAGGTGCGGCTTATATTCGCGACCGTAAAAATATCATTGCCGATTTGCAAACTTTGCTTGTAACGCATGCGACTTCTATTCGCGAATGCAAAATTACTGCTGATTTGCACGATTGCGAGTTAAGGGTGCCGATTTTTGTGCTTTAGACTGCGGTATTGAATAGCGATTTACGGTTTTAGTGATTCTAACATCCTGTGAAGCCTGTAACCTGCAAAAAAAGCTACAGTGCTAATTAGAATGCCTGTTTCTTCCAATGGCTGATCATTTTGAGAGTCTTTTTCTATCCATTTTTACGGGTGCGGCTTATATTTGAGTACTATCTTTTTTCTATTTTTTCCCCTTGAACTTTACGGGTGCGGCTTATATGCAGGTGCGTCTTATATTCGGACCAATACGGTATATATATATATATATATATATATATATATATATATATATATATACACACACACACACACACTATTTTTCCCTGGTTAATATATATATATATATATATATATATATATATATATATATATATATATACAGTGTATATATATATATATATATATATATATATGTATAAAAAACATTGAAATATGTGTTTCTATTTTGTATTTACATTCTGATCTACACTATGTAGTAAATACTGTAATAGTGAAACCAACAATTTCTGCACATCAAATTGTTTCTTTAAGTAAAATTTAGATTAAATATGCAGGAAGAGATCCAATATAAAATTTTCTTTTAATATTTCATAGATTATGTCAGTAGTTTAATCCAGTCTGATCTGCACAAAATAAAGTCTAATTCATACAAAACAGTAACGTTACTTAGTGGTCAATCATGTTAACACATAGTTATTAATTACAGGTCAGAGTCTCTGTAAGTTAACCAAAGACATAGAGCCTCATTGAATTGCAAGCCCGTAGATGGCATCCTAAAGGCCGTATGTCTGCAGGCTTGAAATTTGCTACAATTACAGAGTGATTCAATTGAACAAGCCCGCATCTTCCGGACCGAAAGCAGAAACCATAAACCATGCAATCGTAAGTAGCATTTCAGAGCGTGATCAATTAAGCAAGGCCTTAACTCCCAATTTAGAAACAGCCAGTAGTAAATGAGACCATCATCATTACGTCAGTAAAACATGGAGGTTACATGCCAATCAATTAGTGTTTAGAGGTCCGATATGTGATCAGACTCGCAATTTGAGCAATGTACAAAATAATAAAAACGAATGAAGGAAATGTTATAGTCCATGTGGGTGGCCTAATATGTATTAAATCATTGATTCCCGAGATTGATATAACACCGAAATGACACATACAAAAATTATTTTTTGATCTCAGATTTGCGAGCTTGAGACTGTTGTGAAGTTAATTCTAATGTCTTTCATCGCTTTCAAAGTACATAATTGATTTTTTATTTGCATTTGCATTTTATTTGCAGTTAAACCCCCTTCCGAGTCCTATCTGGCACCCGTAGGATTTTATTCTACATTTTGAAATTAAGGGGTGTGAAAATATTTGCGGGCTTGAGGAATTGTAGCAATTGAATAGCGATTTGCGATCGGAACTCTTGAGGGATTGAAAGAACAAAGGCTTAGATGGGCTGTAAGTTATGATCTTGACAACCACAGGGCTTTTACGTCTGCAACCCGTAGACCGTTTACGGCTCACAAAAAGACACCAATTGAATAGCAAATTAGTTTACACGCTCTATTACGGGCTCAGTTGATTCAAGGCTATAATGTACTTTACTCTCCCCTACAGGCACAAACATCTGTTTCTAAACTCATTATTTAAAGCACCGTAAATGTTACAGTTCCTCTAAAACACAATATCAGTAATTATTTAAGATTTGGAGCCAGAAGGCTCTTGCTCTTCTGGCTTTAAGGACTCATTAACTCCCATTCATGCCAAAAAATAATGATCTGTCTCTTCATTATAGTAATTGTCCCTGTACCGAAGAGGCTGTCAGAGAAAATAACTGGAAACATATGACATACTAGCAGAATATATCTAAACATGAGAAATACATTTTCAAGTAAACAAAATGTTTTTTTGCTTTTTTACGTTCATTTCAATAACATTATAGTCTTTGAAAAGTATATAGTTGTAGTTTGGTTTATGCTAATTGTTTGGGTAAATTTATGCTAATTGTTTCTGTATGTTTTTGAATCATGTAGAATAATGAAAAGAACAGATTTTGTGCAGATTATCCACTATAATAGTTTGTAGCATGTGAGTAACTCCTGCGCGATGTGTACTGCAGAGGCATTACTTACATGCCTGTGACAGAGGGGGCGGTGCTGGAAAATAATGGCGGCGACACAAAAATATTGACACTTTGGGCCTAATTTGGACATTTCCACTTAGAGGTGTACTCACTTTTGCAGCCAACGGTTTAGGGATATGTAAGTGAACTGGATTATGAATGCATCTGATAGAGGAGAATTAGTAGTGTATGAAAACATGTGTTATATAGAAAAGTTCAGTTTACTTACAACTTAAAATCCAGCTGTTCACACCCACAGGATGCTTAAATAAGCCGGGTACATACAGGAAATACAGCATGGTACATATTTTGAACTTTCTGGTACAGAGCACAGGAAGTAACTGTTGCAGTTCTTGCACTGAGCACATGCCAGAAGCCACTGAGGTGAATAATGATACAATGTATTAGCCTGAATCTGAATTTATATGTTATGCTAATTCAGGTGGGATTTTCTAGGGGCGTACACCATCAAATGCAAATGCCAAAAACATAGGGAATTTTGCTAACTTCAAGGATTTCATGCAAACAAAATTCCATACACTACTAATTATTTTCTATTAGATGCATTCATAAACCAGCTCACTTGCATAGATTTTTGAGGGTAGAGCAAATTTACAATGTTATACATACTATACACTTACTACTTTACATTGCATATTTACAAAAATGGGAGGGGTGTACTCACTTTTGTGAGAAACTGTAGAAAGGGAGAGAGAGAGGGAGGAAGACAGAGAGAGGGGGAGGCGCGAAGCGAGGGACGCAGTTTCCCGCAAATGCGGGTCCTCGCGAAGCGAGGGGGCGCATTTGCGGTGGTGGAGGCTCCAACGTCGGCTGTGTTAACACACATACACACGAGTTTTTAACAAAAAAAATCTCAAAGGCGCCTCACACCCGGTTACACACACACACACCGCGGCCGAGGGCATCAGTTGCTGGCATGGAGCGCCGAAGGTGCTCCATGCCAGCAACTGAAGCACTCGCTTCCACAAATGCGGGTCCTCGCGAAGCGAGGGGCCGTATTTGCGGTGGTGGAGCATCCCAACATCTCTGCAAATGCGGGTCCTCGCAAAGCACTTAGGGAATGAGGCAATGAGCGCCTCGAGCCTTACAAAGTTAAAATCCAGCTGTTCACACCCACAGGATGCTTATAAAAGCCGGTACATACAGGAAATACAGCAGGGTACATATTTTGACCTTTCTGGTACCGAGCACAGGAAGTAACTGTTGCAGTTCTTGCGCTGAGCACATGCCAGAAGCCACTGAGGTGAATAATGATACAATGTATTAGCCTGAATCTGAATTTATATGTTATGCTAATTCAGGTGGGATTTTCTAGGGGCGTACACCATCAAATGCAAATGCCAAAAACATAAAGAATTTTGCTAACTTCAAGGTTTTCATGCAAAAAAAATTCCATACACTAATTATTTTCTATCAGATGCATTCATAAACCAGCTCACTTGCATAGATTTTTGAGGGTACAGCAAATTTACAATGTTATACATACTATACACTTACTACTTTACATTGCATATTTACAAAAATGGGAGCGGTGTACTCACTTTTGTGAGAAACTGTAGAAAGGGAGGGAGAGAGGGAGGAAGACAGAGAGAGGGGGAGGCAGGCAGGCAGAGAGAGCTGGAGGGAGAAAAGGAGGGAGACAGAGAGAATGGGCAGGCAGACAGAGGGTAATGGAGGGAGAGAGGGAGGTGGAGAGAGGAAGAGAGGGAGAGAGAGGAAGAGAGATGGGATGGTGAGAGACAGGGAGCATACAGAGCTCAGAGAGACAGATGGCAGGCACACAGAGACAGCACAGAGAGAAAGGCAGAACAGACAATTGAACATAACACAACACCATCATTTATAACGGGCAGGTTACTAGTTATTTAAATACTGTGATAATCTGCTGCCAGTAACTAGCAATTTCACCATTTTGACCACTCGGTTGTCAATGGGAACAATTCTACACGTCCTTTTGTTAGTGCTCAGTACAGTGAAAGAGCCTCTGCGCATTCTGATTGGTTGCACTGACAATAGCCAATCACAATGGAATACACCCTCACGTACTGATTGGTGAAGGATTTGCGCATTCTCATTAACTATTGTTAATATCAATATTACAGCCAATGGGAAGGCGCAGATGTCTTCACCAATCAGTACATGGGGGTATATTCCATTGTGATTGGCTGATGGCAATAAAGCCTTAGGATTGGTTCAAATAAAGATGGACAGGTGTGTTATCCAATCACCGTTGTATTTTGGGGTGTACACTTTTTTCATTGGTTCACAAATGGGGTCTTCTCATTGGCTGAATTTGATATACAGCCTTTTCAGCCAATCAGAAGCTGCCATTGCCAATTTTATTCTGGAACACTCCATAGGAAGGTCATTAGCGTCGGAGACATCCGCCAGGGCGGATGTGTGTCGCTTTTTTTTTTTTTTCTTCATGCGAGGAGGCCGGAGACGTCGCGGAAAGGTAAGTATAATGTAGATTGTGTTTATTTAAATTTGGTTTATGTTTACTAATGTAATGTTTTTTTTTACAGGAGTATAGGACAAGACGCAAAGATGGAAAACGGAACATGGAGGACGTCACATGCTGGGACGTGACATGCTGGAACGGGACATGCTGGAAAAGTGAGAATAATATTTAGAATGTTTAGAATGTTTAGAATGTTTAGGTATTTCATGTAAACGTGTTGTATTAATTTTTTGAATCTTTTTTTCCGTAGGTTGCTGATCTGAAGAAACATCTCAAAGGTAAGTGGTCTTAATTATTTTATTGTAGATTACAATTAGGGTAGCTATATATATATAGATAGCATGTATTATATGTTAGATAGATAGGGGGATGTATTATTAGATAGTATTGTATATTAGATAGTGGGATCTATATTACATTATATAGTGGCATGAATATTAGATAGTGGCATGTATATTAGATACTGGCATTTATATTACATAGTGGCATGTATATTAGATAGTGGCATGTATATTAGATAGGGGTGTATTGTATTTAATTGTATTGTATTTTATTTAATTGTATTGTATTTTATTTAATTGTATTGTATTGTATTGTATTATATGTATGTATTATATGTATTTCATTTTCAGGTGTGTAATTTTTAAAAACAAAATTGTAGTGAGGGGGGGTTGTAATGTATTTTCTTTTTTCTGTAATGTTCCTTTTTTAATTTTTTGTGACTTAGGTTTTTTTTTTTGGTTCTGTAATGTACATTTTTTATTTTTGGTGATTTTAGTTTTTCTTATTTTATGTAATGTAGATTTCTGCTTTTTGAGGAATTTAGTTACTTGAGGCACACAGTACACTCACATTGTGTGACAAACAGCATTTCAACACTTTCTTTTATTGACCGTCATTTTTTGACGGGCAAGTCGCTAGTTGTATATATATATATATATATATATATGTAGAATGTATGTATATATATATATATATATATATATATATATATATATATATATATATATATATATATATATAGCCATGCCAGCTCCTTTACTATGCATTTTACTTTTCAGGAATACGAGATATTAACTGCGGGGAAACGCGCGTCGGGAACGGTATAGCAGGCTGCGGGGGTAAGCTTTCCCACTGTGGTGTATAATACCCACATGCCCGATGCTGAATTTATCCATTCACTACTATAAGGTAATAGCTTTATTTTTTATCTGTAAGCACATTTTGGTCTTATGGGATACTATATTGGTAATTAGTTTATCAGGTAATCTATTTATCAGTGATTGTGATAGCCGGGATAGTGGAATTTTGATTACAGCATTGTGCTGCTTATCAAAACAACTAGGTGGCAATTATCTCTATGCTGACCAAGTAAAATCACATCTAAGCTCCAAAATCAAGAGTGATCGGGTCATTTTTCCTTAGGAAACTCATAGAGATCCACTTCAACAAGCAACACTAGCAACTGCAAGCTGTCATCTGTCCTCTCAATTAGACAGGTGCTGGTTTAGTTTATTACTACATTTTTCCAAGTGGGGTATTTCACATTATTTATAAGGGATAATTAATTTTAGCTTATCCCCCCAGTAAAAGCATGCTATTTATATACTGTTGAGTATATCTTTTAAATTTACATTATTGCATATACACATTTTTATATATGTTTTTTCTATAATAAAGTTATTTTTTTAGATTTTTCTTTAATTTGTTGCTACAAATTTTCAAATAGAGTCTTGTGTGTTTCTATGGACTGCTGGGGAAAGGCACTGTAGACCCAGTACACATGGGGACTCGTTATTTACATTGATATTTTACTCTATTTCATTTAGAGAGTTGTTGTTCATCTTCTGTTAGATCTGTTCCTATTACCTTCAATAATATGTAAGAATCCCAGTCTCATGAGAAAGCTTATGTTTATAAATAATGGCTGTTCCCTTTGCTGCAATGTCACAGAATAGTGTGTGTCTAATCACAGAAATGGATATTTGTAGCTTACCTGACATGTTCTGATAGAAAGCATAGGTACATAAGCACACATACAAATTTACTTCTATAAGTGGTAATGTGGTATTTGACTAGGTTTTCCCTCACAATATCCCTATTTACTATTTTAGAAAGTATTTAGTACCACTTTGGACTGCATCATGCTTTAAAAACATATTAGTATAGTTTTAGGATACTAGTAGATAGAATATTTAGTATAATATTAAAATAAACTGCTCAGACAAAACAAAATGTTTAATGACATACTTTGTGACCTACGGTACGTTTACATTTTTTTTTTTTAATAATAACAGAATAATTAAGTTTAAGGATGCAATTTCAGAGATGTTTCCACTTAATATTAGGCTTAATCTCTGTATGCTTTCTAAATGGTGAAAAACAATGAGGGGCATTTACTAAGCATGTTCTCAACTGAGAAGGTGAGAATGGCTATTTTACCATAAGAAATAGTGCATAGTAAATGAAGGGTTTATGTAAAACGCACTTGAGATGCTTAGTAAATTCCCACAATATGTCTAATAAAAAAGTTCTATTTGAAATGTAAAAGTTGCTTCCACAAGTTTCTCAGCTGATTCTAACTATTGCCACTATCTGGCAAAGCTTATTATCTATTCTGCCAGCGCAGGGTAAGCTTAGAAAGACTAAATTACAAAGATAATATACTACGCTAATCCAAATTGTAATTAACATAACAGGGAATGGGTGCTTATGTACGATTTTTTTTATTCTCCTCGATCAGAGCCTCAGATTTCTGTTCTAATACTAATAAATTACTTTTAAAAACTTCATAAGCTTTTCCAATCTCTAATTAGTTCAAGATTACTTAATGTTTTTTCGAAATCCTCGTATTCCCCTTTTCACATTATTTGGTCTTAATCTAGCTGCTAATATTTCATGAGCTTCATCACCTTTGTAATGAAACTTAAGATGTAAGTTGTTAATGATATGTCTGCTTCTTACTGGAGTTCTGTCTTTATTAATCTTTATTTTAGATATTTTTAGTAGGTTATCCTTAGAAGGAGTCGCTTCTGTTGCACAACTAAATTGGTTAAATCAACATATAGCTGAGCTAACTTACAGCCTTATTAAATTGTGGCTATGTTGTAAACACAGCCTTATAAAAATTGCAATTCGACCAATTGAATAGGGCTCTATATAAGCACACAGCATATTTTTTTACAGAAGTTTAGTTAGTGAAGACCTTGCTTTTTGGATAGAAGTTCACTAACTAAAAACTTCTGTAAAAAAATATGCTATGTGCTTATATAGAGCCCTTTAGAATTTGCCGAATTGCAATTTAATAAGGCTGATAGCTTGTAACTCAAGATTTACGTGTTACGGCTATTAAATTAGCCCTGTAACATTGCTCGCAGCGAGCTTTGCGTGTTAACACGCAGGACAGCTAAGAATAGGCTACGTGGTGAGCAACGTAAAACTTCGCACACGCAAGCACGTAACACACAAATGGAGCCCAACGTGTGCTCTAGAGCACCCGCAAGGGGGTAAAGTACAATACGTAGCACTTGTAATGCAAATAACAACACTCTACTGTAAATTTATTATAAGGGAAAGTGATGTTAGGTCTGAGAATTAATAGCACAACATTCTCAAGCCCGCAATTCTGCCCCGAAAAATACTTTAGTTAATGTTCATATTTTGTGTTATATCGATCCCGGCAATCAATGTGTTACGACGTAACTCGCATGTAATGGAATATCATATTTACTGCTTTATTAATATTACATTATATCTGAAATGTGGGTCCGATCGCAAACTGTTAATTGAAGCACTTAGGACTTTGAAATCTACCCTCCCCTTTTTCAGTGACGTAACGCTAACAATCTCTTTTTCCATTTACCAGTACTCCCTCTGAACCTGTAGCTAAGTGATTGCTTAATTGTTCAAGCACACAACAGGATGGCCGAGAACTGGTTTACGAAATAGCCTCTCTCGCTTGTAGCTCACAGTCATTTCTAATTTAAAAGCCATGTAAAACGGGCAAATTTGAAGCACGCAGCCTTTACGTGCTACAAGTTGGACTTACGAGGCTGGAATTTAATATGGCTATAAATTCCTCTATTATGATTCTCTATACATACTATTTGTATTAGTACGCCTCCAATTACACATTTATGCTCTGCCCATAGACTTTCCATAACCATTTAACTGTCCTGTACTCATACTTACATCCTCTTTAGTTATACTCACTGTGGCATGATCATATCTGGTTGGGATACCAATATCTGCTCTTTCAATTATGGTTAATGTTGGAGCATAAATGAAAAAAATAATCTTTTCTATATATTGACGTAATAGCATTAAAAATACATGTATAATTTAGGTATTCTGGATTTAAATGTTGCCAGTCAAATAATTTATATGGGAATATTACATGTTTACATTTTTAAGCAAGACAAATTAATTAGATGGAATCGTTTTATATTTAGCAAGTATTTGATCTTTTTTTATGCCTAACAAATAATTAAATATCCCACAAATCGTCAGTCTGCTTTTAATAATGTCATTAATATCAGTATTAGGTGCATAAAGATTAACCAATATATATACTTTTATTTTTTTTCCATGCATGACTTCTCTTCCATGCATGACTTATTTTCCATGCATGACTGTATACAAAAGGAAACCACACTTGCCTACCTATACATTCTAAACAGCATGGCAGGAGTAACCACAGTGTAACATTGTCTCTAAGTGTCTCCATGAAGCTAAGGCAAAACGCTGGGCATACTAGGGATTTGTATAGTGGCAGAACTATA